>CM050202.1:11153773-11356273 GCA_027475355.1 Coilia nasus | reverse complement strand
ACCAAAATGAACACAGAGGCACACACACTCACTCACTTTCACACGCACACACACACACACACACACACACACACACACACACACACACACACACACACACACACACACACACACACACACACACACACACACACACACATGCTGACATTAAAAGCACACAAGCACATGTAGTAAAAGAATGTCCTTCATTATCCAGTATGAGAACAGGAACTGAGTGGAAGCAGAGTGCTTACTATGCCTGTCAGGATGCTGAGATTAATAAAACTAATGTGTCTGGACCTCTACCAGCTACACGTGGGGGAGTTTGGCACAGAATCACACTGCCGTTCATGTTAGAGAAGAGAAACCTCCCTGCTTTAGAAGAGAAAGGCAACATAAGGATCAACAACCATTTTATTAAGGAGATTCAAGACAGATGTTCTACCTGTGAAACTATATCTATCTTTAGCTATATATATAGTTTTACTTGTCATTGTTGCGTGTGTGAATAATGTGTGAATACGTTCATATATATATATATATATATATATATTGATTATGGCATGCCGTTTAGGAAATTAAAGAATATATTGAATGGATGTCTGAATATATTCAATGAACACTTGAATATATGGAATGAAACTTGAATATATGGAATGAAACCTGAATATATTGAATGAAACTTGAATATATTGAATGAAACTTGAATATATGGAATGAATGTTTGAATATATTGAATGAACGCTTGAATATATGGAATGAAACTTGAATATATGGAATGAATGTTTGAATATATGGAATGAAACCTGAATATATTGAATGAAACTTGAATATATGGAATGAATGTTTGAATATATGGAATGAAACCTGAATATATTGAATGAAACTTGAATATATTGAATGAAACTTGAATATGGAATGAATGTTTGAATATATTGAATGAAACCTGAATATATTGAATGAAACTTGAATATATGGAATGAAACTTGAATATATGGAATGAATGTTTGAATATATGGAATGAAACCTGAATATATTGAATGAAACTTGAATATATATGGAATGAAACTTGAATATATGGAATGAATGCTTGAATATATTGAATGAAACTTCAGAACTGACTTCATCACGGCACTGTTTTGTACCTATAATGTTGCTGCTAGAGGTTTGCCAATATGAGCAACTCTGCAAAATAGTTTCAGCAATATTAAGTAATGAGAAAGCAATCGAAACCCTGGCAAATGCTTGTAACGGGGCCAAAATACTTATATTAACTTATACTGCTCTACGGACCAAGAAATTCATTCTTTGTTCAGTCGAGGCAGACATATGAGCCTCACAAGCCAGGTGTATCAGGCTAACTTTCCGAGAAACATGCCTGCGCCCTCACAGGAGGCACCTGCTGCCCCTATCTACAATCTTCGTCCATACACACTTAAGTGCCCAAGATACAAGAGGTAAGGAAATAATTTCATGCATTTTAACTGCGGTTGATGTTTCATTTTGTTTTCGCTAATTAGACACAGCAAACTACAGAAATATGAGATGTTACTCATTCTGTTTAGCAATAATGCTAATTAGCGGCTAATTTTACAGTGATAACAAGCAACTTTTCTATTATGCTAAAGAGGGAGAAGGACAAACCGTTCCAGTTGTCTCATGAGAGATGTCAGTGCATGTAGTGATAGTTGAGTGTATGTTTCTGTGCTAGATGCACTGACATCTCTCATGAGACGACTGGAATGGGTTGTCTCTCCTTAACCTTCTCCCTCTTTGAGTAAGATAATAGAAAAGCTTATCACTGTAAAATTAGCCGCTAATTAGCAAATTACTGCCAAATGGCATATTGAACATCTCTGATATTTCTGTTGTTCGATGTGACTAATTAGCGAAAACAAAATGAAACTTTTCTCAACTGCAATTAAAACGCATGAAATTATTTCCTTACCTCTTCTGTCTTGGGACCTTTCGTGTATATAGGGATGCAGGTTGTAGATAGGGGCAGGTGCCTCCTGTGAGAGCGCAGGCATGTCTCTTGGAAAGTTCGCCTGATATCTGCCTCTGTTGAATAAAGAATGTATTTCTTGGTCCATAGAAGGGTAATAATTAACGTTGGTATTTTGGCTAGTAAAATGGCAGGCATTTGCCAGGGTGTTAATCGGTTCTTCATTGCCTAATATTGCAGTTTTCAAGTTTCATTCAATATATTCAAGCATTCATTCCATATATTCAAGTTTCATTCAATATATTCAAACATTCATTCAATATATTCAAACATTCATTCAATATATTCAGGTTTCATTCCATATATTCAAACATTCATTCCATATATTCAAGTTTCATTCAATATATTCAGGTTTCATTCCATATATTCAAACATTCATTCCATATATTCAAGTTTCATTCCATATATTCAAGTTTCATTCAATACATTCAGGTTTCATTCCATATATTCAAACATTCATTCCATATATTCAAGTTTTATTCCATATATATTCAAGTTTCATTCAATATATTCAGGTTTCATTCCATATATTCAAACATTCATTCCATATATTCAAGTTTCATTCCATATATTCAAGTTTCATTCAATATATTCAGGTTTCATTCCATATATTCAAACATTCATTCCATATATTCAAGTTTCATTCAATATATTCAAGTTTCATTCAATATATTCAGGTTTCATTCCATATATTCAAACATTCATTCCATATATTCAAGTTTCATTCCATATATTCAAGCGTTCATTCAATATATTCAAACATTCATTCCATATATTCAAGTTTCATTCAATATATTCAGGTTTCATTCCATATATTCAAACATTCATTCCATATATTCAAGTTTCATTCCATATATTCAAGTTTCATTCAATATATTCAGGTTTCATTCAATATATTTGAACATTCATTCCATATATTCAGACATCCATTCAATATATTCTTTTATTTCCTAAACGGCATGCCATAATTGATATATATTGATATATTTATATACTATTATTTATATATACTTATACAGTAGTGTGCAAAAGTCTTGAGAAAATGCTGTCAACTAAGAATGCCTTCAAAAATGGATGTGTTAATCATTTATGTTCATCAATTAACAAAATGCAGTGAGTGAACAAAAGAGAAACCTAAATCAAATCAATATTTGGTGTGACCACCCTTTGCCTTTAAAAGACCATCAATTCTTGTAGGTCTATTGCATAGAGTTTTTGAAGGAACTTGGCTGGTAGGTTGCGCCAAACATCTTAAAGAACAACCACAGATCTTCTGTGGATGTATGCTTCCTGACATATACAACCAATTTGGTGTAATTGGTTGATCATATACTTGACTATAATCCTGCAAAATCGCTGACATTGTGTGTACAACTGATTTGATTTAGGTTTCTCTTTTGTTCAGTCACTGCATTTTGTTAATTGATGAACATAAATGATTAACACTTCCATTTTTGAAGACATTCCTAGTTGACAGCATTTTTTCACACCTGCCTAAGACTTTTGCACAGTACTGTATACATTTATATATATGTATAAACATACTCACACATGTTACATTTAAACTACCGTGTTGGTACATTTTTGTGAACGTCTCAGTGAGAGAGCACAGGCATCTTAATCTTAATGTTATGACCTGGCAAATGGATGTGAGGACATTGACATAAGGGTTATATTATGATCAGCTGACATCATCCCAACACCCTCCATGTGGCAAGGTCTTGACAAGCTATCAGGCTGGCAGTGTATCAGCTTCCCAAACAAAATGTAAGGTCAGTGCACGGTTTCATTTCAAGTTTCCTGTCAGCACGGTGTGACTTCGTGTGCTATCAGGATCACTCAGGACAGGCCTGAGGTGTGAGGAGAGGGCTGTGGGGGATAACATGTGCGGAGAGAACTTAAGAAGGGGGCCGTGTGGGTTTTTTTTAATATGACAACGGCCTCTAAGCCAATTATCAGGCACACAGGCTTTCAATCAGTCAGATTAAGGTATTGCATTCAATCAGGACTGTGCTATTCGAGGTGGTGGTGAATTTCCAATTGTACTGTTCAGAACCCTTAGGGGAAAGGCCAGGAAAATATGGTGTATGAGGTTTCTCTCTTTCACCCCTCTCTCTTTCTTATTCTCTCTCTGTCTGTCTCTCCCTGTACGTGTGTCTGTCTGTGCAGATGTGTGTGCGAGAGAGAGAGAGAAAAAAAAGAGAGAGAGAGAGTGTGTTTGTGTGTGTGCATATGTGTGTGTGTGAGAGAGAGTGTGTCTGTGTGTAAGAGACAGAGAGAGAGAGAGAGAGAGAGAGAGAGAGAGAGACAGTGTTTGTGTGTGTGCATGTGTGTGTGTGTGAGAGAGTGTGTGTCTGTGTGTAAGAGACAGAGAGAGAGAGAGAGAGAGAGAGAGAGAGAGAGAGAGAGAGTGTTATATCTGTGTGTGTGTGTGTGCAAGATAGTGTGTGCATGTGTTGGGGTGGGGGATATGGGGGTGTAGGTGGTGCGGTGCTGGTGTTAATTTTAGAACTGTACTTGCTCTGCTATGCTATTGTCCGTCAGCTTTGTGTGATACTGCCTCTGCTCCTCTCTCTGTGCCTGCCGTCCGTCCTTGCTTAGGATTCAGCAGATGGAACCAGGGGATGGAGGTTATCAAGCATCCCATCTCCCTCTGGACTCCCAATACAGCGTCGGCAATGTGCTATGGACCCTAAAGGGTTTACCATCTGTTAAAGTTTTCCTTATCCCGGAGGTGGGAGATAGAGAGCCCTTCCGGAAACATCTCACGCACGAGTGGAGCATACACATGTGCGAGGGCCACCCTCTTGGTTAACATACACATACTGTACACCTGGAAACTGCCTAAATGACCTTAATGTCAAACAGAGCCAGCACTGCGTGTGAACGGTGACGATGGCAATAAACCAGCACTACACCTAATTTCTTCTCAATTAAGTTAATGCATAAAACTGTGTATTAAGCACAGCAGGTCCTGTGTTGCCCATAATAATTAGACAAATGGATTGTGTTCAGTGTGCACCAAATTAATAACCGCCATCGGAGTCCACTAAGTGCCCATTAAGCTCCGTGAGTAACATTTAAGGATAAACAGAAATCGTGATGTCTCCGAGCTTGGGAGGGACGTGGTGACAGTCAAAGACAATATCGTGTAACCGCAGGGGAGGCCTAAGGCTCTCGGCCAGGAGGATCGAGAGAGAAGACGAGGCCTCAAATGGTGAAAAAGCTGAGCTACGTATGTGACTGACTGAGCCTCACCCCGAGCTCAGCTGCTCATCAATAGCATCATCTCCCCCGAGGATGAGATTTGTTGATCATTTCCTTTCTCCTCAATTCATATTTTCTGCTTTTTCGATAAACATGTCAACCAGATACAAGAAAGTTTGTCGTCACTGCAGTTTTACCGAGTTACTCTGTAATAGTATCATGTAATTGTATTACACATAGCAGGTGTCAGGTGTCTCGGTCTGAGAGGAATGATAATATATTCTAATAATTAAGGGTTAATTGCTGGACAAAATTGAATTTCTAATTCTATCATCACTGTTGCCCACACAGTGCCATTAATCTTTGTGTGATCCATACAAATACAATTTACCATTGATTCAACAACGTAATAGACTCATTTTCTATGTTATGTTATTACCCAACAAACTGCATTGAGCTTTGGCCATTGCTGAATGTTGCTTCAGAATTTAACATATTACATCATGGTAGTTTAAAAAAACATATGTGACTGAATGTGTACTTTAAAAGTCAGTCTATTTTCATGTTATAACACGTTTTCATTTGTGATAAAATCAGTGACATTTGCAGACCTTGTGAAAAATATTACGTACATATATTCATGAGATATTCACCTGATTCACTCTCAGGTTTTATGCACCCCTTTGTGATTTCTGTGCATCTGAATAAATAATCCAAAAAACACCCCTTGTCAAAATCCACTTCCCTTTCATAGCTCATAGAAGTCAAGTAAACGCTGTTTATAAATAGAGACCGACAGCGCGGATACTGTTAAGTTCTGCTTTTCTGTCAGTCTTTGACAGTGACATTTAACAGAAAGAGTTTCTTAAAAAGGAAAAGGCCTTGGGAGAAGGCCACGAATGCTGATATCAGCTGGGATCTGGGTGAAGACGTGCACCTCTCTGACACACAGCACATCCCACATTAAGCACCTTCAGTGCACATTTGATGCGTAGATCAGTACATGGGCTCTGTGTCTACATGCAGACTGTACATGTACTGTAGGCTCATCGCCCCATCTGCGATAAGAAGAGCACAGATGGCATGTGGCATCAAACTTAGAGGTTGTCACAGACAATAAAGGGATGTAACGTCATATCACCTTATATCAAGTAACAGGCACTTTTTTTCTGCTTCTTTCACCACTGAGCGGATAAACAAGCGTGACAGCTTTGCAAACCCAGTGCAATGAGATCAGAGACAAAGCGTAAGCTAAAATTACTATCTGCACTTTCGTGTTTTGCCAGATCCTGAAACATCTTTTGTGTCAGTGTGTAAAAAAGAGTGTTTGCATAATAATTTGAGTGGCAGACGCACACGATCTGATGACATCTGGCAAAGGATTTTTATTTCTCGCAGGCAAGAGGGTCTGTTTGACAGAGTAAAGTGTAATGTGTGTCCAGCAAATGTCTCCGCCTTCATGTATTTTGTACAAATAGCAACTTCCCATGAACATGACTACCCATTAGTATATCTACGCTACTGTTTTAATGGGTAAATAGTCTCCATTAGGCACTTCCGTTGTCATGACAACACCACTAAATTGTCGGACCAGCTTTTGAGAAGGAGCAGAAGCTTTATAGATAAAAGGGCTAATGAATCAACTCGGTATACCAACATTTGTTACCAAAAAATCCATCATCCATTCCGATGAAGCCTCAAAATAAAAGTTTTTCCAGGGACATCATGTCATGTTACCTACAGTCTAATCTGGGGAGCCATTTCAGTCAATACTTGAAGGAAAAAAACTACACATTCACTGCTCAGAATTGGAAATATTGATGTAGTAGATAATTCAACTGTGCCCATGACTTGAATTGAGCTGCTGTATGTTGTCTTGACGATTTATTTCTTTCTAGCATTTTTTTATGTGATTTTTGTTGCCTTAGCACCCAAATCAGCATCTACACAGAGAGTTGTGTAGAAGCAGTGAGGAGGATATGCCAGTGTGTGCTACTTGTTTTACGAGTTGGAGAGACACCATATGGCTGGGTTAGACATGCCTGTAGCAGCTGGAACGTAATCAACTGGTCCTGATGCAGCGCTCAGGGGCACGTCATGTGGCAAGGCCCTCGCCCAGCTCCGAGTGTGAAATCAGGCAAGTCAACAGGGCCCGCTTCCTGCTGCTGTCCCGCGGACATGCTTGTTTTTCACAAGGTGCAAAACAACAGGGAGGGCATGGAGCGCTCTAACTTGGAGATTATGGTTAGAGTTGCTGCAGTAGGCCTTGAAAAAAACAAAAACGAAAAAAAAAAAACAAGGAAAAAATGAAAGAGTCATGGACCACACAAAAAGTGGATACAGAACTCAGGGCAAAACTCATTTAAATGGTGACTAATTATGAAGGGAAATATGCTGCCGTAGGAAAAGTTTGAAATTTGAAACAGCTTACAGTAGTAATACTGAGTAAAATGAGCATGCCAGACAATAGCATAGACTATAAAAGATGAGTTACATAAATACAGAGTAAAGATCCATATATATCCATATCAGGTGGCCCTATGCAGGTAGATGGAATTCATCATTTTCCCTTCAGCTGAGGTGATGCAATCAGATAGCGCAGCAATACATCACTGACATCACGGCTATCAAGCCCAGCATTTGGCAGTTTATAGTCCAATCAATCATGTCAAAGTGACTGTGGGAAATGCTTGCTTATGTCTGTTGGATTTAAGTGTAAAAAGGGGGCATTACTGTGGGCCTCCCTCACTGCACTGCATTCAGCAGTAAAAGACTGACAGAGAGAGAGAGAGACACTCTCCAATATTTGACAGAAAAAAATCTATATTTTTTAATTAAAAAAAAAAAAAAAACAGTGAAAGTGGTATGTTTTTAAGATAGTCTTAAAATCACAGCTTTAAACCCACACAACTAAGTGCTAATGTAGTTGACTTAAAAATGAAAAGAGATTTTCAAAATGTCAATACACCGCATCATATTATTCTCAGTATAATGTAGGCGTAAATGCAAAATTAATTACCGTCTGAGCAGGGCTTTTTTTTTTTGCTGTCAATATTGCAAGTTTTGTGTGATTATTTGGATGTTTTTATTTTGGCTGCCTGCTGTGCCTCTGGGCTTCACTGATGAAAGGGACATGACTTCAAAGAGATTAGTTCATCAGCCGCTGCCAATGGAGAAACAATAAGCCAGCACGTTTTTGTTCGGGTACAATATAACTCAAGGCAAAGCATTTGGTAATTTGATTATGCTCCTCCATTCATTCGTTTACCTCCTGAAAAGAGGGAGACACTTTTAGGGTGAAGGTGTTAACAATTCCAAGGCTGTGGAATCTAGCATTGCTTTTAATACTAGTTCAATTAATATGTCACTACAGTCGTGTTCCTAGTGTAAGAAAGAGAAAAAAACTGAACAGCCGCACAAAAGCTCAAGCTGGGCCAGCCTCATGATCATTTAGTGCGGAAATGGCATGTTGCAATGGATTAACTGTTATGGGCAAAGTCAGTGGGGAGCTCGGGCAACGTATGGCAGAGAAGCTGTGAGAGTGCAGCTGGGTCTCTCCTCTCGGCACAACCCGGCTCTGAACCCTGTCTCAGAGCTTGTTAAAGGGGCCCGGTCATGCGCTGTGTTATTTTAACGGCCCGATCGCGTAGATTGGCCTCCCCGGTATCATGAGGTGGCCGTAAAGGCTGATTCATCGCTGCCATTGTTCGAGGAAGGGCACAGGGGTTGCACCGGAGAGAGGGCTGCACTCAGGTATTCAAAAGTCATCCGCGATGAAATCTGTCAACTCAACAAATGTCTGCCTCCCTCCTTCCCCCGCCAGCCACGAGTGCTTAATCTCCCACAGCAGCAGATGACGGAGACCACACTGAATTCTGACAGTTTTCTGAAATTATTATTCAATTACCCTCATTGATTTGTGTCCAGGCCGCTGTATTCAACTGTAAACCCACCTAATCAATATGATGGACGGTTGTCAAAAGTGATAAAGAGCCTGTGATTCACTTATACTTTGAATCCTTTTTTGTTCACTGCGGCTCTCGTTTCCTGCGTAGATCATTAGCATTTTGCAGGAGTTACATTTGGTATGCTGAGGCTAACTCTCCAGGGATTAAGGGACACTATTTCCTATCATTTCCTGCAGCAGAAATTCTTCAAACGCAGCAAAATATCCCAAATGGGGATCAGTGTGGGGGCATCATCAAATCTCAGTATGCCAGCGACACATATTGCATGCTGACTGACAACTGAGGAAAGAAAAAAAAACTGTGCAAGGAAAGATGTGTTTGTCCATCATCAATACAGCAGACATACCATGATCGCAGAGACCTCCCCTTGAACCCATTATTTTCTTGAGGGGGGATGGGTAAGTGTGTGGTGTGGTGTGGTGTGGTGTGGTGTGGTGTGGTGTGGTGTGGTGTGGTGTGGTGTGTTGTGTGCGATGTGCTTTGGTCTGCTTGGGTTGCCATTGTGCTGCAGTATCACGATTTCATAATTAAATGATTAATTTCACCCTTCCCCCCACTAAAACACAGGGAAGTGTAGATAGCGGTAATATGCATTCAGAAACCATATAACGCTGCATATTTTACTACGCCATATCTGCTTTATATGCTGAATTCCACGGGGAGTGTGAAAATATGTTTCAATATATGTCAAAAAATTAATGTTGACTGTATTTTCATCAGTCTTGGAGATTGCTGGGAATGGCCTCAAGTTTCAATTCAGAATAAATTGCCATTTACAATGTAACATGCCATGCACCTTTATTAATACAACACCATCTCAAACACATCGCAGAATACTAATTTTACTGGACACAGGAGAGCCGTACCCAAGCAGAATTTTTTACAGCCCTTCATGCACGCACACACACACACACACACACACACACACACGCACACACACACACACACACACACACACACACACACACACACACACACACACAAACACACACACACAAACACACACACACAAACACACAAACACACACACATATGTTGGCCAACGTGCAAGGCCGAGTCTGTTAAACAGGATCCATTCATCTCAGAGCTGACTCAGAACGTGATGGCGTTGAACAGGTAGGTTATATAGTGGTACATCAGCCATGACACACTACATATAACAGCATCACATTGCTTTCTTTGGCCACCACTACATTTTTATTCGTTCTGCTATACAGTGGCTTCATATGGCTGCCTGTGTCCTCTGTCTGCTAACCTTGTACAAATCCATCCCACATCCCCTGGAGAGAGTAGCATGAATCACAAGATTCAGACACCGTCACCTGAGATCATCTTTTTTATTCTCGGAGAAAGACTTAAATCCTGATGTCAGAAGTTTTGGATTTGGGAAGGATGAGTATCAGGCTGTTTCATCATTTTTTTCATTTTTTTCGTCTGCTCTGCATGAATCTCATATTGATGAGCTCTGCAGCAATGCAGATTGTGTGTCTTCTTTAAACATTTAACTAGCGAAGAGAGCAATCATCCTGTGCACTTAAAATCCTGCTCATATGGAAATGCTTATCCTGCTTGGATAAAACCAAGATTGCAGTAAAAAGACTTCACAAGTATCTGTGCTATAGTGCTGGTCGGTTTTGTTGTGATTGCTATATACTTTAGATAATGGCAATGATGATAATAATAGTAGAGTTCAACTGATTGCAATGGAATGAATGTATTTACTATGGATTACTATGGATTTTTTCCCCATAAAACACTCACAATTGTTTTGCACTTTACATAAAACATAATATTCAGTGCACATCTAATACCTGGCGCAAAGACACACACACAGATGTGCGCGCGCACACACACAGATGTGCGCACACACACACACACACACACACACACACACACACACACACACACACACACACACACACACACACACACACACACACACACACACGCACGCACACACACACCAAAACAACTCATCCAAACTTAAACTTCTCCAAATGGTTTTCAGTGGAAGGCATATCGAAAGAAAAAGCTTGTGCTGTAATTTTAAGCCTATTTATAAATATCAATCCAAAATGGGTCATTTCCTATATTTATCCTATTTGCAATCCTATTAGGCTCCACTGTACATAATTCCAATCATTTCTCTTGTACAAAGTACACGTAATGCACAAAGCTGATGTAGACTTTTGCACAAATCTGCAGTTTTGACCTCAGTGTGAGGTTGCTTTCACTGACATGATGAAATTGCAGACAACAGGACAAAATTAGTGTGCCTGTCTGAATGATCATATCCCATGTTTGCTTTAATGTAACATAGTTTGTAACATATCCAACTTCTACATTTATGTATATTTGCATACCTAAATGCAAACCCTAATCCAAACCCTAGCCCTAATCTTAACCCTTTGTATATAAAAGGTTAGAGTAGAAATAGCAACTCCACATTACAAGAACACAACCTATGTCAAAATACACTTATTGTCAGCCTAAGATAAGGGAACTGGCAAGCTTAACAGCTAATGTTAGCAGATAGAAAAATCTAGATTGTAATGTAAAAACCAAATTCCAAGCTGTTTCAGATCTGCAGTATAAGGTGATGTCACCTTGTACCAGAGTCCTAAAACAGCTTGGAGTGTTGTTTTGACATTACCATTCGCTACAAGAGCAGCAATATCCCTCTCAACCTTCAAAAAGCTTGTGAAAACCCTTCTCTTTCGAGACTGCTTTCCTTCCTATCTCTACTAACCATCTCTTTATATAGGTGCCTTCGATGTTCTCTACACATCTGTTAGCTATTATGTCCTCCTTTTGTAAGTCGCTTTGGATAAAAGCATCTGCTAAGTGTAATGTAATGTAATGTAACATTACATATTATTTAACCGGAGCAACTTACAGGGAAGTAGGCACATTTTTCCTCATGGTTCAGAACCTAAAGCAAGTCCACAAGTGCACGATTTTAAAGAGTGTGCTGTTAAAGCAACAGCACTAAAATGTTCACCTACGGTTAAGCATGGCTTTTTTTTGAGTCTAAACGATTGTTAGTTTCACATTTATGCTTATAGCGCTTTGATGTTTACTTCTCGATCAATCGATCACGATCTCGATCAGCGATCTCGATTTCAGGCTAAGGCTGTCCATGTGACAAAGACTATGCATTTTGGATCATTAAAACAAGTTAATCTGTTTTAGCACATATTACAAACGAAAATAAGATTTAACCAAATTTCTTTTTGCCTTTGCAAAGAGCTGTCTCTTGAAATACGCTTAGTCTTAAGGTCATTGCAAAACCTAGTTGTTCTACACTGAAATACGCAGAGAACCACCTAGAACAGTGTAACGCACCATCCATGCTGAGCTAATTGAAAGCACAGGAACACACTTGGGGATCTTTTGCTGCAATAGATTGCATTTGTCTCCCAAAGAGGCCTTTTTGGACCATTAAGATTCACCTTTGCCGTGATTTCTGCTGAAAAGGAGACATTAATTAGGCTCCTGAAATAATTATATATAAAATAAAAACACTCTGGGAACAGGCCTAATCCTACCCTTCCCCCATCGTCACCTCTCATCCAACCCCCCCCCCCCCCAATTGAATACTCTCCTTAACTACATCATGTCCTTGTGTCTTCCATATTGAATAACTCTTTTGCACAAATTAGGGCAAAGAAAGAAAAAGGAGATATGAAGTTGTATCAGGGCTATATCAGGTGAGTCAGTCAATGCGGGCGAAAGAAAAATCAGCAAACTTTATATGTTCAGCAGTCAGAGCAGCTGTTCACTTTTGCACTGTTGTGAAAAAAGGTTGTGGAGAGGACGAAAGCACTTTCGATATGACCATTACCACTGAAAACTGGGGCACGTGCCAATGTCCAGACTGCATCTAACCTCAGCGCTTTGTCAATATTCATCATCCGCCATTACAGTTGGGGATGGCGCTCTTGCCTGTATGTAGGCCTCAGACTCTTTTAAGGCCCGGGCTCTCCAGTGGCACATATGTCAATTTGTCTGGTGATTTATGATGTTGACTAACTGAGCCGGTATCACCTAACTCATTCTCGGGGAGGTTGCACGGGATGCTTGGCGGGCATCCACTTTGTAATGGGAAAAGCAGTAGGCAAGCAAAACCCTCATGAGGAAACCAGGAAAGATGAGAAAATAAGTGGGTCAAGCACCAGGCGCAAGGGCAGAGGGAGAGAGGAGGACCTCGGAAATCAATGCAGCTTTCTTCGAGGAGGGCTGCTTTTTGTGGGATATCGAACACCATAAAATGTGTTGCAAAGTGGTGTATGACAGGACGGACGGTGATATCTTTTTATCCTCACCTTTGATTATTCCATATTTTCTGCGCCGCAGTCATTTAAACACATAAAACACAGGCAACGTGCATCATATCGCCATGACCTGTGCTGTGCTCTGCTGTCGGGCAACTGAAGCTTGTCAGCCTTCCTGTTACCTTCTGCCTGTCTCCCTGTCGAAGACATTGAGTTCTTGCTTGAAAACATATTATTCTGACCTACAAGGCCTTCCTTAGAGTATAACCTGCTCGTTTTTTTAAATTAGAATGTCTAGAAGTGAAAAGTTATTCGGTCTGCCTCTTGAATATTTGGTGTCATGTGAAGTCTTGGCAGTATTGAACAACCTCCACATTGGTCATTTACAGCCATGTTCACCCTACACATGGAGAACCTTCAGGCACGTGTATTTCTATTTGCAGACGCAGACTCAACCTTGCATCAACTGACATGCACGTGAAGAGACTCACAAGGTGCCATGAACACCTGCGCATGTAAGGATCCATCACTGAGCTATGTATTCTGCTAGGTTGCGTAGTAGGAACCTCTGATGTTTCACCTTTCTGGCAAAGTGTCACTGTTTAACAGAAGACACACATCAGAGGCACTGAACACGTTTTTTTCCTCCAGACTAGAAATAATTTATTTATCTTCTCCCACGCCTGCGGCGTCTTGCCACGGGTACACTGTGCTTTAAATGCACTCGTAACGTTTCTTAACACATTCCTGCACGAACCACAGGTGTGTTTTTACACAGATAAGCTATTTTGCTTAAGGTTAACTCTGTTATCTATCTTACACGGCTGAGTCAACTTTATCTTGAGTTAGCACTTCCTTTTGTTGCCGCAAGGATTCCCAGCAGCAACAACAGGAATGGTCCCCACCACTATTTATTCCATGGATTCCTCTGCCAACTGAACAAAGTGCAGTACTGACTGAAATAAACTCACAACAGTGTGCAAGGGCATTTGTGGGAACAGATGCATTGTTTGCTACTGCAGCAGCCAAACATGATCAGTGAGTGGCTTTGTTTCACACTAGAGAGCCAAAAACAAAATGGCTGTTGCAGGTATAGTGTGTGTATGATCTACCACAGAAAGGACATTTTGAACACTGGATCTTATGTAAACAACAAGGTATAGATTACCTGTCACTATTTCCCAGCATTCCAATGATGTTCCAAAGACATTTATTGTACATTTTTCAACCTGTGAATATTTTATACTATTGTAATACTACAGCAAGCTATGATCCATTTTACTAATTTAAAAGGTTTCGGCGTGGATACAGACAACCGACACAGACTATGATATTAAAGATTTAAAACATTACAGCATGAACAACAAAATCAGGGCATCCTTTGGAGTATTTAGAGAGCAGAGTGGGATTGCAACAGCAAGGAGGTTGGGGCACCTCCTTTCTCATGATTTGGTAAATGGTTTTAATTTGATATAGCTCATCATAAGCCTAGATGGGGAAATATCTCATTTACAAATTGTGTTCTCGTTGTTAGTGGCACGACACCTCAATTACCCGGCAAGCAGCTTTTTATTTATTCATGTGCACAAAGTCATGTATTCATGAGGATTAACCAGCAACTCATATGGAGACTGGCAGGCACAGACAGAATATTTTAACAGAAAAGAAAAGGGAAAAATTCTGACAGAGATTAAGTCCTCAGTAGACTGGGGATGGTAAGAGTGTTGTGCATTTGTTCGCTCATCGGTCAGCTTCCAAATTGACTTCCCACAGTTCTTGGCTTCAAAAACACATAGAGAAACAGCAACTGCAGAGCATGAAGTGCACACTCGCAGTGCAACTCCGGGGGGACTCACTACAGGAGGCTGATGAGCACACAGGGCATTTATGAGATACGTATGAAAAGTTAAAACTGGCTTTCCATGACGCGAGGCAGCAAGATGAATTATCTTCTTTGTTCTATTTCTGGCTGGCTGGTTCTTATGAAATGTTTGTGACTAGTGGGGCATAATAAATGAAATGAAAATATATGAAAACAATATCGGAAATGAATTGTACGAGAGGGGCTATCTGGGTGAGGAATGTTTTTTAATAAACCGGCCAAAGTCCACAACACAGTGCAAATTCCATCTACAGATTATCATACTCCAAGTGTTTTATTTTGGAGAAAAATAATACTAATGCACATGGAAGCATCCTAAAAGCACCACTTGGCACTGGAGTTAGAGCAGAGGGTCCTGCTTTATTATTTTAGTTACCATTACCCACGGCTGCATTAGATACATTTATCAAGATCAAGCGGGACGATTACGATAGAGCTTATCAAATTATCTGTTAGCGGAATGGCTGTGGGAGAGGAATTAGAAACACCAACTTCACTGGAGAAAGCCATTTGCCTAGACATAGCATGGCGAATCCTTGTGAGCCTCAGAATCATGAAGCACAGTGGAGCGTGGACAGGAGCGTAGACGGAGGCTCCCGATTCTCTCTCTCTCTCTCTCTCTCTCTTTCTCTCTCTCTCTCTTTCTCTCTCTCTCTCTCTCTCTCTCTCTCTCTCTCTCTCGTGCTCTCTCTCTGCAGAGACAGATGTCCCTCTGTCTCTGTGACTCATGAGGTGGACGTCCCTGCAAGCCATGGCAGATGCTCCAAAAGGTAAAACAGATGGGATGTACTACAGTGTGCCGGAGCTATGGGCATTTTATCTGGGGAATAATACGAATAATCATTTGTATCACAAAATGGAGGAATTGTGGGGGGAGTGGCAGGATGGTGGAGGTAGTGGTAGTGGTGGTAGTGGTGGTGGTGGTGGTGGGGTACTTTGCTAAGCCAAGCACAGACTGCAGACTATGTTTGCGTGTCCAGGCCCCCATACCCTGCTGCCACCACACGCCACCCCCACCCCCACCCCACCCCAATCACTCTCACAGCGTGAGTTTGGGGACATAAGGAACCAGCGAGGGATGCTCGTGTTGGACATGATTAAAGACTCCTCCCCTCATCCGGGGCCAGACGCTGCTCTGCTTCGCTGGCCACTGCTCCCCAGATCAGGAGGAACAGGTGCCTCTCCGATGCATCCAGATGAGGCAATGCACGGAAGCCCCACAGTTGTGCTTCAGCGCTGGGGCAAAGAAATAGGCTATAAAAAATCCAATCGAGAACACCTTGCTCGACATATTTGTGGAAGAAATTAACAAACCAAACACCTCAAGGAATGAAAATTCACAAGCCCAAATCCTACTCGGGCCATAGCACAACACAACAATGATCTGCTTCCTGCAGTGCTTTGGATGTGGAAACACAGAGTCTCTATAAACAGAGGTCATGCAATATTAAAATAGGGAAAGCTTGTACTTCAAATAAAAAATATGTGGCACATTGAAAGTCTGTCTGCAACAGAAGCACACTGTGGGAAGCACAGAATTTCCCCCACATTGGACCAAATATAGCACAGTGGCATAGATAATTAATCAAATAGGTGGATAAATAGGCGCTTAAATGAGAGATAAATAAGTAAATAAGACCTCTGTTTGGCACCAAAGCCATGCTGAAACGATGAGCACAATCTCCTTGGAGCTTTTGTTTACTGCTCTTCAAGCTTGCTCATTATTAACTTATAAGACCATCTCAGAGGAGGTTGTTTGAGGGAAGGCAGCTTGTGCTTGATGGAAAAACCACACAGATTTGCTGGAGAGACAGAAAGACAGAGAGAGGCAGAGAGAGTGACAGAGATAGATAGAGAGAGAGAGAGAGAGAGAGAGAGAGAGAGAGAGAGAGAGAGAGAAGGGGAGAGAGAGAGAGAGAGTGAGAGACAGACGCCTCCATCCATAAGGCATTCATGAAGCCAGGCAGACAGAGCTGTTCGGTACCTGTGTGTTGCTGTTGGAGACACTGTGTCTCAATGCAGACATGCATAATTAACTGCTGTGTGTGTGTGTGTGTGTGTCTGTGTGTAGCGAGTAAGGTAGGGGGCTGCCGCATATTGCGGGTGGGAGCGGAGGAGATATATGGGCTGAAACACATCAAGGCTCCCCGTCACCTCTAGTGCTTCTCACATCATTAGAATGCAAATCTACCATTTGAAGGACAAAACCCTCATCTGGCATCGCCGGCCCTCCTTGAGCCAGTTCGGCAGGTGCAGCAGCTGCTCATACCCCCGTGAAAGTTTCCATGTCACGCACCATTGTCACGTACTGTAGCTCTGCCGTCCATGCCATTTGCTGTAGGGACCAATGTGGATATATATTTTTTTTCTTTCTTTCTTTCTTTTTTCTGTTTTTTTTTTTTAAACATGGACAGCAGGGCTGATCATCAATTATTATACCTCACTGGATCTAATAGGCTTTTTTCCCCCTCCTCCCCTCCTCTCCTCTCCTCTCCTCTGCTCTCCTCTCCTCTCCTCTATCCGCATACCACTCGCCGCAGTGGCCACAGGCACGACAGCGGCGGCTCGCACGCCCAGTGCACCTGTAAGTGCAGTGACACCGAGCACCGAGCACCGCTGTGGTAGGGGCACAGGGCCATGCCGCAAGACAACATATGCCCTCCCCCAGCGCCCGCGAGTGGGAGCCAGCTGCACAGTCAAGGGCACTGGTGATGGTGATGGTGGTGGTGGTGGTGGTGATGGGTTGTGCTGGTAGCACAGTGGGTGGTGGTAACAAAGCCTCCTTTTTAATATAACGATCACACTGAGAAAAAAATATATCTTGACATAATGGTAAAGGCCAACTTAATTATAAAAGGATTAATTATCTGTAAGTGGGTCAAGTCATTTAATGACCTTTTTTATTTCCGTCTTCATATTTTCAGAAATTGACATCCATAATTTTGTATATGGCTGCTGTGATGTTTAGAATATAATTCAACACAAGCGAACAATTTCCAAGAACATAGTAACACAAAAGTACAACGTTTGGCCCATTGTTTCATGAAAAACAACAAGGCTTTCTACTAAAAATATTGGGCTTTTTTTCTCAGGCACAGACAGAGCTTGGGCTTGACAGATGTTAGACAGTTGGTTCCAGTGGGAGTCACGGATGACTTGAATGAGGACAAATCAATGCGGCCAAGCAGGTGTTCATGGGGAAGCGGGGCAGAGGGACACTCGTGGCCTGGGTGCAGGGCTTCTGGCTCCGAGCGGTGGCTGGGTTCTGCTCTGCCGTCCCCATCCCGGAGTGGCAGGCAGCTGACTGACCTCCCTAGTGCGCCATTGCCTTGAGGACTCACAGATGCTCCATGGAAAGAGAAAGAGAGAGAGAGAGAAAGAGAGAGGGAGAGAGAGAGAAAATAGAAAAGAAAAGGAAAAAAAGCAAAAAGGCAAGGCACTGGACCCTGCAAAGTTGACCATCGCAACTGTGACGAATTCGCCCGCTTGCCTGTGACGGGGAAAAGGCCCACTGCCACGTTCGTGTGTTCAGTGTCGTGCCCTCAAAAGCTCCTGTCATACGCTGTTAGCCCAAACATTCCTGCCAAAGGAAGTCCTAATCCATCTACCGTCGTGCCCTCCACCCCCGCCAGCCCCCCCACCCCCTCCACTCCCTCCCTGCTGCAATCCTTTCTCCTCGTTCGGCAAAAGCAGCAGCGTTCCCACACTCCATCTGTCTGTGTTAGCGGCTTCTGAAGTCCTCCATTTGTCCAGGAATACCAATTTATCAAAGAATCAGTGCGGGCATTGATCAGTGCACTGCAGGGGTGTCTCACACTAATCTGGCTCACGCATGCACAGACACACCTAGAGCCAATCGGCTCGGCCCGGCCGAGGGTGAGTGACTGAGAGCTAAGAAGGAGTATTTACTCACATCGGATTGTTCAGCCAAGGCAAGGACGGCTTGCCGCAGTTCCTTTCATCGCTCATTGTCATGGCGAGTGTGTTTTAGCATCTTCCAGACAGTTTAAAAAGGGGAGAAAAGCCTGCCTCTGAGGTACAGGACGTTCACACGAGCTGCAATTTTGGCCACATTAAAAAGTCATATTTCATCGCGCAGTACAGTGAAACAGATGAGCGGCAAACGCTAAAGAAATTTAATTATGCTATTTAAATATTCAAATTGATTCCATTGCGGTGATTAATTGAACTTTAAATCCATTTTAATATTTGTCTCAAGGGAAGAAAAATGGCTCATGGATATGTGGAGTTTGTGAAAATGCATAATCAAAGATTACAGCAGTCTTTTAGTGACTGCTATCACTACGCTATAGGAAAACAAAGCAAAAAAAAAAAAAACACTGTGTATAGCATTACTGCTGCTATCTATCTCTTTTCAGGCAGACTCTCACTTTCCCCCTCGCATCACCATAGCTCACAAAGATTTCCTGTGACAGCAAGGGGATTCTTAAATGGCAACAGCATATGTCTGACATGATAGTCATGCTGTTGCGAGGATATGAGGACAATGCATGACAATGCGGGTCAATAGCGTTATGGTGCAGTCGCGCCAAAAATACCACCCCTGTGCAGTATAGTCTGTTCAGCCTTCGGGGGACGTATTGATGCTCGGTTATTTTGGTCAATAACTCCTCCTGAGCGGACCCATCTTTATCCTTGAGACCGTCCGCATTGTGAAAAATGAGAAGGGGGATGAGGCCGTGTATTTTAATCAATGCAGCACGCCATATCTTAAAGCAAAACGCCAGAGTGCCACAGCGTAACTTCAGCCGCCTGGAGATGAGATGTTGATCGCACGTAGATAGGAGACTTTTCTGGAGGCTTTGACCTCTGCGAGCTCATATTGCAGCCTTGAAAAATGCAAAACTTCTGTGGCTGTTTCTCCTGAAAGAAGTGTTTTTTTAACACCCGGCACATAATTGCTCAGTAACGTTGCCTGTGTTAGTTGCAAATGGAAGGGGCTGTTTACTTTTTCTGGATTCCTTGAAAACATTACAGCTGTCTGCACTGACAGCAGCATTGAAATTGCTGTCTGTGCAGAGCAATTTTTTCTCAAATTGTTAGGCAATGATTGGTGCACTCTCTTGCTCTCATCCCTGCACTCCCAAGCTAACAAGAGATTTCTGTGGAAATCAAAGGTAAGAGCGAGAGAGGAAATCCTCAAAGTAGGGCAGGGCTGCGAGGAGTGATCAATAGAAACATTCCACTTTTAAAAACACGCATGAATGTGACTAGCAATTCCCTCAATAAATAGAAAAATAAAGTAGAAGCCTAATACAAACACACTAGAAAGGAAAGGGGGGGGGGGGGGGGCGCTCGTGAAATGTAGAAGAACTTCAGGTAACAAATCATTTCTAACCCCCATTGCTGCTGCGTCAATGGAACTCCATCAGAGGCACAGAACCCCTTTACTTGGTCAGCTAAAGTAAGGGCCACATACTCAAGATCTAAAAGTAAGAGAGAGTAAGAACTTCTTGTGACAGCTATCTGTAACAAATGGCATTTCATAAAACATCACCATATCTATATTTCATTGGCATTTTCTCTGACTACCTGTTTCGTATGCTAACGAAGCAGAAGGTCTGGAGAATGCTGCTCCTGCCCCAGCTCCAATCAATGAAACAGGATGCTGCTGGCTTACGGAACTGCATTAGGTCTCAAAGGACCACGGAGGAGGCTTCCTGGACAGCTCTAGTCCAAATTTCATCATGACAACCAACATGAACATGAAACATTAACAACACTTCCCAGACCTGGGCAGCCTGTGTTGCTCCACACTGCTTTGATAATGAGTTGCCGTACATGTTTCCCTGGCGCAGCCACACGGGTGGGTGGCGGTAGGATCATGCCCAGTTGGACTGCATGCAATCGGTTCCTTTTGTTTGATGCGCAAGTCACATAAATAGACAGAGCTGGTTGGCAGCGCAGTCAACTTTGGCAACTTGCACACGTGGACAGTGGCCATGTTTGGTCTGGTAAGCGCACTTTAAAAAATGTGTGAAGCAGGTTGTTTGTTTGCTTGTTTGCTTGTGACAGCAAAATGAGCAGTTATTCTGACTCGTGCTGTCAAGAGCTGTGATGGAACCTTGGCTTGGTGAAAATAATGACAAAATAACAATAGCCAAAAAAAATGCAGAAAGCAATATTCATTCAAACTCCCTTTTGTGCTATTAAAATAAGTTTTTTTTATCATACACACAGTGTTCCCACAGCCTGAATCTATACCATTGGTATTCTGGGAAAGGTGGTTTCCATTTAGAAACATCACGCTATGTGTCAAAAAAATGATAGCCAGTTGTTAGGCAGTGCCTTTGTGGAGGCCCTTTGAAGTTGCCCCTGCAGAGTGCAACCCGCAGTGTCCGGAGATACAATCAAACTTGGCAGCTATTGATCCATCTCCAAACCAGGCATGAGCCTTTGGTGAACAGGGTAGCGGGTTCAGAATGGGCTGTTTTAATTGTGAAAAGTCTTTGAAAGCCCGCTGAAGTCCCATGACTTCGAAAGGGAATTTGAACCTGCATCACCACATATTAAAGGAACAGCATGCCTTTTTCCGCCTGTTTACATCTCCAGTCAACCGGAAAGCGTCTCTCATTCCAAATAAAACTCTGAAGAATTTGTTGTCTGCTAATGGTGCGAGTAAAAGTAGATGGTTATCATCACTAAAGTGAAGCTGGCCATTTAATTAATCACCCGTACTCCAGACATAGATTTTTTAAATAGGGGTGAATTGTCTTAATATGGGACACTGCCTAATGTGGGACACCTAAGCTTCTTTAGTCCCCTGAGAAACTAATGAATGTCAGTGAAATTATTAACAAATCAAAGCTGTACTTCCATGCGATCAAATATGGGTTTGGATTTAACATGTTGGCTTAACATTGTAATACACTACAGTCTGAAACACAAAGTCCGAAACCCACAAGAGGCAATTCACCTCTATGTCTGTTTTAGTATCACAATAAGCTCTGCAGAATGAAAACAGTAAGTCTTTTATTTGAAGTTAGCAAATATTTGTTGTTGTTGTTTTTTTTACATTAAAACATCTCATCTTTGTGTTTTTTCTAACATTACCATAAAATAACTATGGACTGAATGACACTGAGCTGGGATCTCACTCACTTTTCCTCTTATATCCTTTGGGAGATCAAGCACCAATACTGACTGCTTAATTTACTCAGGGGCAGGTTTCTTGCATGACACTTTCCTGGCTCTTCCTCGGAAATGAAGGAGATTTCAGTGATTTGAGTTGATGCTGCAGATCAATAACTTGTCTGCCGGAGACAACTCTCAATGGCATTTGAACCAGACAAAACAGTGGTTCCCCTCTAGGTCACCTCTGTGCACTGAATACATCCGATAACCCCCACTGGCTCTGATAACTATACAAATTACATCATTCATTTGTCTTCATGACCAATCTAGCCTGTGAAATCCACAACAGTTCAGATGCCTAAAGAAATACAGTTGAAGACACAAAAGGCTCATACACAATTTTACCGAACCTGGCAGAGATTCTGTACTAGTACAAGGGGCCTTTGCTGTAAAATGTTTTATTTCCCTCTAGCGCCTTTTAAAAACATCTTAATCTATGAAAAAAATAAGAATCAAATCTTAATTCAGTGCAAGACAGTTATTTGATTATGCTCTCTTTTTGTTCTTTGTTTCTTTCCTCCTCTCTTTCTTGTTGTTCTTCTCCATCTGTTATCACCATCATCATCATCGTCAACATCACCATCACCATCACCATTATCATCATCATCATCATCACTGACTCTATGGGATAAAACCCACTGTAGATGCTGTTCAATTATCCATATGGAGGAAAATATGTCTGTCAGTGTTAACGAAGAAGGACTTAGTGACCGTGGATGCTCTTGGTGATTTAACAACAAGGGTAAGGTCCTTATGGTGTGTTGGATGGACTTAAAATCATGACATGTCTCAGTCAGCATCCCAGTATTTGCGATGAGAGTGCAGCTAGGGACTAGAGGCTTACACAGCCTTTTGTCATTAAGATTCATGTTCTGCACTCCTAATGGCTAAAGTGGTGCAGTAATACAATTGAAAATACTGTGTTTTAAAAAAAAACAACAACAAAAAAAACAACAAAAACAAAAACACTAAAGCTATTTTTGTTCCCGGGCTTGTTAAGAACATATAAACCCCCCACACCGAGTCCAGACAAAAGTCTCGGTAAGCCTGGCTTAATGGACCATGTTATAGTAGAAATACATTACACTTGTTTGTCTGCCAGACATAAACTACATACTGTACGGCGACACAAATACAACTGGTACGTGTTCAACACAGTTTAGTATGGAATACTGAGTGTCTTAATAACAACGGAACATAAATGTGACATTTTCAGACATATCTGGAAAATCATTATTGTAATATCGATGGGATTAATTGAAGTAGATCTAATAAATATATTTTATGCAGATTACTCCTATCATAAATGCAGGCGGCGGAGGGAAACAATTACAATTACCCCCGAGGACACTTAGGGAAAGTGTATGATAGAACTCTTACACTAAGACTGTGTATGATTAAATCTGTAATCTTATTATCGATGAATGAATAAAAAAGGGCTAGGTTCGTTTTCATGGCAGATTTAGACAAAGCATATGATGGCCGTCACAGGCCATATGGTAGAGATTAAGATACCTTTTTGATTTCCCGACGACTCACATGCACATACACACACACACACACACACACACACACACACACACACACACTACACACACACACACACACACACACACACACACACACAAGCGTAGTGCAGTTAGTGACATGCTTTTAGCCCTTATAATGGAAGCTTCCTTCTAAGAGCAAATCCGAAACACTCAACACAATACAATACAACTGCAATATGGTTTCGCAAATTGATTGAACCATAAACTGCGCCATCCAGAAGATGGGGTGGATTTGATGTGAGGATTTCAACAAAAGCACACACTGATTATGTTAGAGCACAGCAAATCTTCAGCCTCAAAGCATGTGGTTTGGTGCGCTCTGTGTGTGTAATTTCTGAAAAAGTCATGTCGTACCATATGTTGTACCAGAAACAAAACAAAATAACAAAGACAGTATTGGATTTAAAAGTAATTTGTTTATTATGTTGGCTTTTTGTTTATTTGGTTTTGGATGAGCTGTCTGTTTAATGAGCGGTCAACAAATCACGCTGTGCAACTTCACTCAGCCTGGACACTACTGATTACTTAAGCAGTGCTCACAGCTGCATTGACCAAAGGATGTCTTGAAGGGCTGTTAAAGACATAAATCAACACATTGCGGTTTCTTAGTTGGGCATATACACGTAAATATCTATTATGTAATTAATCTGACTTATTTGGACAGAAACAAACTGACTTGTGCAATTATGAGGCGCACCATTAGACCAAATTAGCTTGGTCACATTTGTCTTTTTTTTCCCAGGCTTCCTCTGAACACTAGCTTTTGTATGTAAGAGTCTTGACATAATTAATACGATGCACTTTGCCAAAAGATTTGTAATTAGGGAATTATTTATGATTCACTACAACCATGCCAATTAAATATTAAGGATTTGCAGTTGGAGCATCCCAGTGTTAGACAGATGACACACTTTTTCTGTGCACGGAAGGTTTCCCAGAGCCACTCAGCATTCTAGAGTTTGTTTGAACAATAAAGACGACATGGGGGAGTGGGGGTGGGGTGGGGTGGGGTGGTGGGGTGGTGGTGGGTTGGTGGGTGGTTGAGAGAGGGTGGGTAGGTATGGCTGCAATTCACCTGGAAGGAAGACAACAAAAGCTTACGTGCCCAGCCTCCTTGTTTCCATGGCGATCCAAACTGTCCATATATGATGTACTGCGCATCCCATGTTTTGATGTGCAACACAAAGGTTTAGTGACAGCCTACAGGGATAGGTAGGACCGCATTATAATTGCTAATTATTTGTGCATTTTTAATGCCATCTGTTACTGTGGTGGGCTGGGAGGAGCCGGCGAATGCCATGCTAATTTGAAGCTTTTAGCCAGTGGGCTAGCGGTAGTGGCATGTTTGACAGGCATGGGTACAGTGTGGCAAAGAGTGCGACTGCTGACAGTTGGATAAAGCAAGCCCAGGGAAAGGAAAGCCAAAGAGGCAATAAAATGAATTGCCTCCCATCTCATAAATAATAGAAACATAAATGCCACATGAACTTTATTTCAGGAGTGGGTGGTCTAATAAAGATGCTGTTTTAAAGAGGAGTCAAGAAATTCATTGTCCTAGCAAGGCTGCATTGTCTGCATCCGCACAGGTAGTTACTCACCCTGCGTTGACACCCAGGACCCTGCCAGACCACCATTCAAAACACAAAAGCGCAGAGGTTTTCTTTTTTCACCCCCCCCCCCCGTTCTCACTTTTCACATCACCTTTCCTTCTGTCTTTCCCAGGACCCTGATGTTGCTCTCTTTCTGACTCTCTTTTCTCTCTCTCTTGCTCTCTCTGTCTCTCTCTCTCTCTCTCTCTCTCTGTCTCTCTCTTGTTCTCACTCTTTTCAAATTGAGACGACAAGATAAGCGATTGCCACAGCCACAGCTGCCTGCTGCTCATTGATAAAACCATATCTAATCCGTCTTGGGCTTCCTACGCCTCCAATGCACTCGTCTCAGAGTCTGTCAACAGAGAGCGGATTTATCTCTCCTTTTGAACCCTCGACTACAGTGTCAGGTTTTATCAGTGAACTTTTGGGCAGGGAAATGGGTCTGAAAGGCTTGGTTGACTTCTATCCTTGCACAGCATGTGTTTTAGGTCCCCACTGCCCCAGGGCGCAAGAGCCTTTGAGGAACCTTCGGCCTGCCTACTAGGGGTGACAGACCCGTTATTGCCCCCACAAGACGAATGCTCGTCAAGACGCTGTCGCCTTTTCTACACTTGCACAATGGCGGAGAGGCTTCCTGAAAATAAGCAAAAATAAAATAAAAAATAAAAGAAACGTGTGGTGTGTAGTGCATCCTTGATGTATCACAGCCATGGCTGTTAATGTTTATGCATGAGACTGTCACTCTGGAAGCCTAAATAAACCACAGAACGCTCTCAGAGAGTAGACCACAGCCATTACATATTTTATGAAGAAATTAATAATTTCTTTTTTTGTCAACTTTGATGGGTATAGTGTAATTTTGATGGACCACATTTGCATACATTCTCTGCTAACTAATCTTTTAATGGCAACAGCTGGAACATCACTACCAGGACCACATGGTGGCAATAGGCTGACGAATAAAATAATTGGTTCATCTCATTTTTCAGCAGAATCAACCTCATGCAGTAATGTTATTTAGAAAAGTCCTTTGAAAAGAATATGACCATATGACTGGCATTCAAAATATTGGTTGGAGACGTTCAAAAAAGGCCTTTTTTTCCATCGCCTTTTTAATACAAAGGGGATGATTTGAAGTAGCGTCCTTTTAATCAGAACAGCATTCAGCACAGGGTCATTATCAAAAACAACTCGCTAGTCTCACAACAGCTAATCTCAGACAGAAGATTACAAAGCCATGTGTATGGAAATAGGCTCCCAGGAAGAAAGCGCACATACAAATGCATTTCCAGTCACACTGACACCCGGCAAGACAGTGCTGCAATGCAGAGAAGGAGACCAGCAAGTGGGTATTGTCTCATTTATGACCAAGACGGAAAGCAGATATCCAGGTGTATGGCAAGCAATTTATTTCTCCTGTGTTCTGCCTTCAACAAGAAAGGAAGAGTGGCGGGAGAGAGAGAGAGAAAAAAGAGAAAAAAGAAAGTAAATTGTGTCGCCTCTGACAAGTTGAGCGATGCTATGGTAATTCACCCATATCATTGATGTGTAGAACACAGGAAATAAAGAGATGTGCGCTGATCAGTCACCCTACTGCTTTCTGATTATGGTGTGGAAATGGCCGCAGAATCAACGCTTCCTGCGCTGGTTTTTGACAGCAACCACTGCATTCTCTCCCCCCCACCCCCCCCACCCCACCCCACCGCACCGCCAAAAAGACCTGCAGCTTTCTCATCACCGAATCACAAAATGCACCAGCTTCTTAATATTTACATGACAGAGAATAGCCATAAATCCTCACCAGTGTACGACTTCTCCCCGCCGCTCATACAAATGGGAAGGCCATAAATCTCTGCTTTACCACTCCTTTTCTTCGATCGTTATGCAACCTTAGCGGGGCCTTCTTTGCTAACAAGCGCTCCTTAGTCCTTTCAGAAGAATGCACTGCCCACACCTGGTGTTTGCCCAACACTCACCACAACCATCTATAAAAGATTTTCAATCACTGTCAAATCATCAGACCCGATAAGATGCAAAAAAGCCACTGATTTTTTTTTTTTCTTGGAAGCAATCAGGGGGGAAAATATGCCATGGAGCACCAAAGCACATCTGCTATATCCTGCTGTTTGCAAGCACTGATTAACAACTGAACTGATAGGCGTTCAATCTCTGTTGCCATGTACTAGTGGATTCACCATGAATTTCCTCATCCCTTGGCAGTGAACTCCACCAAATCCCCCTCTCCCATACCAGACAGACAGACAGACACACACACACACGCACACACATGTACATACACACACACACACGCACACACATACCAAGACAAGGCCAAGAACGTGTGGTAATTAGCGGTCAGTACTCACTGGACTCGGGGTCAGAGTTGCCGTCTCCCTCGGTGCGGCTGTTGGGCGAGGTCTGCTCGTAGTACTCCTCCTGCGGGAAGCCCAGGGGCAGGGGCTGCGTGGTGCTGGCCGTGCTGGTGGGCTCGTGGTCCCCAAGGCCGCTGTCGCTGCAACTCTCCTGGGAGCCGTCAGGGAGGTGAAAGGTCACTCGGCGCTGCGTCTGCAACAGCAGAAGAGGTACAGACGGCGACGGATAAGCTAGGATATTTTCTTTATGGAAACAAAGCAAATAAACAAACAAACAAGCAAACTGATTTTATATAGAAATATCAATTGGTCATGGTAGTTTCCTAATTCATGTTTCTTAATTAATGTTTGTTTTTTTCTGGTGTGCTTTATTTGGAAGTGGATGTGCACAAAGAAGCACAGTGCACCTAGTAGACATTTAAGCATCCCTAAAAGGATTCTCTGTTAATATAATATGCAACATAACGTGCAACATAATTAGCTCTTTGAAATACAATATTAAATTTCCACTGGCCATTACAATGACTACAGTAGGCTATTAGGATGACCATGAAGCTCCACAGCACCTAAAACAAGTCGATCAGTTTTATTTTTAAGGATTCTAATTAAAGGTTTCTAATTAATTGTTAATGACTTGGCCCGTGTTGAGGTGAGTTGCTGTGGAAACTTTATCTTTGTGGCTCATTGCTAATGTACATTCATGTTTTTAAGCTAGCAAAGACTACTACCAAACTCCACTCAACACTCAGCCCTTGTGTGACTTCAACATCTGTTGAGACTTAAACTGATTGTACTCTGCCCACAGTAATTCTAAATATTCACTGAGTTTTTCACCACGCTGAACCTGCGACACAGTGGCCTAGTTTGAGAGCGATACAGAGGCTTTCAACTGGCAGGCCTGAGAAATGTATGTAGATTTTCACGTTCAAAGCTGGAACACAGCAGCCCTCTGGAGAGCTGAAGTGGTCTGCGTTTGTGACCTTTTCGCAGACACTCAATTTGGTGGAACTAGGGAAACAGCCACAGGCAACTCCGAGAACCGACTTTCTCGATTCTTTGTTAAATTGGGCAGAAGACATTTTCCATTTTGTATCGCTGGCATTAGGCGGTAAATTCATACCATTTATTCTGCCTGTATTTCCCTATTGAGTGCCTGTCTCTCTTTTTCCTCTCTGTGTTTTCCATCCTTTCCTATACACTTAAGAAGTAATTGCTCCTTGGCCAGGTATCAAAGAAACACTCCATTCATTCCCCAGCATCTTCATTTGAGTTTCCATTTGCCACATCAGTAGTCACACAAAAAAAATGTTTTCTATATGGACCAGATTATGCCTTTTTTTCCCTGTGCCTACTTCAGCTAATATGGTCCTTTGAGTTTCCACAATGAGTGAAAATTTGGTTGTTGAGGCACACTCAGATAAACTCCTCAACGTCGCTTGATAAGGCAGACAGAAGAATGGGTGGTATACAGACATCTTGGCAGCAGACGAGTGCCACGCACTGCCAAAAAACAGATCTCAAAACAGCTTAACAGTGAAATTACCAGCTATCAGCGGGATTTCCCAAACGAAATCCTCACAATTAGTAGTCAGGGTGTATAATCTTTTTCTTAGCATAGCGCTACTCCTTCAGACCAACAGCTTTCCTATAACATTCACGTTTTCCAAACCATGGTCTGTTGAAGACCACAGGACAACAGTCCAGCAGTGTAACAAGATATGCATATTATATAACAGGATGCTGGTAACAACAAATGTTTTGCACAAAATACAAGCTTTTTAAAATCAACATCATCTTAAATTTCACCACCATACAAAAATGATTTATATACATGTGTGTGTGTGTGTATGTGTGTGCACACGTGTGTGTGTGTAACATATATTACATAAAGGCAGTTTTTTTTGTGGCTGACTAAGATTAGACATTTGATACGGCAAAGGCTCGCTCACGTGGCATACACCGTTGTAGCATAATGTTTCCCTTGTTTTGTGAACTGCCATTGAAACAATATTGTATGTGGTTACAGTGACTCACTGTTTAATTAAGACAGTTGGTCCTATTTTGTAATTTATATTTTATTCAAATAAAATATAGAAAAAAAAGAAAGAAAGACAAAAGAACACCATTTCATTTTCCATTTTAAGCCAGGAGAGTACAAACTGTGACTCCCTGACCCTTGCTCAGAAGTGGGTTGCTTGGTAGTTTGCTTTAAATTCCAGAGTGACAGAATGTTGCATGAGAATTATGTTGTCTATTATTCACAAGCCATTCAAATAAAAATAAGGCATCACAACACCAGCTGTGTGTTTACTTTTAATTACCTTCTCGTCAAACTAACAAGCTTGTGAGAAAGTATGACCCACTCACTGCCTTGAGAACTTTGGGAAACTCTTCTGGGAATCAAATATAAGTTGCCAGTCTCCAAACTTCTACAGAACAGAGTCCAACTTCAGTTAATAAATGGGACTTCAGTTATTAAAATGTGGGTGAGATGTGTGCCTACCAGGGCTATGACAATAAGACATTGTTTGACGCGCACTTATATAGCAGTAACTTAACATAATGTATTGCAGAATATAGCATCAGAAATGACTAAAAACACTTGTCAAGGACAATAAGGATGGCAATGATTTTACGGAGTCAGCCCCCTTTTGAATCTTAGAAATGACTACTGTGCATTAACAGTTTCCCCACTTTATCATAAAAAGTCTGTTTTTTTATTTTTATATGCATATATAAGTAAAATGTATTCTTTTTTTTTAAAAGTCTTTGTCAAGGTGTGTACGTTTTGTGAAGCTTTATCGGTTGTTTAAAGAACATGCCAGAAATCAGCAAAGCAAACACAAGCTGCTGGAGGAGATATCAAGACCAAACAAAGCCTGTCTGACCAGATAAAACACTGTCATCAAAAAGTATGTGCGGAGAGATAAAAAAGGAGGGGGTGGGGGGGGGGGGGGGTGGAATAAGCCAAGTTCTCCAAACGGGCGAGTCCATGCCAAAGCTGCTCGCTGGTGGCAAAGCAGACAATGTGCAGATGGAGAAGGACTCATTGGTTGGGGGATTAGATGCCCCGCATATTAAACTGGAGGGGAGGGGCGGCTACACAGTGGGCACCTGGTCCAGAGGGACGCCCACACATCACCCAACTGCCATCTTGCCTTGCCCATGCAAAGTCAGAATAGAAGTAGAATTCAAAGGAAAAGGAGTGTGTGTGTGTGTGTGTGTGTGTGTGTGTGTGTGTGTGTGTGTGTGTGTGTGTTGGCAGAAAAGCATAGTTACTGAATAAGTCTTTAATGAATCAAATCTGACCCCTGTGGAGTATTTCACTAGAGGTTTGCTTATCATGCTGCAGATATGATCTAAATGGCAAACCTGTTTCATGTTTTTTTTTTTTTTTTCACAAAAAAGAAAGAAAAAAAACATATGGGTAAAAAGATTAATTTCCATGCAGCCTCCATCATCCTTTGGGAGATAGTTTAAGCCTGAAATAAGCCTCAACTGAGTATCTACCTACATTGAATAAACTCAGGTCAGAGACCTATTTGATAAGAGATAATCATGTCATAAACACCACCCCTACAAGGAACACTGACAGAGTATGAAATTATAACAGGATGTGCACACCAGGATGTTAGGCTGATAGTTCAAAATACTACTTTAAATAAAGAAAGGTACCTTTGATTGGCCAGCGTCATCTTTTATTTTCCGATGGATTTGAATGATATGAAATGCAGTTTAATGGCTCAAAATACCAGTAGACATACATTGATGGATGAAGCTTTAAACATGTATACAAAAGACTGAATACTCTAATTAGCCTGCTAACAAACTACATCTCTTTGGCCTCTTGCTACAGTATGTGCTTTCATCTCTTTGATACACCATACTACATTTTTCTAATAGATCTTAGTGCAGCCATCAACAACAAAAGTATGTTTCTAAAAAGCAACAAGATCTGAAATGCTTTTAAGTGAAGCATATTGTTTAGTTTGTAAAGATGTTAGGTAAAAAGAAAAAAAAAACTAAACATATGAAACATCTCATCTTTTCTCTATTCAAACCTCTTCAGTACATGTGACATTATTATTCAAAGCAAGCGTTGCTGGAAATACACGAAAGCCTGCCGCTAATGCACCGTAAATGCTTCTTTGATTTCAAAGCAAGCTGGAACCTTCACGCCATTCTGTCTATTCCAGCTTTCTCCATTTACTTCAGCCTCTTCTTAACAGTTTTCTCCTCATTCCCTTGCCAATTCGGGAATACGGGATCATCATCAGTTTTTTATTTTTCTGGGCAGCTTAAATCTTGTACCCATGAATAGGGGATGAGAAGCTAACTAATATGTGAGCGCCCATGCAGAGTGACCCACAGGCTTGCTGCTGCTTCTCCCCCCTCCCCTCATCCCATCCAGCCACTGCAGATGCAGGCAGGGGTGATCTCCAACAGTGGAGCACCATGAAATAGCATTATGGTTAATTTTCTCGTTTGCTGCTGCTCACAAACCAGCAAGGCATCAGCAGGCAGCTCTCCAGATATCCTCCCAGCAACTGTTTAGGGCTGGGGGCTGAAAAAAAAAACATATGAACAGTTCTTAGCCCGTTTTATCATAGCAACCTACAAGGCACACTGCTGATTTTTTGCACTTTATTTTGTTGCCCTGTCCACTTGTTGTGTCTGAGGAAAATTTGGTATTGCTCATTGAAAGTGTGAAGATGGACTTCACTGAATATTTGATAAATGTGAGCATTTTTTCTCATAAAATAAATGAACAGATGGTGCAGGAGGCAACCAATAGTTCTTGAGAATAGAGGCCCACATGTTTGAGGTGAAAAATGCTCTGAATGGAAGCCTGAAGTCTGTGATGTCTTCTAGCATAATGACACACAAGAGCTGAACAGCTGAGATGAGTTGAAAGACCACTGCAGTTCACAAGGCCTGTAGATTGTAAAGATTGTTAAACAAAAACCTCAGTGCATCCCAGAAGGGTACCAAATCACCAAAAAAGAGAAAACATTGTTATTGTCAAAAACCTCAAAATCAAACTAGAGTTTTTAAACATTACATGCAAATAACGGGTTTGCATGCAATTTCATTCTTTTTCAACAAAGCACTCAACCTAGGTCAGTGCTCAACAGCAATGAACGGAGCAAACAAGGAGCTACAGTGGCACTTCAAAAACTTGAAACCCAATCTTGGACAGACAACAAAACACACTCTTAGACTTGTCCCCCAACAGAAGATTGTGAGTCACAATACATTTTCATGCAACATTCCCTGTAGACAAAAGGTTTCTGATGGCTCAGGAAACAGTGACTTGCATTTAAACAGGGTAATGGCCAAACAAAGCTTGTTAAGAGAGGAAAGAGACAGCTGAAACACCATTAGTCCGTTTAGGATGTGATGTGCCAATGCACCACCATCGTTAGGCTTAACATCTCTCAACAGTATCAATTATGAGGCAAAGACCGCAAGCAAAGTTAAAAATGTAATTTAGGCAAGGTCACTGACCTGGAATGGTCTTCAAAACACAAGACAGAGAACACTGCGAACGCCAACTGTTTTTATAATGGTACTTTAAAACGTCCGCGAGAGAAAAGGCTATTAGGGAAAGATCTTAAAATGTCTTCCCCTTGTCATGCTTTGCTTTAATTAGTGTCTGATCCATGCAAGAACAGAAACTGCTCACGAGCGTGAGATTCACTGTTCACCAGACACAAGGCTACACACCATAGCATGACAATAGCCTGCACAAAGGAATTAATGACACATTACCAAAAAGATATATTTTTAAAAAGTATCAAATATACACAATGTGGAAAGTCAGTCACCAATTCTAGCATGAATTTCTTATCTATGATGTGCCAGGTGTGAGGTTTGATTTTGCGTGTGGGTTTGTGTTTAATGTGTGTGGCTGTATATTGATTTCACATGGAGGCTCTGCAGTCAGGGCTTCCAGTCAAGTATGATAACTGAATGATTTTACTGATATACCTTGTGGTGAAATGTATTGTCTATGCCGAGCGAACCTGACAACATGACTTAACAAGCAATAATTGACAGACTGATGAAGCCATCTTTGCATGTCAGAGAAAGAGCACAGAATGTCAAATGAAGCATCAAAAATTAACAATAAATAGCGACAGGCCTCCAGATTGGGAATAAAAAGACGCCTACAAGGCGGCGACGTAATATTCTCTCCCAGCGGACCTCAGTAATGGCTCAGAAAGAAATAACTTTAGTTAATTTTTAATCACTGATTTTGTTTACTTGGTTTTCACGCACACACACACACACACACACACACACACACACACACAAATCTGACGGCACAACTTTCCACACACAAACGAGAGATTGCTCAGATAGAGGTAAGCAATGATGAGGAAGAGAAAAATGGGTAGAACTGTGGGAGGAGAAATGACGGTTATGCCTTTTGATCTGCAAGTGAACGGGAAGTGAAGTATTCATGCCAACAAATCAGCAACTCACACAGAGGGCTCTTTGCCCTGGGCTTGAGTGGCAATGTGACTGGGGCGTGTTACATGCACAGCCTGGCTGCGGTGAGTGATGCGCTGTGTCAGGTGGTCTAAACTGCAGAGTGCATTGTTACAGCGGGGGCCGATCACACACACACACACACACACACACATATACACACACGCACACACACACTGATTAGCACAGAATGGGAATGACAGAACACGTGCGCGCACATGTACACATAAACACACACACACACACATACACACGCACACACACTCCAAGTAGCAAATAATGGGACTGGCGAAACACGTGAACACACACACACACACACACACACATACACACACGCACCACTTTAGCGCACAACTTATCATGGGATGAGTGAAACACCCACACACTGCCTCAGCACACAGCACATCACAGGATGGGCAGAATGAACACCCACTGTTGTAAACAACCTGGCTCCATCAAATATTAAGATGCTTATATTAAGTCCTCTTAAATAAATTACTTTGACTGACATTAACTGAACTCTTGTCTACTGCATACTCCCTAACATGTTGTATGCGATGAGAGGAATGGGGAGTTTTTTTTCTGTGCTGTTTGAGAAACTCTTCTCAACAACACTGGATACCTCTTCAGAGTCTTCAGACCTTGAATGAGTTTTGTGTATGTTTTTTTTTAAGTGTCAAAATCTCCTTGCCAGTTTCAAAATAATGAATATATTAAAAGTTGGGATTGATTTTTTTTTTTCAGAAGACACTATTTATTTTGACACCTAATCAATTCATCCTATTTAAAGGCACTTGTGTCTTTTAGGTAACCAGCATTGATGCCAAGTCATCTCTGCCAAATAGGCATCATCCTGTATCTCCCTGGCTAAAAACAGCATTGCTGTTTGTGTGCAAGTGGCAGTTGCCAATAAAATTCCTTCTCTTTAAGGGGGTTCTACATTTTTTTTCGTTTTGAATCCAACTGGGGTGATCATTTGTGATAAATGCATTGCCCTTCATTGATTCGGTTCTTCACCGAGACAAACACCGCCATGTGACAGTCCAACTTGTGGGAGAAAATCGTAATCAACAAATTAATTAGCTCATTAGGTTAAAGCTATGAATGGAACTGCGCCTTCACAACGGGGAGCCCTTTCAGCTGGTTCTGCTTGTGTGGAGACTTAATGTCTGCTATGCCCTTGCAACGGGTGATGGAATGTTGTGTTTAAATCTAATTGAAAAACAAATAGCTCTCATGGGCTCGCACACACTGCATTTGGACTTATACACAAAAATCCTTTCCAAGTCCTTTGCCTACCTTGCATCCAAATTGAAATATGGATACAGTATATGTACTCTGCATGTTCACCTAGGCTAAAAGTGTTTCTTAAGCTGCAGCACTATCTCAGATAACACATGGACTGCCCAAAGGTCAAGTCATCTGTCAAAGTTTGCTGTATCATCAGTGTTAACGCGCATGCCTTTATGACAGGTAATTGCTTGAGGTATAGAAGCAATGGAACCAATTATTGGTGTAATTACAGATCATTTGATGGAATTGTTATGAATTTGGATTCTGTGTTTGCATGCCAAGATGTTATTTAGGTGACATTTTATATTTCAATCTTTGCGTTTTGATTCTGCCATGTGCTTTTATGTTAATTCTCCTTAGTAATGTTTGTCCATTATGTGAAGGGGGCACTGCCATTGGATAGAAACTAAAAGGAGGAAAATATTTGTTTGGCTAGTGAATTCAAATAGCAGTGATAATTCTCCAGCATTGCTAATGGTCCTTTTAGTTACAGACTAAACACCACACCCCTACAAATCGGAACAGACGGCCATTTTAAAATTAATATTTCATGAATTTATTCATTCATTCCTTTATTTATTGATATTTAGCAAACCTACATAAGCCACAAGTCACAAATTTGATCGAAGGACAAACTTAACATAAACGTTTTTTCACAACTTTATCTGAATTGAATTGAATGATAACTTTGTGCTGTCATTAGAAGAGTTAAGATTACAAATGACTCCTTTGAAGTTTTTCATTAATTGATGTCAGCAGCTAAGAAAATACGATTACTCAGCAGTCTTGTTAATTGTGACCTACTGTTACTGCATTCAACTTTCAACCCCTCTTAGGGGCGAAGTAAGATGAATACTAATTTCTTGACATCCTTAATGCCTTGTTGCGCAGCATGTGTGCTAGTAGGACTGCTGCAACTTACAACTTGGCCCAAATTAAGCAAAGGTCATCCCTTACCCTGTCCAATTTTTCTAAACACATTTTACTTAAATTTTTTTATTACAGACAGTCCCAAGGTGACATGATTCAACCCTAAATAGACCAATTTAAAACTACAGCCTACCAATTCATTCATTAAAAAAAAAAAATCTCACTCGTAACATCAGCTTAGTAGCTAACTTTTGAGCATTTGATCAGTCATTCAGTAAATCTAAAGTCAAAGAGAGGTGGTAAGAAAGACAAATAGCCGCAGAAATAACGGCAGAAAAAAAAAGGCTTCTCCCTGCACTGGCCAAACTTGCCTACACAGATCACAGGCTGTTGCTGCCCTGGACTTTTTACATTAGATGCACTCTGATGGACTGGGTCAGTGACCCTGGCCTCCTGACAACAGCCTCTCCAGACCAGCACTTTCAAAGCCCACACATGCACACAAACACACACACACACACAAACACGCGCACACACACACACACACACACACACAAACACACACACACACATACATGCCTACGAGTGAAATGTGGAGATAAGTGCATTTGTTGGTGAAGCACATCAAAGACCAGAAGTGTGTCTGAGAGAGCCGAGCCAAAGAGGCATGAACCCATGCTTTGATCACGCCAAGCTTTCTGATCATTAAAATATTGGATTAATAATTGATTAAAAACACCAGGGCTTATTGTGTTGTGTCTCTAGCTCACAATTTATTCCAAACCTTGAGACTGTCTCCTCTCCTTTAGATGAATAAATATATAGATATGTCTCTGAGGTGCTTAGCATGGATCCCATGTAATTCTGTACTCCATGGCATGTGTACAGCATGTATACAATTTGTTTCTCACATTGCATTAACCTGTAGTTAAAGCACTGAGGCAAAAGATATCTTGGTTATGTGTCCACTGATAGAGCTTTCAGATGATAATGGCGCAATTGGTGGGGCATAATATTTGTGGGTAGTAGTCACAGAAAAACACAGGGGGAGATTCTTACAGGTCATTGCCCACATTAATATTCGCTCATGTACTCCATTCCTCTGTCAGCACATTGTGGAATTCCCAGAATGGCACACTGGTGGCTACAATTTTCCCTTCAAATTAGATGTGGGAGTTGTCTATTACCCTGATTAACAGAGACATGCTATTCAAATGAAAGATGGTGATGAGTAACCATGACGAGCCAGGCATTCTAACCATTTTTAGCCGTATCCCAAGACATCAGCTATTGGAATGCACGATTTCACTGCAAGAAAGATACTCTCAGTCGAAAGACTGAAACATTTCAAACAAAACAGCAAATAAATGTCTACAACTACCCTTGGCATTTTTGAGGAAGGACGTGTGTGCAATGGCATTGAAGCTATGGTACTTATTCAACATACTCTTTTTAAGGCTGCTGTTTGGAAGGTCTGCTGTTTTAACCAAACAAAGCAACAGGGTCATACTGTATGTCTGGCGGAACGGTGGGTTTTATGCACATGAACAAAGTGAGGCAATACAACTGGTTTTTCTAAAAGCATTACATTGAACTGTGTGTTTACAATGCCTGATTTTTTATTTGTATTTGACTTGATTTAGTTTGTAAATATATTTGTAAAGTGTTTACCTAGTTTTGTAGACCTTTTTTGGAGTGAACACTTTTTCCAACCCCATTCTGTAATTTAATTTTATCTGTAAATTTAAGCAGACTCAATGAAAAATGATTTTAAATAGTATTAGGATCATTTAATTAAATTCCAACACTTCTAAGTTTGCAGACTGATATGCACACAATGTTTGAAGAGAAGAGATATCAAATAGATATATCGCCCTGTGGTACGCCCTGCATAACATGGCACTGCAGCTGAGAAAAATATTACTAAAGATAACATTTGAATTGTTCCCAAGTGCTGCCCCGTTGTTAAGTACAGTAAGTGCTTTGCAAAAGTGTAAAAGTTACCCCATGTGAGGGAAACATTATAACTTAGGGCTTTGAAATCTCAGGGAGCTACCTTCAACAGACTGCACCAATGGTCCTCCTACGGCTTGGCATGTAGAAATGCCATTAAGGACTAAACCCAGCCTGAACGCAGCAGCCTTCACTGGACATATACAGTAATGTGCAAATGTCTTGGGCAGGTGTGAAAAAATGCTGTCAATTAGGAATGCCTTCAAAAATGGAAGTGTTCATCATTTATGTTCATCAATTATAAAAATTCAGTGACTGAACAAAAGAGAAACCTAAATCAAATCAATATTTTGTGTGACCACCCTTTGCCTTTAAAAGAGCATCAATTCTTCTAGGTCTATTGCATGAGTTTTTGAAGGAACTTGGCTGGTACACACAAAGTCAGGGATTTTTGCAGGATTATAGTCAGGTGTATGATCAACCAATTACACCAAACTGGTTGTATATGTCAGGAAGCATACATCCACAGAAGATCTGTGGTAGTTCTTCAAGATGTTTGGCGCAAGCTACCAGCCAAGTTCCTTCAAAAACTCTATGCAATAGACCTAGAAGAATTAAAGCTCTTTTAAAGGCAAAGGGTGGTCACACCAAATATTGATTTGATTTAGGTTTCTCTTTTGTTCAGTCACTGCATTTAATTAATTGATGAACATAAATGATTAACACTTCCATTTTTGAAGGCATTCCTAGTTGACAGCATTTTTTCACACCTGCCTAAGACATTTGCACATTACTGTATATGTCCAGTGAAGGCTGCTGCGTTCAGGCTGGGTTTAGTCCTTAATGGCATTTCTACATGCCAAGCCGAGAGTGAGAGAGGGCAGAGAAAGATAGAGAGAGCGAGAGAGAGAAAGACAGAGAGAGAGAGAGCAAGAGAGAAAGAGAAAGAGAGAAAAAGAGAGAGAGAGAGAGAGAGAGAGAGAGAGAGCGTGTTGATAAATGTGATGTATTTTACCTGTTGGAAAAAGCTGCTATTTCCAGCATTCAATTTTAAGAAAACAGAAAACAGAACCATTGATGGATTTGAAATGGAGGAACTTACATTAAGGCTGATAAAACTGCAATGTTTGAACATATTCAAGAATATCTGAACACAACGGGGCAAGGTGAATCGGGGCTGATCAACTCATGAATGCCGTAATCAGGAAACAAGAACTCGAATGACTCCTGGAGAAGGCCCCTCCATGTTGTGATGAGGATTGAAGTTAATAACGTTAGCACAATTCCTCCCAGATCACTCTCATTAAAACCCTCAGAACACAAAAGCATTATTTATTTATTTGTTTGTTTTTTATTCATTTATTTATTTTGTAAAAAAATGCACACACACACACATGCACTGAAAAATTACAGCACAACAATGACCTTAATTGTCCTTTTAAACACAAATCTCAGCTCTTTTATGTAAGGGTATTGTATGCACTTTTATGTATTTCCTCTATCTGTTTTTGTGTCCAAATACTGTAGGTGTCTCTTCTGTGCAGTGGAAACAGCATTTGTCCAAATATTGAAAGAAACCAGCCTCTCGGCTTCTCGCTGGCACAGTGGTGGGCTCACTTCACTGCTGCCACGCTGCCACGGCTCTCAGCTCCACGGCAGCGAGAACAGCAGGAGGGCTCAGTGTGTGTGAAGTCGGTGAAATGACGGTCAAGCGCAGCCTGTCATGGCTGCTCAGCCTCGCAGAACTGTCAGCCGCTCCTCGGACTTCGGACTACCTCGGCTGTTAAGTGGAGGTGAGGAGATCACGTGACCCGCTATCAAGCGGTCGTCGTCCGGGGAGCCTTGTGTTTGTGCTCTCTGTGTACCCGCGGAAATGTGAAATACGGGCGCAGCGTCGAGCAGCTCGATATCTCACCGTGCCACGCTGTGTGCGGATTCGCAAAGAGCTTGCCACCTCACTGTGTGAGCATACACGCTCAGAGGACACACAATCACAAGCCATCTCTCTCCCACTCTCTTACTCACAAACAGGCACACACACACACAGGCACATGCACACACACACACACACACACACGCACACACGCACACATACACACAGGCACACAGGCACACAGGCACACACACACACACACACACACACCATACATACACACACACACACAGTGCAGTGGCTTGCATACCGATATGATGATTACTGCCACATAATAATTAATATTTATGTTATTTTTAACGCACATGTTTATGCATTTCCAGTTGTTTTCCTCTTGCATGTGCAAATGTAAACTGAAAACCGACCATTTTGCTATTCTACGAGAGACCTATAAGCCCACATATCTCCACACAGAGCGCAGTTTCCCAGGCCTTCCCCATCTGATCAAGTGCATATTTCACAGGTTCATTGTTTTACAGCTGTTTGTTAGCACTCTGAAAGGTCACTACAGCTCCATTGCTAAGTATGTGCTGGCACGACGCCATCCTCCTCACCATTTACGCTAGCGCAGAGACATAAATATTTCTGCCAAGTGTTAAGTCAACATAAAAGATGACACAATACATATACTGCACTCTACCATGTTTATATTTACTGTTATTTTTTTATTTTTTAAAAAGGCATTGTACACACTTTTACCTTCTGGAGCTGCAAGATGCCATTATAAAAGGGCTCTAAGCTTTAATGATAGTGGTGGATATGGATGGTAGTAGAAACATTCATTTTTGAATAAGGTCCATTCTCTAAGGCTCCTTTTCCCAGTCGTGTTAATCACACATAACGTTGAGTTCTTCAACTGCGTTTAACAGACTCAGGACAGTGACAACTCTATTCATATTCAGACCCATCTCCCTCTCTCCTAGTCAGGAGGGGTATCCTGTCTTTTCATCAGCTTATTACTATTAAGTGGTTGACATTTCCTTGAACAATTCCCCACCCAACCTCCATAGAAAGACCAGTATTGATCCTCACGGAGCGTCCCAGACCCTCCTGATTACATTAGGCTTCGTGCTGTTAATTACTCCACTCTCTAACCTTTCAGTGTTTCATTCGGTCCAACAAATTGGTTGAATTAAAAAGGGAGGTGGGAAAAGAGAAAGAAAAGAAAGAAAAAAAGGTTGAAATGCCTGACGGCGAGGATCCCTGAGCTGGCAGCATCAAATTCCCAGGCGGCGTAATAATTAAAAAAATATATATATATATCAGCGCTCCCTTTGCTGATCACATTATGCAGTGCCAGGGTTCCCCAGTAATGGTGCTGGAGTATTCATTTAGGAGAATTACTTGGAGGCCTGTTAGGCTCCTCACCACGAGGCTGTGCGCTGCTCGTGGAGTGCTTGCGTAGGCAGGGACAGATCTGAGACAAGAGCAGTAGGCAGACCTGACCACCTGACCACCTAATCCAGCTGACCCCAGTAGACTCTTACCAGCCCACTACATGCTCGATACACACACACACACACACAGACACACACAGACACACACACACATCCACCACGCACGGAGGTGCTAGTCCCACATGAACACACACACACACACACACACACACACACACATGCACCACGCACAGAGGTGCTAGTCTCAAATGAACACACACACACACAGACACACACACAGGCACATACACACACACACACACACACACACACACACACACACACACACACACACACAGACACACACACACACACACACACACACACACACACACACACACACACACACACACACACACACACACACACACATAATTGGGGTTTGGTGGCAGTTCCATACAAGGGATGTATGTGGTGTTGATTAAAGGCCATACATTTGTCATACGTACAGCTTTTATAGGCAAATCCCAATGTTCAGGAGCACATCTGTTGTGGTGGAGGCTTGGAGACTGACTGGGTAAATGGGGACGATCTCTGTCTTTCTGGGCCTTTCAGAGAACAAGGCTGTGGCCTGTCCTACATAATGGGAACATAGTCATTCGGTAACATTTCATACCCTGCGTTTCGTAATTTCATCATAATTGTCCGCCAATGCTTTGGAGAGCTAGTTGGTCAGGTGCAGAGGGAGATGAACTGATTCACTACTTAATTTAATTATGTTTTAAAATTCAATTAGGTGTGCTTTCACACAAAAAAAGAAAAAGAAAAACGGAGACAGTGTTTTTCAAAGTATCCCCTGGAAGTAGGCATGGTTGAAGGACAACCCCTGTGATAAATCAACATCTAACTTAATAATAATCAGATCTTATTAAAGCCACCGGCATGTGAAAAGGAAAGGGAGGATATTGTTTCACCTCAGATGTTTCACATTAGCAGTCTCTCAGACAAAGGCGAGATCAAATAACACAGTTTTCAGCAGACAAAATAACTTTAAGTGAAATGCTTAGCAAGGTTGACTTGAAAGTAAGGAAACAGTTCAAAAAGAGCTTGCAGTAAGGAGATTAGCTAAAGTTACTCTCGTGTGTCTCACTGTTATAATGCGCAGTTCTGACAGGAGATTTCCTCGACTGTGATGTGTACACTTCAGGCCAACACACTGAGACAATCAGTCACAACACTACAACAAAAAAACAAGAAGAAAAAAAATGATGCAGAGCTCCAAGAGATGGATAATGAATGAGACAGTACAAAAACATTCTCTGACAATTGCTGGACTTTAAAGAGAGAAGAAGTACTTCACTTCGGAAAAAAATTCTGACAGCTGATGACAGTTTTCTGTTTTTTTGTAGTCTTATTGCATTGTTACACAACTGTCATATGATTCAATGGTACAACTGCTAATGCTTGTGATTCAAAATAGTTTATAGCAGCGCTATGGTATTATAACAGCAGAAGTGTTTGACTTAGCTTGCGGCACTGCCACAGCGTGTGACACGCAAGTCATTCAGCAGGTACACGGTGATACCTGTGAGGTGACAGAACCTGCTTGTTCTCTGCACTCTTGAACACTTGAACAATGTCACCGCGACTCCATTTTGTAATGAGAGATAGGTTTGGAGGTTGCGGTGTAAAAAAAAAAAAAAAAGAAGCAGGAGCATGTCATTGCAGCGTCAACCTTCAGCAGCAGTTTCCTGGCAGTGACATTTAAATTGTTAATGCTGTAGATTATTCTCCCATTGAATTGTGTGACAGTCTTGTTCATTGAGAGTGGCAGAGGCATTGTCCTCAGATGATTATGTGAAACGCTCAATGTATTAGAGCTCATGCTAAAACAAGGACGGGATCACTTATCACTGTCACTTAGGGCTCCTTTAGCAAACAAGACACATGATGGTGACACTGATTAATGACTCTCAGGAAAAGTTGTAGGCACAGCAAGACCTCCGTTGTGCCCACTGGATTAGTACTGTATTTAAAGCCACTTTGAGTCATGCTAGCAATTCACGCTCAAACTCCTCCAGATGCAGACACTGTGGGAGGCCACCTCTTGGCTACAGAGCATGTGCACAATCATTGGCTGGCGGGACAGATGCCTGTCTCATTGGCCTCTGCATGATTGGTTAATAGCTTTTTACTGAACTTCACTTCAGTGGGCTTCATTGCGTAGTCAAGGACAATCAAACTGACAGCCTTTTTTTCTGCGCATGTACTGCACTTATTAGAATAAAAAAAAGGCAAGTATCCTAAGGTTTCTGCATTCAGCATGTGGATTTAAAACCATACATTCCAAACCATAAGTTCCCCTGGCGACAATCAATTCTCAGAATATCTTTCTTTCTATTTACACCAGTCACTGCACACTGGTACCTCGTGCACAATGTAAAGTTATAAGCATGGTGAAAATTGGGGCAAGATGAATGGGGCAAGATGCCTTGCAAAAAATGCATAGGACATTGATGAATAGCCGAGACAGTAGAAAAAAAGGTCTTCCTGTATGTATGTTAGTAAACAATAAATGCCCTCAATGCAATGGTTATACCGCCTGGCAAATAACCTTCAGCCACTCCCTCTAATTTATCTCTAATTTATCCTGTCAACATGTTTTTGTCATACACAATTTGTCATACTGCATTTGCATTTCTGATTTTGGTCAATAACACTATAATGGCACTAAGGAGGAACAGAAATAAGCTTGGCCTTGGGGTTAAGGTTAGGGCGAGGTGGCAGTGGAGGTTAGGTCTCTGGGTGAACTCAGGGGCAAAGGCGGGCCAGGGTTGGTGCTAGATGACCGTAAGGAGGTAGAGAGGTAGCAGGGATAATTGACAGCCACTTGATAGCTCATGGATATTTACTGACTTGTTGTCTTAAAAGGACTGCTGGCAATTTTTTTTCTGATGACACAATGCCTTCTGTTGCCCTTTATAGCCCACTTGATATTATCGGCTGTAATCAATATTTTAAAAGAAAATGATTTTGAATGATATTTTAAAAAAAAAGTTCTGAGATCAATGCCTGCCATGACTCTTATTTTTACACACAAGTGTTCACATCATGTCCCTAAAGGATCTGGATATTTATTGATCCAACCCTAACTCAAACCTGAACCCTAAGCACAGAAACCAAATGGGAGGTGCTTAGGAACAGGTCAGACAACTGCAACCCTGACGCTGACCTGACAACCTGACCTAACCCAGCTGACCCCAGTAGACTCTTACCACCCCACCACATGCATGACACACACACACACACACACACACACACACACACACACACACACACACACACACACACACACACACACCACACATGGACGTGCTAGTCCCACATGAATACAAATACACACACATGTACGTGCATACACACACACACACACACACACACACACACACACACACACACACACACACACACACACACACACACGAGTTTACATAAATATTCTTATGTGGTGTTCCCATTATATATAACTAAAGAATACTTAACTGTGCCCAGACCAAATCCATGCCTAACCCTAACCTGTCAGTAAAGCAATGTTTGGTACTCCTTGTTTTTTCATTAACGACAAAATAACAGAAAAAAACACTGTTAGATTAGTGGGGAACACAATTTATTCTCTGCTTATACCCTTTGTCTAGCTTGCCCATCTTACTGGGGCCATTTGTGCCCCATATGAGTAGCTTTGAGTGGGACACATACACACACACACACACACACACACACACACACACACACACACACACACAGATACACACCTTTAAAACATCACACATTCACACTCAAATGGGACCCAGTTATGCTATGTCCACATACATTTCCCATAGCAATCGAAACCACTGTCCGATATTATCCACTCAAAGATTTATTTACACTTTTGCGGGGCTTAAACGTAATGCCTTGGTCCTTGTTCGTCTAACAGCAATACCCTTTTAATGGCAATCGTATTGACTGATTTCTAACGGAGAGAAACAGATTGTGCATACCTAAGGTGGTCTTTTTTTTGTAATTCACATACAAAAGAATCGCTGGGGGAGAACCAGGAGTGGGAAAATCCTAATGGGCCCAGGCTAATTAGCACAATAACATCTACCCGCATTCCAAGTGTTTATGGAGCCGTCCAAGTCTCTGTAAGAGCTGTCTCTTTCTAGTCCAAGCCCCTTTTTAAAGAGTCACAACTGATGTTGGCAAGCACGCCGTACCCATCAAAAGACCTTTTAATATTACAAATGAGAAGCAGCCCTCACGGACAAATTCGGCGTGTATTTGCACACGGCACAGATGCAAGCACGAACACATCACAGGAACTTGGTAAAATAGAAAAAAAGCATGCAGCCAAGGTTATGTGTTTATGTCTTTGAGTGAAAATAAAGTAATACACAGAAAAAAAAGAATGGTAGTAGGTCTGTTTGTCTTAGAAGGACACCTAGAAATAGAAAAAAACAGCACACAGTGTGACAAAAAAAAATCTGAAGCCATTTCCTCTCAATCTTATTTCATAAAGCCTAATACGCTGGTAACTAAAGATTGGTCTTCATAGTAACACTGGGTAAGGCAACATGCTTCTCTCAACATCGATTATGATTTGCTCTGTGAAATGGTAAAAGGGAATATGAATTGAAATTATTAGGTGACATCTGTACTTGAACCACTTCGTAAAATGGCATCCAGCTATGTTTCCAATGTGAATTTTGAATCTTCATTAATCTAATAAATTCTAGTCTGCACTTGATGCCTTTAAAATATTCATATATCTGTTTGTGTTTTGTGATCTGAGCTAGCTGCTTTCATTGGTTTCAGCTTTACTGAATGCCCCTTCATGCCTGTGGATGTCTGAATTATCAGCAACAATGTGTGAACTACCCCAGTTGTATGCCAAGACCAAGACAAATACATAACCCAAAATAAAAGGTTTAAGAGAATGAGCAGTTTTCTCTTAAGAATGGCTGACTGTAAGTCTATAAACAGGCATCGAACATTTTCTTCTGTAGGGGTCCATTTCAGCCAAGGCATGTTTAATTTCAATTATGGTAATGGTCTATTAGTGTTTCTGAGAATACAAAACAAGAAAACAACATGTAGACTAAAATATTAAAAATTAAAAAAACTGATTTTTGTTTACATATGGAAGTCTGTGGCTTTGTAACCACACTACGGAGAGCAATTACACTGTTGTTCTTGTCCAAGGCCCACACTGCGCTCTGGCTACCATTGTTTTTATCAGCGTATGTTGCCATGGTGCAGTGTTACTATGCTGAAGAACTTGGCTGGGCACCCAGGACATACAGTAGCTATATGAGCACCATATTAGTAGCGCTTAGCGGTGTCCTTTTCAAGACTTTCAATGCTTTTGAATAACTTCCCAGAAAAAACACACATAGAGAGATTATTTGTCACGTCTATTTTTTCACATATCAACAGTTACAATGAAATTATATGACTTGTCCTGTTCACAAATTATTTAGGCAATACGGTTCTTATATATAAGGTTTTTCTAACCATCTTCTCAAATACCTTGTGTTACTGGCAAAAGAACGAAGTCAAATAAAATATTCTGAGAAAGCTGGATCAGACTACATCATCCTCATTTTCTATTTTTTTTCTCCTCTCTCTTCCTTTTTTTGCTACAGAAAGCTCTTGCTGATCTTAACAGTAATCACTCTAATGCAATTTCCCCTGCCCTTTGCGCAGGATATTTCTAATTGACGGGTCAGACAACAATTTTGGGAATGGCAGCATCTCTCAATGAAATCTATTCATGGCCCATTATGGTCCTGAATATCAAGATTTAGAAATAACAAGGTAAAAAAAAAGCGTATAATAAAGATCCATGCCATTACATTCAGTCCATGTTATTTTCTTTCAGTTTTTTTTTTCCTAAGGACTTGGGGACATATTTAAGAATAGTACACAAATTATAGCTGGAGCTGCGCAGAAGCTCCCATGAATAATAGCATGAAGAAGGAAGGGAGAAAGGTTGCATGAAGGTGAGAGGCATTAATTTGCTTTTAAGCTTATGGGAGCTACAGAGAGGCCCTGCCTGCATGGAAGAGCTGGAGGAGGAGGAGGAGAGGAGGAGGAGGAGGAGAGGAGGAGGAGAGAAAAAAGGAGCATGGTGGTTAAGGCTGTCAGCAGCTCACACAGCATAGAAAACACACACACAAACACACACACACACAAACACACACACACACACACACTCACACACACTCACACACACACACACACACACACACACACACACACACACACACACACACACACACACACACACACACACACACACACACACACACACACACACAGTCATTAGCATCTCAGAGCACATTAAACAAGCTACAGCCCCTCACAGACTGATCAGCGTTACACAGCAATACAGAGAACCACCTCACAGCCATGAAAAGGCACAATTCATGCTAAAAGAAGTTTGCACTGTGTGTGTGTGTGTGTGTGTGTGTGTGTGTGTGTGTGTGTGTGTGTGTGTGTGTGTGTGTGTGTGTGTGTGTGTGTGTGTGTGTGTGTGTGTGTTGTTTTCCTCAGATTTTCTGAAGTGGAGCACACAGTGTAGAGGAAAGGTGGTAAAACTTGCATGAGGCAATACTGATTAATTACAATGTGCCATGAGGAAAAATGAGCAGGGAACTTAAAAAGGGAATAAAAGAAGACATTGTTATGTAAGATGAAAGTAATGAGGTTATGATAGAACTGTAAAAATCAGTCACAGACTCTCCATCTACTGTTCACGAATGCACAGACAGAGAGACAAATCATTGCACATAGAAAGAATGCTAAACATCATCATTACCATTTTCTTATTTATCATTATGGTTGCTTTTTCATATGAAACAAGAAGACGAAACAGCTGTAAGGCTTTGAAGGAACAATGTGTATTACTTTATTTCAATCATTTGAAATTGAATGGGGAGACCTACAGTTTGTTTTTCTGTATGAGCTCCTGTTTCTTTTATTATTGCTTTTGTTCTTCCAGCTAATCTTCAATCTGCCGTGTTAGTAGTAACACAACTAACTGCAGTTGGGGTGTCACAGCAAAGTACATGAAGGATTACAGAGAGCCAGTCTGGGTACAAAGCAGAGGGAAGCCTCCACAGACATCAACTCACTGCACTGCATTGATTCCTAATGAGCAGATAAAGACGCAGTCAGAATATAACTGCCAAGAAGAAAAAAAATCGCCTGAATAGCGCCATGCCCATAAATGTCATAATTAAAAGAAATATTCCATTTTTCTTGCGGTCAAAAAGAATCTATGAATGAAGAGGGACTTTGAGCAAGGGAACAAAGTTCTGCCACAAAAGCAAGGCTTGAGACTTTGCTGTGAATTTCTCTTTACGCCTGACTGGTCCATAGTTACTTGGCGCCTAACAACCTGCACTTTGCACTTCTGAGATGTGTAATGCAGTTGAGAAGTTTTCTTTTGCAGGACACCTTTGCTAAACCTTTGAGGATGAAATTCCAGAGAAAAAGTGCAACTGAGCTTACTCAAAAAGAAAAACAATGGGTTTTCTGCATATGAGATTTCCTGAAGTACACAAATTTGGGAAGTGATGGGCTGATAATGCCATTATCAGCGATCCTTTTAAAGCCGCGGCAAAGACGTAGGGCAGTATCGCATGGCAATAAATGCAATCAGCGCAAAAGGGGCCAGGGCACAAATAATCTCCGTCCTGGGCACCGGCAGACTGAGGGATAGCAAGCCTCTCCGGGAACCGGCTCTCAAAAAATTAAGAGGTTAAGTTGCTCAGTGTAAGGGGGTAATGAACGCGGAAAAGCTTACTAGGGCAGGTTGGGGGGAAATCCAGTGTAGCCAATGACACCCTGTTAATGGGGGTGGGGGGGTGGGACACCAGGAAAGCACATCCAAACAAATAGATTTCCAGGTGGAATGGAGTCAACCACCTCTGACACAGGGGTACTCACACTCAACCATCTGTGACCATTTGACAAATGATTCCATATCAAAGAGCCCTGTGCTGATTTGGGCTTAATTGATTGGATGGGAGACGCTTAAGTCCCTGATTGGTTTAACCAAGGATAGGAGGGTCTGTGCCATGACTGGAGAGGGAAAAGCTGGGCAGTTTGCCACTGAATAAAAAAGGGGATAAAAAAAGAAAAAAAGTACATTGGTGGTGCTTCACTTGGTGCCGGTGAAGTCACTCGGATTTGCGTTGAAATACGTATGAAAAATGAGTCAAATTAATCTCATTCTAATGCCATAAATCACCCAATCCAAGCAGGTTTACAGCAGTAATTCTAGGGGTTAGCCCTCTTTTCATCTTTAAATTAGCCGGGTCAACTCAACAGGGAGACCTTGCTAGGGGCCAGCCTATAAACACAGTGCACCGTGCCCGGGCTGTGCATTTAATATGTGTGCAAAAAAAAAAAAAATACAGCCTCTGTCTGCCAATTAGAAGAAAAGGCTCTTACTGCGCATTAATATGCAATGTATAATTAATGGGGGAAGGGCATATCAAAGGGAGACATCTCTGAAACAAAGACACAGCGCAAGTTACCATATTAACCAGCGCAGTTAGTGGAAAAATTACCCGTTATACAGCGGGCAGCTTCTGCTCCATTAGGGTCACTGTTTGTGATACTATTTATTTCAGACATCCCACTGCAAACACTGTTTGTTGTTTTTCTGTGTGCTGAAAAGGCCGTTTTTTGGGTAGTGCCACTGTCATTATCTACACACAGTGCCTCCTTAGATCTGCCCTTTGGAAAGCACAGTTTGTTACTGGATGTGATGTAGCCCATGCAAAAGTGTGGCTGGCAGACCGGGCCCTGAGACCCGTATGGGGGAAAGCGAATGCAATGAGCCAATGAAGGCGCTTTGAACACCAGGCCTTGTTCATTGTTGGAGAACAGAATGGCGTCATGGCGTAGCTCGTGCTGCTTGACATGGGCATGCTGTGCACGCCGCTGACTGCCAAAGCGTACGACCCGGCCCAGAGGTCACGAATGACCTTTTCGGATTGTGTGTAATATTTTTTCTTCTTCTTCTTCCTCTTCCTCTTCTTCTCTTTCTTCTTCCTCCTTTTGCTGTTCTCTCCCCCCTCACACATGGTTGTCTGACGATACGCCACCAAAGCATCCTCAGGCTGTGTGTTGTGGGGATGGTGGCCATGAGTGAGTGTTTGGGACATTTTACTGCCTGTCTTCCAGGATCACGCCCACTCGTGCTGAAACGGATGGCACATATGAGGGGACCTCCAACCCCAGAGCTGGCTGCCTTGAGTCGCACATGGAATGAAGCTTAATTGCTGCATGACTAGTCTACTGTTTGTGCGCTGCAGGGATTTTCCATTTATTATCGCGTATGAATCATTATTAAGATGTGCTTATTCAACAACGGGTTTCCCGCAGTAGGATAAAAATGAGGGAGATAAAAAAGGAAAAAAATCGGCTATTTGCACCCTTAACATGAGAGCAGCATGGCAATACATTGCATATTGTAAGAGTGAAAGTGTTTAAGTGAAAACAGGATGTGACATCATGGAAGAGCCGCAACACTCTCCCCCTCCCCTGAGGCACACGAGGGGGGTGTTGGTCACAACATTCTCATATGGCTGGCAGTGCCAGGGTTCAGCATGCCTCTCGCACACTCACCAAGGGAGGGTTGACAATCCTCCTCCATCTGCCATCTGTTTGTGAGGCCTGTGGTACCAACATGGTGTTAGGGCTATACATGTTTACTTTGCTCGGCTATAACAGCAGCCACGAGATTTACATACGTCCACAGCAATGACTTAGCTATTAAAAAAAGAGGGAAAGAAATAAAGAAAGGAAAAAAAAGAGGGAAAATATTCCCTGTAGTCATCACAGGGCAAGATACATGAAAAGATGACTTTTCTAATGCGGGCGAAGTGATAACCGCTCCCAGATGGGGGGCTGCTTCATCACACTTAAATGCTGAGGTGTGCCATCTTTCTAGTTTGACTGGTGAGTCAGACATTTGGAGCCTCTCTATTTCCAGCATGCCATCCAGTGTGAATAATGGTGCATGGAATGAATAACAGGAGAGAGAGGAAGGACAATGCGCATAATGTGAGATATTATTGTGGAGTTTAACAATGCTAAGGGCCCCCGGGATGCCCGCAGTGTAATGTATGGCCTTTGGAGTAGCATCGCTATGGAAACCAGCGGCCCTGGGTGACCAAGTTATACCCACCCACTCGGACAGGCGTTAATCATCTTCACTCAGATCCTGGCACAGCAGAATTTGGCCAATGTGTCAAGCAGCAATTATGTATACTTAGTGCTCCCCCCACCTCCTCCTCTTTCTGCTCTGCTCTCTCTGTCTCCATCTCTCTCCCTCGCTCCCTCCCTCCCTCCCTCCTTCTCGCTCTCCCTCTGCTCATATACATATCCACATTCTGTTCACTTTTTTATACCAGTTCTGCCTCATTTTGTGTCTCTCCCTCTCTCCTTCTCTTGTACATAATCACAGATCCTTTATAAGCTTGCTGTTCATTAGCTTCCTTTCATTCAGACACACACAATACAGACAAAAGAAAATAGAGAATGTTCCTGCTGTCACATCATAAGGCATTCCTGATTACCTAAATCACATCCGCCCATTTACCTATTGTATTTTCATTTTGGAAGCTGAGCGACACTCTAAATTGCTTCGCCGTTTCATTGCTCTTCTTTCGCACATTGATTTGTACCTAACACAGACTGCTAATGGTACTCAACAACAAGTAAGAGATTATGTTCCACTGGGCGAAGGGAAAAACGTTGATGCAACGTTGCCGTTAAAATGGCATCCTACCATTGCATCAGTCCAGGTGAGAGGTGGCTCGAAAAAGTCACTGACAATATGTTGGGGTCAGGCTGTGGGTGGGAGGGAATAGTGCTGCTCCCTGCGCTTCAAGGACAATATGTGCCAACTAGGCGACTGTTCAGGTGACTCAGTCCGCATCAGCACAACTCGGGAATCTATCATTAGGGGGGTGATCTACACAGCATCCGCTGTCTGGCGGCGCAAGTGAAGGACAGGCCGGCAATTAGAGTCTCATTTCATGTCAGCCAGCCCAGGACAAAGCTGATTGCCTTATTTTATTATTTCACTACGCGGGGCTCATGTCATTTCCCATAATGCTCCACTGCCAGCGGCAGAGCTAGCAACGTGGCTTCCTCCTGGCAGGTCCAAGACAGTTCGTCCAGTCGCCCAAGCAGAAGAAGGCACTACACTTAAGATACTGCCTGGTTGACCACTTGCTGACAGGCTGTCAGACATGGCACTTCAGTGTTTTTTTTTTTCCAGGACTGTGTTGTGTTTTTTACTCTTGACCTGGTTAGTCATCCAGAAAAGGACCAGGCATTTTGACACTTTTGGGTTAGTCGACTGGAAATTCTGTGAAGTTTCTGTATATAGCACATTATCACATTCACAAGAGGAAGTCAGCAGAGGCAAATTAGCGGCAGGATTGTTGAGAAGCCGCCATGCTCTAAAATGGCATTTACCGAGACAACATCACACTTCTTTCTGAGGTAAATTCCACTCACCAATCATCAGTTAGACTCCAAAATGCACAAAAATTGCCACTAACACTGCAACTCGCCAGAGTATTAGTGCACAATGTGAAACACTGTAATAGGTGCAATAGTGTGGCAGAAATTTCCTACAGACTGTTGTCTATTTTTTATGATTTTTTTCTGACCTAAATATTTATAATAACCAAAAATGAAAAGCCACAAGAGAATAAGGAAGAAAAAAAAATAGAAAGCACTTACTTTATGAGGGCAAGCCTGGGGCACAGCACTGAATGTCTTGTCCGGGGTTGAACTTTGATTCTGCCAAAAGAAGGTCAGACACACTTTTTGTTAGAATGGATGTCAGTGTGTCTTCTAAAATGCGTTGACTGTTTTTTTTCCCGGCCTAACCTTTAGCCTCCACTGTTCAGGAAGTTGAAAAGTTTAGAAGTCCGAGTCACCCACAAAAAAAGAAAGAAAAAAAAGGTCAAGGCCATAAATCTTGAGACGGCGTTACACCCTGACCCTAGGGGACACTGCACAGACGTCTCAGCCAACCCCATGCATAATTCAACTGGTAATCACAGCATTTTAACATAACATATGTGCAATCTCAAAAACAGGTTTTAGCTGAGCGGGTCCCATTTTGTAAATACAGCACATCGCACACAAATACATGGCTAACATCACTGAAAAGGTTGTGCTTAGGTAAGTCAACAAGCCAACAACAGATGGTCCTGCTGTTTGCGATTATGCAGGATGTTAGGCCCACTGACAATGGCAGTGCAGGATAAAAAGAACCATCTTGAGGTGACCAGAGACATATATGAAAAACAGCAGTGAGGGGGGAGGGGGTAGGTGCTCTCAATAGGCATGACGGGCCTCACAAACTTCACTTCAGCTGACCTCCTGGGAGGACACGTTGATTCTAAGCAGGTGCCGCCAGTCACCCCCTCATATCCAATTATCTTCCTGTGGTACGCTTAATGCCCCCTGACAGTATTAATAGCTTCCTTATGGTATCACCAAGAGAGATGAAACATTGAACTGTCCGGACTTCAACATCTATATTTTATCAGCACTTAAAAGACCGAAGAGGCAGAGCTGGCTTCACACACCGACCTGTCCGCACACCGGCTCATAAAAGATAAACAGACTGCGGCTGGAGACCCTTGCTCCTCACACCATGCTCTGGGGGTGCTGGTCCCTACTGCCCCCAGCCAAGCCAAGGGGAGAAAAACTGAACAACAAAAAATATATTTTTTGCGTTAGTAGCAGTCCAGGCTGACCAATTATCACTTCTCAACAGTTGAAACTGTCTTTTGGCAGCACCTCCTGCTTCTGTCGTGTGTGTGTGGTTAGATTTAATGAGCATTCTTGTTGTAGCCTGAATGCGGTTGAAAAAGGTAGGCAAGCTTGCTGTCTAATAAAGCACACATTTGTCTGCTCACGAGGGCACCCAACAGCACATGTTTATTCAAGTGAGTTAATGTCAGCAGGGTCTGCACTGATTCCAGGTCTGCCCCCCGTTCTCTGTAAATGAAAACATCCGCTTAGTTTCCTGCATGCTATTAGTCTTGCCAATATTACCACTTCCACTGAGAAATGTTAGCGATTTAAGCTGACTTTGAACTCCTTTTGTTTAATAGCATGGGCTCTGTGTTTTAGCAGGGAGAGGTTATTAAATTATCGGACATAGCAGAGCTTGCTTGCTTTACTGATGGCCACCATAAGGACAGTCCTTTAGCCACAACGATTTTCTGAGCTGGGCTCTTGATTCCTACAGAGAGCTTACGCTTCAGCTCCATTGGGCTTTGTAGTGTGGCTCCTAATCGGAGCGCATTGAATGTGACAGGAGACCACTTTGATTCCTCTTTCATGTGTACACATTTTCCCTGCTATCGGTGGCTGCTGACCTGTATGTTTTACCAAACGACCTTTGTCTGATAGGGGGTGAAACGATATGCTGATGCACGGTGCAGTGTATGCTAATTTATTTCTGGCCCACGGCAGACCTGCACTGGTTTGTGATCACCTAGTGATTTTATGTCCAAAGAGCATAGGAAGGGCTGTGAGTGGAGACACTGCTTTGGCCCCCAACTCAGCGTTCAGAGAGAGGGAGGGGGAAAGGTTGAGACGAACTGACAAAAAAACCTTCAGCAGACTTCAGGAACTGTTCATTTTTCTAAGCCCTTACTTAAAAATGTCTCTTTCTCCCAAACTGCTTGCCTAGCCATAGAGTCTGCTAAAGGGTGCAGCCTGCATGGCTGTGAGAAAATAAATTTCCACCTAGCCAAAAGTCTATAGAGCTGGGTTTGGCAGAGGAAAGGACCTTTCACTGAAAACTCTTTGTCTAGATCTTACAGAAATTCTTAAAGTGCAATTTGCACTTGACCCTCCACTGAGACAGCAAAATTCTATCTTAAAAAAAAAATGTTTCTGTGGTCACTTCAAGCAAAGTTCTTATGGATAAAGTAATAGACTGCAAAGTGCCATAATCATTTAGCCAGCAGTGCAGAAACTGACTAGTACTCAACGCGCCATGGTTACAGAGGGGTTGCTCTTTGAAATGACAGTTTCCCACAAGTGCATCAAGACGCTGAGAAGCTCTCCTCCTGGTGCGCTCATTTTCGAGACAGTGTGAGTTCCTCTTTTCAGAAAAGGAAGGTAGGGGTGCAGGAAGAAGTCTCAATTAAGAGGTTGGAGCTGGCAGTACAGAAAGACATAAGTGTGTCTGCATCGCTGCTGAAACTATATTTTTCACAGAGCGTACAGCACGTCACAGGCAGTGTGGTCGTGCCAGGCTCTCAACGGGCTTAATGCATATGCATACATAGGGGTTCTGCTGTGCTGTGTGTGAGCATACATACACACATTCATTTGTGCACACACACATACACATTTATGGCTCATGTGTATATACCGTATGATACAGACACACACACACATACACACACACACACACACACATCTATCGCTCATGTGTACACACCTTATGACACATACACACACACACACACACACACACACACACACACACATATATCCCTAGGGTGTGAATGTGAATGTGTTCCAAAAAGATTTGCAGCATTACAAATGTCAGTTCATTTACTTCAACACTTTTCAAAAAGCTGTCCACAGAAGTTAATTTATTACTGCTAAAGATATGCCCTAATGAAATCCATGAATATTTCATCATAACAAATGCAATTAAGCAGAGACTTAATGCACACACACACTCATTACCAAATCTAAAGAAAGTGACTGAAAGATAAAACATATCCTCTCAAAATTCTAATGAACTGTGTACAGTATATTTTGTATGTGATAAGAAAATCACTACGAAGAACACTCCATGTTCCGTCCAGTGGTTCACATAGTCACAAATAGCGCAACACACATGCACACTCTCCTGTCTGTGAAATAGAAAATGAATGCTACACACAGAACCCTGGCACACACGAACACTATTTTCTCTGTGAGATGCGTCTATGGGTGATCCTCTGAGTTTGTCACATTAACTTGCCTTCTCCAGTCTGTACCAGGTGGACTAGGCACTCTCGGGACTGCTTTCCCTCTAAGCAATCAAACAAGGGCACTATTCACCTTCTTGGAAGAAAAAGCACTGGGCATTTTTGGCACGTTGGCACTTAGAGGCAGTCCACCCCAGTGGCAGTCTTCCCCATATACAAGGAGACTTTGTGCTCTCTCACTTTTTAAGCTTTCCCCTTTTCTCTGCGCACTTCCTGGCTGCCAGTCAAGATGGCCTGACGTTAAGTAAGTTGCATTCCCATCACTTGCTGTGGCTCTTTTATTCCTCTTTGCAACATTGTTATTTTTTTTTCCTCAAAAAGAAAAAAAAAGAAAACACACATTCCTCTCTGTGGGATTAAAGAGGGTCTGTGTTTCAAAGATTATCAGATGGTTTTGATTATGTGACTTCTGTGTTTTTGATCTTCGGTGGAAGAATAAGAAGAAGAAGAAGAAGAAAAAAGAGGGAAAAAAACCCTCCTGGATGTTATTGCCAGTAGCATTGCATAATATGACAAGGAAAGATGACAGTAGGTTTGTTGTGGGGGGGTATAGGCCCAAGGTAGGGGAGATAAAGAACATAACATTCACAAAAAAAAAAAAAAAAACATTTCTAGACAGATTTCCCACAAAACAGTCGCACACCTTGCTTTCCTGGAAACATTGCATGCTGTCGTGCTTTGATCGTGCAATCCGTATGCATGTGCTGTCGTTCTGTGCATGACTATCTGTAGGCTGTGTGCTGTGCGTCGTCTGAGCTTCCTTGTTATCTACATGGCTGGAGAAGTTGCCGATTATTCATTTGTTGTTGTTGATTTTTTTTTCTCCCTCTTCCACGCAGCTCACATTTGCTTCCAATGCGAAGCAAAGATTTCTGCACACACACACACACACACACACACACACACACACACACACACACACACACACACACACACACACACACACACACACACACAATAGTGGATCTCTGTTAGAGTCCCAGGGCACCACTATCAGACAGCCTCACCACGGCTGATGATTAGCAATTTCAGAGCCCCAGGCTAGAGCCTTTCTGCCCATGAATTATTATTTAGTTGGTCCTTTTTCTGTGCAATCAAAGCGCCTTACTATACATTTATTATATGCTTCTTCAGTTAAAAAAAGAAATAAATAAAAAATCTCTGAGCTGACTTTGCATGCCAATGATAGAGTGATAAAAATACACTACAGCTGGAAGCCTGGAAGAGGTCTGCGTGGCATATTTCAGCGTGCATCTCCTTTATAAGACCAAAAGTCATTGTTCCCTGGGATCATTTCCAATTAATTTCAGTGCCAAATGAATCCTGGACCAAATCAAAACAATTATTTTGATATGGCTTCAAGTAACAAATGCCACCGATTTTGAGTGGTCTACCTGAAATCATTATAAGGCACAGACCACAGGCACAGACCATCAAAGACAGACTGGGTATCATTTTAATGGCAAAAAACCTACAAGGCAGTAAAATCCCCCACCTGCCACATTCCTAAATAGGTCTTGTCTGTCATAGCTAAGCAAGAAGGCTGTTACGCTAGTGGAATGTTCCATGCGATGGAAAAAAATTGGGATAGCATGTACGGTTGAGATGCGCAAGACAGCTTTCGCCTGACAGATTTTTTAACTGGACCTATATATTTATATACAGATAATTCTGGGGAACCAGCTCTATGCAGTTGCTGTATTGACAAAGACAAGCGAATCTGGGGGAGTGACAACAGACAGTTCAGCTTCAACAGCAGGCCAAGTGGTTTGTGGGTGTCAGTTAAGCGCAGTGAAGCACATATGTTTTGTAGGTGTGATCTGGGTGAGTTAAAATCCAGTAATATTAGAATGAAACTCAGCTTATCACAAGTGTTTGGACTATTTCTTTTAAATGGGAATATGTGTCAAGCTAATTGCTAGCACCCACTGTTTGCCAATCTATGCCATCGTTTCTAAGAATAAGCTTTTACAGCTGAGGTTACTTAGTTACTGCGCACACGGAGACTCACGGTCCTATCCCTGATATTACACACTGCCCTGACAAAATATGGTTAATGCATTGTATGGGCCCATATATATTTTACCTCTCAGGGGGATTTCTCCTCCAGCTCTCGTGACCTTGCTCCAGTAAGTGTGTCCAGCACACCCAAACACAAATGGAAAGAATGTAATTATAGTCCTGTAACAGATCCAGTGCTGGGGATGGCACACCTACCTACCTACCTTCTTCTCACACCACCAGGCCAGCTTAGGCTCTGCACCGCTCTGTCATTATGAACTACAAAAGGAAACTTTACAGAAGTAAAGGCATTGGCCTATATATCTAAAGGATATACAAAATAGAGTGTGAAATTAACCTTTCAGTACACGCAGCTTCGCTGGCGGTTGCGATATGCTGTTCCACTAACAGAACTGTACACCAATCCACTAGCAGTATGCACTTGTATATTAAAACAGTATAAATACATTAGGAAAAATCTTTACTGCCACATTACAATTTGAGCATGCCATTTTGACCAAAAAAAATGAGCCGTAGAAGGCTAATATATGTCTAGATGGGACATTGCATCATGCATCCTGGTGTCTACACAGGTATCATCTGTCAAAAGTGGTCTTTTGTCTTTGTAGCGACAAAGAACTAAAGTCACGACACAGAACATGAGGCCCTGAAGAGTGCTCTCGTCTCTCCACTACACACTGGTTCTGCATACTGGGATTGGGGGTGTCCGTCCACCTTTTATTTCAGTGGACTAATGTACCTCTTGTCAGGATAAATGCTGACCTGGGTGCTTCAATGCATCCAGGGCAGAGCATACGCTTTAGTCTTAGCCGAGAGTCGAGAGTTTGGACTGCACTTTCTCTAGTGTGATATTTTACAGTTGGAGCCGGCAAAAGGCATTGAGAGAGAGTCTCTTGGCATGTTGTCACTTGTGTTGCCAGCCAATTTGTCATTTGGAGCTCAGTCTTTTCGACTGCCAGCTCGGAGATGATGGCGGCAGAGGGCTCTGATCCTGGCAGCACCCAGGGACCGGGCGAAGTGCTCCACGCTCTCGATGCGGGGACAAAAGCCCTACAGCCTCCTGATCCAAGGTCTCAGAGGAAGAGGAACAGAGAAACTGGCTTTACAGAACTTTTTTTTCCCTCTTTTTCAAACACGGCTGAGAGCTCACCCACTAGAATGTGTGTTAAAAAGGGATACAATTATCACTGAATGGAAAGCGAGACCGAATTGTTCTTTGTTTCCCCCAATTGAGAATGTGCACCATAATTGGGCTGCACTAATCGATTAGGGTCTGTGGGGGGCAACGTTAAAAAATGGTGTAATTCTTTCGTACCCTCCTGCTGACACGTATTTCAGCTCGCGACAATGTGCCTCTCTGAGTTCTCCGACTCTTTCATTATCATGACTTGACCCAATCCATTAATGCCAAATTATGTGGGCTGCTGGAGAATTATTCACTAACAGCTTTGCACGAGCACCGAGCCCAATGAGCCTCCATACACACACTTTGCCATTGTTTGACGTCAGTGCCTAAGTGATTTATGAGCGGCATATTGTGGAGGAAAAAGTTGTGAATGTCACAGTCAGTGGGAGTGCTCAAGGTTTGGTGAGAAAAATAAAAAATGACAAGCATGTAAACACAAGAAACACAACTACGCTGTGAGTGTAGGCACAGACAGAGGGGGAAAAAAGGGGCTGTAAATTCTTGCCAAATTCGCCATGATAGGAAATGCTTTGATGATATTTCCTCTACTGTTGCTGGGAGTAAATGCTGGTTATTTATACTTTTTGAGCCCGTCCTCTGCTTCTCCAGTAAAACCCTCCCTCTGGAGAATTGGCTGGGCAGTTCAGCATATAGAGAGGGCTGGAGCGGAACAAAGACTATCTGAAAGTTTCAATTAGGGGATCAAAAGAGAGAGGCTAATTTTAAGTTGGAATTGGCAATTGTACATGCGAATCATCATCTGCTTCTCCAAATTACATATCTACTGGCGCGCTGACAAGAACCCCAAAATATTCAGTGGCGATGGCCAGAGTTTTATATTTAGCATCCAGACACATTTTCATGTTGTTGTCGCATCCATGGAGTAAAGTGACACAGAAAAATGTGATTGGACAATTTAGGAAGATTTAAAAACAAGAATCACACTTGTAGACGGCCTTCGATTGCCACCATCAATATCAATACATTTCTACACCTTTTGGGTCCAGTACTAAGCTGTTTTGAGAAAACAATGTCAAGTCATCTCGTTCTACAGCTGCCTCCTCTGCAACGGGCGAGCCAATTTCTCTTTCATGCTCCCGTAATCCTACAGTTCCACTCGGCCAATTACACTATCCTTCAAAGTATGGCTCGCTCCCAAACGACGAACAGACTTGAGCTGGTGGAAAAACAGAGCACTGCTCACCTGCTGCTATTGCTCATGTTGCTGCAATCTCAACTTTTTTTGACGTGAGAGTCACAGACAAGGTCCGAACAAGGAGTTTTTTCAGGGGGTAACAACACCGTGTGTTGCCGCAAGCCCCACAAAGTTGCCAAAGCATCAAAGGTCATCGTTGGCCTGGGGGGACTCTGGTCTAGCCTTGATTTATTAGGAAACTGGCAATTATACTGCTTCATCCTAAAACTGAGAATTTGAGAAGTGATGAATTTTGGCAGAAATGTCAGACCTGACCTGATTATGACAAAGGTTAAGCTTTTAAAGGATCCCCTGGTGTTTATGCAGCAGAAAAGTAATTTAATAAATGTCAGCTATGTTTTGTTCTTTTTTTACATATCGATTAAGACAAGATAAAAGTGTGGCACGATGACCTATTTATTTATTCGTCACCTTTATTTCACTGATATTTTCAGATTCCTGGAGTTTCTCCAAGTCAGGCCCCTGGTGGCTGAAGGCTATAGCTTTAATATTTGACCTCGTTCCCTTTTCAGATCAGGGTAAGTGTATGGGTTATAGTGTATTTTTTTTATAATCAGAAAATATGAAAGTGTTTCAATAAAACAAAGCGCAGTCATCATTCAATGGCTCCTGTGAAGATGATTACTACTTAAGGAACAATACAAGCCTCAGTAATAACAACATGTTGCGATTTACTTGTGTTCTGCTGCACCAGTCTGCAGTAGACACAAATCCTTAATCCTCCTGAAAGATAATAACAATGTAATCCTTATTCCCAGATGGAGTAGTTTCAGGAAAAAAACATTTTTAGCTGGGAGAGTTTTTTTATATTTAGACAGAGTGTGTGTGTGTGTGTGTGTGTGTGTGTGAGACAAAGATAGGTGGAGAGAGAGAGATAAAGAGAGAAAGAAAGAAAGAGAGAGAGAGAGAGAGAGAGAAGTGAAGTCGTTACAAATTTGGAGCAATAAAAAAGTATTTAGCTGAGAGAGTGTTTATATTTAGATGAGAGAAAAAGACAGAAAGACAGCGAAAGGGAGCGAGCAAGAGAGAATGAGAGAGAAAGAGAGAGTGACAGAGAGAAAGAGAAAGACAGAGAGAGTGTGTGTGAGAGAGAGAAAGACAGAAAGACAGAAAGAAAGACAAAAGGGTAGAGAGAGAGTAAAAGAGAAAGAGAGAGAGAGAGAAAGACAGAGAGAGTGTGTGTGTGAGAGAGAAAGACAGAAAGAAAGACAAAGGGGGAGAGAAAGAGTAAAAGAGAGAGTGTGAGAGAGAGAGAAAGAGAGAAAGAGAGAGAGAGAGAGAGAGAGAGAGAGACAGTCGAGAAGTGAAATCACCACAAATTCGGAGCAATAAAAAATGTTGCCCCCTTCTCTGCCCTGGCCACCCCCGGTAATGTCTAAATAATGTTATCCTCGTTCTCCCCCACACATCTGGTCCTTTTGCAGTGAGCAGGAGCTGTGCTGCAGTGCAGTCCTGAGCCCTCCTGGACCCCACTGAAGGATCCTCACACAGTTTAATGAGCCTTCCCTATGTAACTCTCCATGCTGATGAAAGATGATGTGAGAGGTGCTTGGCTTGATTCATTTGCTTGACATTATTCAACACTGTAATTAAGAGCCTCACAACAACATGCCTCTGATTGTTATCTGCATTTCACCAGCTAATAAAATCGCACTGATTGTTATGCAAATCCGTTAAATAAAATAGATAATCAAAGGAGTGCACTCATTCGTGCCGAGGCAGACACAGGCTCTCTCTCTGTCTCTCTCTCTCTCTCTGTCACACACACACCACACACACATACACACACAGAAAGAGAGTGGGAGTGAGTGAGAGAGAGAGAGAGAGAGAGAGAGAGAGAGAGAGAGAGAGAGAGAGAGAGAGAGAGAGAGAGAGAGAGAGAGAGAGAGAGAGAGCAGACAGACAGACAGAGACAAAGGCAGAAATAGAGACAGTCTATTACTTTCCCAAAAACACAGACAGACACACAGACACATTGTTGCACAGACATAGACGCTCACACACAAACACAGACACACACACACACACACACACACACACACACACACACACACACACACACACACACACACACACACACACACACACACACACACACACACACACACACACACACACACACACACACACACACACATGCTATGGCTAAAACACAGCACACCTTGCCTTGTTCTACAACTGCTTATCTGCAGTGTGTTTAAAAAAAAAATCCTCTCTGAGGAAAATAGTTATGTGTCTGTGCTGATGCAGGGCTTCCAGGTCCAGCACGGTAGACGCTCAGATCCAAGCATACCTCCTGGTTGCTTAGAGGGGCAGAAACCATCCAGCAGCACAGCAGGACAGACTGCTCCACATTGCTCCCCTTTCTTGCTTTCTCTTCCTCCCTCTCTCTCCACCGCCCCCTTCTCTCTCTACCGCTCTCTCTCTCTCTCCTGCTCTATCTGTCCCTTTCTCTCCTGTTCTCTTTTTCTCTCTATCTCTCCTGCTCTATCTCTCCCTTGCTCTGCCCTCCTCTCTCCTGGGTCCCTGTCACTCTCTCTCTCCCCCTCTTGATTCTGCTCTCTCTCACTCTCTATCTATTTATCTCTCTGTCTGTCTGTCTGTCTGTCTGTCTGTCTGTCTGTCTGTCTGTCTGTCTGTCTCTCTGTCTGTCTGTCTGTCTGTCTGTCTGTCTGTCTGTCTCTTTCTGTCTCTATCTTTAGCAGGATAGACTGCTCTGCAACACTCTCCTTTCCATTTCCTCGCCTGCTCTCTCATCTGCATTCTCTCTCTCGCTCTCTCTCTCTCTCTCTCTCTCTCTCTCTCTCTCTCTCTCTCTCTCTCTCTCTCTCTCTCTCTTTCTCTCCAGCAGTATAGTCTGCTCCACAATGCTCCCCTTTCCTTCCCTCTGCCTCTCTGTCTCTATCTTTCTTTCACCTCGTTTCACAAATGTATGCCTGCCCACACACACAAACACGCATCCATGCCGCCACACACACCTCCTCTCTGAACCACCCCCCCCCCCCCCCCCCACCCCCTTCACACACACACACAAACACACACACACACACACAAACACACACTGTATTGAAGGTTTGTTGGCAAGTCGCAGGGTGAATTTCTCTGTGCTAGCTAACGGCAGCTGCCAACCCCAGGCTATGGGCCATCCCTCCCGCCTTACAGGCAAGTGCTTCCTCTATCCACCCCTGGGGAGACCTCCCCGAGAGGGGGGACGGGAGAACAAGCCATGCCCACCCGTGCGCCATTGTCTAGGGGAAGGCAGGCTTGGCACCCCTGGCTGAGAGGCGTAGAGTGGTGCTCTGGAGTGCTCATTATGGCTCTGTAGGGACGGTGCTCCAGGGCATCCTATGTGTGGCTGAGGAGCTCATTATGGGATGGCTGCCTCTGAGCCCCCGCACCTAGAGGCACGATGCTCCAAGGAGAGAGAGAGAGAGAGAGAGAGAGAGACGGAGAGAGGGAGAGAGAGGAGGAGGACAGGGAGTGAGAGAGAGAGAGGAGGACAGAGAGAGAGAAGGAGAGAGTAAGAGAGAGGGAGAGAGAGAGAGTGATAGAGAAAGAAAGAGAGAGGGAGAGAGAGAGAGTGATAGAGAAAGGAAGAGAGAGAATGAGAAATGTAGAGAGTGGGAGAAAGAGAAAAGGAGAGACAGAGAGAGACAGAGAGATTACCAAAAAAAAAAAGAAAAATAAATAAAAAAATAAAGTAAGAAAAAAATAGACGAGTGTGCTGCCAGATTAAACTTAATCAGTGCCACCTGTAACCATGTGCCAATCCTCCTCCACCCTCACCTCCTCTTCCTCTCCTCCTCCTCTTCCTCCCCCTCTTCCACCTCCTCCTCTTCCCCTTTCTCCACCAGCCTCCTCATGCTCGCTTGGCTTAATTATCAGAGTGGACTAGCAAGGAGTTTTAGTTTCTATGCAGGGACATAGGTCTGCCTGTTAATGAGGACGACTCTGTTCTGATCCCTGATATGGATTTAAAACGGAATGTATAATGCCAATTATGCATTTAACCCAGCGCATTCCATCAGCTCTTAAGGTTTTAAGAGTTTTTTTTTTTTTTTACAGATATGGGTTATACAGCACTCCACAGAAAAAAAAAGGATTAGAAGTTAAAAAACGAAAATTGAATGATACATGAAATAGTTGGCAACAAAACATGTTTTAAGTTAACTTCACGTAGCATGTAAAAAAACAAAAAGATCTAATATTAATTGGCTTTGCAGGAATGCCTTAGGAACGTATATGATGTTGTTTTGGATGAATTTGGATTTTTGGATTTTTTAGATATTACATTATTTTGGAGGAATGGCCACAGTGAGCATTTCCCAGCCTATACTTCACAGTGCATTGGCATGAGATTGGTTTACCTCACCCCCTTAGCCCCCCCGCCTTTACTTCAGTGGCAGGTCCATGTTTAATGGGGCCGGTGTGACATGCTGACTTGATTAACCAAATGAGAGTGTTAGGGTTGTTGACAATGCCAACAGCAAGTGGGTGAAAGGTTCGTGGTGGCCATCTTCACATGTGTCAGGTCAGTGTTAACTCCCGGACTGACGAGGCAGCAACACATTCTCATTCTCGGCTTGTCAAACGGGCTTAGCTCGGTCAAAAGCCCTTTTTTTGTTACCATGGCAAAGATCATGCTGGGCCTTTGCCGTCACTGCAGCTAATTAGTATTTCCATATTATTCAGATCTGCTCAACATACGCAGAAAATGGTGTGTGTTTTTTTTTGGTTAGTTCAGACCAGTCACGTTATTATTATTTAAAAAAAGCATGTCAAGATATCAAAAAGATGTCAACATTTATTCAGATGCCTGTACTAGGTGACTACATCCAGGTGATCGATCATTAGATCTCACATTCAAGCAAGATGATCACAGGCATCCACAGCATTGTAAATTGACCTGGTGCAAGGAATTCCTGTTCATTTGGCTAACAGAATCAGAAAAAGCAGGAGACAAAAAGCTATGATGTGATCACAGGAACACAGCTAGAGCCGAAATGCAGCTCTTCTTCTTTCATATTTCATGGTGAAATAAATATTACTGACAACGTGATATTACTTTCAATCGCATAGTTATGAAGCAGGCCATTTTAAAGGATGACTCATTTAAAAAAAATTTACTTCATATCGAGAACACATTCATATAATTTGCCAGCTGTTTTACATAAAACATAAGACAATGCAGTTCAGAAAGTACATGCGTTGGCCTACATAATAAAAAAATTACAATACTGTTGTTCCAGTAACAATTCATTCTACAGTTTATCTACGGAACTGCATAAAAATATATAGGCCATGTAGACAATATGTGTTATCTATTTTACTTTTCTTTATTTATGCAGGTTTATAATGCACAGTACAAAATGTTGTTTTTGCATTAGAATATTATTCTTGTGATTTTCCCCATTCCCTCTGTACTTCCCCTCAGGTATTGTGATGCTCTTTGAAACAGTCTTTTGAAACTATCTGTCAAGCAGTCAATGCCTTGCCTGGAAAACAAAGAGCTGAGCGAGCAGCCTACTGTGCAGCAACATGATGCAAACTAAGAGAGGGACCTGTCTGAATCAACAACATACACCTCCCAACATCAGCACACTTGCAACAGAATCAACCTAATGCGCCATTACCGAATGTAAATGCACATTTAAGAAAGTCCACTAGACATTTAGGGCCTTGTGAACGACTTAAAGTAGCAATTTCAGCACTTCTCTCCCAACCGCTTCACACGCTATAGTGCTCCTCTTCCAAACTACATTTGCAATCTCAGGCAAAACTTCGTCTACAGTACGGACACTTTTTCTACTTCCTTTCTAGTCATTTATGGTAATAAACATTTAAGTAAATAAAATCTGCCGAATCCATCTCATTTTTTTGGAAAGTTGAATTTCTTTGGAAGTCTGCAAAAATGAGTAAATGATAAATAATGAATTGACTCCATGGCCCGTTCTGACATCAGCTCGACTTTACTCTCTGCCTTCATGGTGCAGTATGCAAGCTTAAAACACAAAATAAACACCGTATGCCCACACATGTGGTGCTGCTTGTATTAGCACTGTTCTCACACAGACGGTGTGATGTTGACTACCTGATTTCATAATCTGTGACACGTTTGAACCAGCATTCAGCTATTTTGTGGCATGGAAATTATGTTAGTGATGCGCACATGAGGGGGGTTTGATGTTGCCAGCATCGACGGGAGGTGTGCACGAAGCACCTGACTTTGTTTTCCTGTGAGAGATTAATTTGCTCGGAGATGACACCCTGCTACAGGGCTATAAGCAATGCAGGGTAAATATTTAAGTGCATGTAAATATATTCCTCCTTAAGCATTGTTTTACTTGTCCTCATTACATCTTTTCTGGGATGCTGGAACACCTGTCAGCGGTCTAATTGTAAATAATTGCATATTATTATAAACTCAGCTCCGGCTCGCCGGTTCTTGAGTTCATTTCTCAGAGAGGGGTTTTCATTCAGGCAGCTCCCGTGAACATAACATAATTCCCAAACTGGCCCCCAGGAAACATCAGTCTGGATGCTCTGTGTACAGGTTTGATGATACAAGATAATACGCAACGCGCCAAGCGCACTGTGCATTCTGCCTCAGTGTCCCATGTAAGTTAGTTAGACAAATATTTAGTGGTTTGTTAACAGACTCTAAGGGAAGATAAAAAGATTACATAAACTTCTTAAATTAGCATCGCAAACACGGTGTTTTCATTTTTAACTTACACAGTCTGTATGGGGTAAAATAGTGTGAAGATGTTCAGGAAGCTGTTGTGTCACTCCCTTAAAATAGAAGACGTGTGATATGTGCCTGTGTTTGTGTGTGTATGTTCCTGTTTTCCTGTGAGTGTGTGTGTGAAAGAGAGAGTGTGTAGGAGTATGGGGGGGGGGGGTGGGGGGGGTGGGGGGGTAAGAAGACTCTACCACAAACACAATATACTTTTGGGTACAAATGAAATGAGTTGAACTTATTTGAAAGTTGAGGTTTGAGGTTGAAACATGCAGAATTTATTAGTGTGCTAAAAGTTTGGCACTGATCTAAATGGGCTACAAAAACAGGGCCTGTGTTTTGGTGCATGTCTGCGCACAGAAAACAATAGTGATTGAGAGGTACATGAGGAGGCCTGTGCTGTTTTGTGTTTCTACTTTGGGTCTTTGGGTGGCTGTGATGAGTAAGAGAGAGTGAGAGAGAGAGAGAGAGAGAGAGAGAGAGAGAGAGAGAGAGAGAGAGAGAGAGAGAGAGAGAGAGAGAGACAGAGAAGAGAGAGAGAGAGAGAGAGAGAGAGAGAGAGAGAGAGACAGAGCAAGAGAAAGAGAGAGAGAGAGAGAGAGAGAGAAACCAAAAATGGCAGATTCAAAGACAATCTTTTTTTGCGAAACAGAAGACAGAGATAAAGATGCACAAAAAATCTAGTTTTGTTCCTTCTTTTTTTCCTCTCCCTTTTTCCCTGAACTTCGTTCTTGTTTTGCCTGCAGTAGTAAGGCAAAAGGTGACACAAAGAAGAGAAGTAAAAAAAATAAAGAGAAGCCTTGTTTTTCTCCTCCGTGTTACGTGGTGTATATTCAAACAGCCAGGCGTCATGGTCATAAATCCGGATGCTGTTCCCCAGAGCCTGACTGACAGATAGTCACATTTGATTTTTTTTTATGACGCTCTCTGTTGACATGAAAGAGACTGCATTAGAAGCCACTCTGTACCAAGTGGGAGTCCCCCCTGAGATTGCCACAAGTTATCTTCTGTGCTTGAACTTCCCAAGCATGTCGCTGGCGTTTCTGAACATAGTCGGAGTGGTGGCGATGTGGCGGCAGGGTGTCACATGGTGTGTACAGAGTTTTGCACTCCCTGTGACTTACTCACATGATGCCTATGATCAAAACCATGTTAGTCTCACGAGTCAAAACAATAACAGAACAAAACAAAAAAAAATGTGTGGAACATTCAGTTGGTCACCATTGGCTGTGTTTTGCATAGGTGTGGTTCAGCCTCGGGTTGGTGTTTGATAATAGTGCCGTCTCTTTGCATTGCATTTGCATGGAGTCGGTAAACGAGCAGAGGGATGGTGGAAGGAAAAATCAACAACAAGAGATAAGAAATGTTGAATAAACAACATTTGCATCTTGCAGCCTCGAAGGTCAGTGTAATCAGGGGTTAAATCTAAGCTGAACAATGACTGAGCTATGCCTGGACAGAAGGCTTGCTTAAAGTCCTCTGGTGACCTTAGTGTGGTGGAGACAGTGATGGTACAGTATAGTGCCCGAGATTATCTAGAATCTCTAGTAATTTCACTGTCTGGGGAGACCATCATCATTACTCAGCTTCATTCACGTACATGTAGTGTACACTGGAAGACTTGTAAAGCGATAGAGGATGGGTTGGGATGTAGGTCATGAACCCGTTCAACACTCGGAGGCTTTCAGACAAATAACATGTGAGATTCGGGGCTTGGAAAGCAATCAAAAGTAACCACAACCATCTGTGCATATGTGTGTGTTCAGTGCTCTATGACTGTTTTACACAGAATTCGATTTCTCAAATCCACACAAATTGCATGAGCAAAGATGCTGGTCTGAATTGAAAAGATATGTCATACAGATGTTACCACACTCCTTGGATTCTGTGAAGAACATTGCCTCATTGTGCTCTCAGTATAAAATCCCTGAGGGTAATCTTGCTCCACAGAACTGACACAGGCCTGAGCTAATGTTAACACTCAAAAGACGACAAGAAAACACTCAGCTCTTGGGTTTTGAACGCTCGCACAAAAGAAACACAAAAGAGGATCCGAATGACACATCGCTGTGCTTATTTGCACTTTTGTGCGCAGGCTGAGAGAGTGAGAGAGAGAGATGTTTCACCAAACAATGGCACTCTGGGATAATCACTGCATCGTTCATGAATAGACACCCACAAAACAATTTTCCCCATGCCTGATGTAGTGGAACTAAACAATGACTGTGGCACACGAGTCGTCATTATCATTACTATTTTATTAAGGTGCCTTATGCTGGCAGACGCTTTTGGCATTGTTACAGAGGGCTTGGCAGAGAGCAAAGTGGTGGGGGAGGGGGGATCTGTTCCCTAATTTAGGTCACTGCTCAGTCCACATGGGACGGAGTGACAGACCCTTGCTGCATCTATTCAAGAAAAAAACACACGTGTTGATTATGTATCACTTGAATTAATTGCTCTAATTATTCTCCTCAGTACAGAGGGGGAATGAAGCCATCGGTTGGTCTACCTGGGCTCTACATCACATGCTGTGTGTAACATGAGCCCAGGAAGGGGAAAAAAAACTACATTTAGGGAGATGGAGGCCACCTGTCAAGATGACAGCTTAGGCCCTAATTGCTTTAAATGCAAGTACATGTAAATGCATTGAGCGAGGAGAGTGCGGTCACAGGGGGAATGGGAAACAGTCTGACTATTCCTCAGACAATGAGCTGAAGTAGATGGGCGCCACTGAAACAGACCAGGCAAAGACATTAGGCAGTTTGTCTCAAATTGACAAATGTGCACTACTCCACAGATTCACCCTGTTAAGCAGCGAGAAATAGCCCGTGGTGTACTGTAACATGCAAACAGTTTAGAAATGCCCAGCGAATAATGGTTCCTGACCATTTAAAACAAACCGACATGCCTGAAAAGCGTAGCAGACTGGCAGCTTTCCGAACTCTCCCACACTGAAGCTGTCTACTAAATAAATAAATAAAAAACAACACAAGCATCACCTCCATTTCAAAGGCACATATAGTGTTTAGATACCACACCATACCAGATTTTGAGGATTTCTACACGTACAAATTGGACTATTGTTAATTATTCATCCATCTCTATGCATAACTGGTTATGTTAATAGGATTTCAACTCAATTTATTCAAGTGCTGATCAATGGCTCACAATCACGGCACCTCATGCATTATGCATTTTAATGGAACTCACTGCCTTTGTAGCTGAATGGCAGAAGGTTAACAGTCCCCCTAGATAAGACTCCCAAAAGACCAATTTCAACTTGAAATGTAGCTTTCTATCACCTCACAATGAGCAACACCTGAGAAGTGCTGCCGTGAATGATTACTCCTTGTCCTTTCCCCCTAACATTATGCTGAGCTTTCTCTGAATAAATGGGCATTCCCTTCCATCCTCATGGAAGGGGCTAGGCCAAGACGGAGAGAGAGAGAGAGAGAGAGAGAGAGAGAGAGAGAGAGAGAGAGAGTAAGTGACAGTTTCCCTTTCATGTATCATGCTTGAAACTTCCTGAACAGGCAGATGCAGTCGGACCCCCGAGGAGTCCAGTTTTCAGTTGGGTTTTCCACCATAATATTTCCATTTTTGACTAGGAGATTCATTATATTGTCCACATTCAGTGTGGCGTCTACACCTGTGAATAAAAGTCTCTGAGCTGAATTAGTAGAGTGCTAAGCAGCCTCTCCGCCTAACCCAGTGTGTCTGACTCACTGGGACTTTTTCCAGTAGAATGGGAATTGTAGTGGGACACTGTAACAGGGCCACAGTGGCATTTGCAATGTAGTGCTCCATGAATCTTCAACTGCAACAAGCGCTATGAAAATCTGGCTAGGTCACTTGGCAATGCTTATCTAATCGTCTTCAGTGCCACTGATATTGCTTGTGGCAGCTTGGTGGAAGGACTTGCATTGCTATGGAAACCCCTATTTAAATTGACACTCTATTTTGATATGTCACAGGAGCTCTGCGCCCACTGTACACAGAACTCTGCACACACATTCAACACTATTCAAATTAAGGACAGACCTATATAACGTATATATATATACACTCCTCTGCTTGGTGGTGTTTTATCTTTCACTGACTAGTGTTACGTCATACAGTAGTCTCTGCACAGTAGGAAGATGTACACCTAAAAATAAATATATATGCAGGGTTAGGAAGCAGGTCAGGTCTCATGTATATACCGATCAATATAAAGACCCAAGCCTGCTTGAACCAGGCCTTTGAAGGTGTTTTCAATGGACACCTGTTCTGGCAAAGGCAACCCATTGACCTACAGGGTTAGGTTACCTCATGAGAGGTAACATATGTATTCCAAGTCTGTGCTGTTGAGGTCAATGTTTTTTGTTCTTTTTTATATTACATTTATTCTTGGAAGAATTTTATGAACTACTTCTATTAGGGTATCTATAGGAAAAAAAAAACATAACTTGTTCCAGCCCTGATTTTCTTACCTCCAGCTATGTGCATTAAGCTATCTTGGAGAGAGACCTTGCAGCTGTTTCCAGAAAATCATAGAAGTAAATATGTCCCAAAAGTTTGGGAGGAAATTAGGCAATGGTGCTGACTACACTATAAGCACTTTCCTTGAGGGGCCAACACAATTACCCATTACATTTAATAAATTACTTGCGGAGTGAGGAAATGTAATTTAATTCAGCAATCACTTTACCTCCTCAATTTGCACAGTCTAACCGGAGCAGGGAACTAAGAAATTTTCTCAACACCGGTCAATGAGGCACTGATATAAACAAATGAAAATGTATTGCCAACCATTTTTGATACGTGGAGAGCAGGAGCTAGGCCATAGTACAAATGTGTTTGAAAATCACTTAGTCGACAATAAAGGATCCCAGCTGGAAATATGATGTGAAAGCTGTGGAGATGCACTTGTCTTCGACACAGCTTGAGCTCTAGCCAAGCATTTTAACTGGCGCCATCCGTCTCTTCCAGGTAATGCAATTAGGTGCCACTAATATCTCGGGATGCTCTTCAAACTGCAAATGTGTTTTGCTAAACAGCAGCCCATAATGACCCATGACAGCACTCAAAGTCTGATTTAAAAAGCCATTGCATTTGATTGTTTCAATTGATTGTTCTTACGAAAATGCGTCTTCAACAGAATATATAAGTCAATAGCGTGGATGGCCAATCTAAGTCTTTTATGACTGCGGAGTCCATAGGCAAGGTAAGCTGTTTGTGTCAGTATCAGTATCTGGACACTCTCGTCCGAACACAATGTTAGTTTTCACACTCTGCACTCAGTGATGGAGTACGGTGTCAGGATGGAAACCCTGATAGACTTCAGCATATCAATTTTCACGTTGGAAACGAGGGAGCGTTGAGACAAATCAATATATGAAATATGTGAAATTGTGCAAAAGAGAATTGTGCAAGCCTGAATCAGAAGCACGCGACGAGGCAATTACACCTCACTGTACCACACACAAAACATGCTTTCAATGTATCAAAGTAAACAGACACTGAAGAAACAGCCACCAAGATGCTGGTCTTGCCTAATTGAGTGCAACGTCATTACCGAGTCAGTGCTAGGTATGTATTGTGAGCCACGCAGCCATGTGTGAATCACTTGTTTTATAAAGGCATGGAAATTGGCTTCATGACGCTGCAGATCTCAATGGGACCTTTGTTTACTGCATTCATTTCCCATTGACTAAGTGCTTACCATCTCTGGCCACGTATTTGATGTTGTTGTTGCTGTTGTTGTTGTTGTTGTGTTTGTGTCTGTGTGTGAGTGTGTCCAGATGAGTGATTCAATAAATGTGCGTGTGTATGTGTGTGTGTGTGTGTGTGTGTGTGTGTGTGTGTGTGTGTGTGTGTGTGTGTGTGTGTGAGTGAGTGTGTGGCATTCATCGAAAGCGTATTAGCAGCTTTCTAAAAACACAACATCCTGTGTGTGTGTGTGTGTGTGTGTGTGTGTGTGTGTGTGTGTCTGTGTGTGTGTCTCTAAAGCTGCTCCCCCACTGCAACGTTCGTATTACGCCATCGCTTCAGGAGCAACATCGAACACACAGCGGTGCAGGCAGCGTTCATAGAAACAGCATAATCTTGGGTTAAATCTTTCCACTTCAAGGATTAACTGGAATATCAAAGAGCAGCATGCAATATCACTAAACAGGAGGATAGGAGCGCTAGATAACAGTGGTGAATTCTGCTCGGCAAGAGGGATCTGCTCTCTTGTTCCATAACAACCCCCCAGGCAACTCCAGGCTATGTCTTGTAAAGGATTACCCCCTTCATATAATGTTCCTTTTTTCCTTGCTTTGTATGCCTCTTTAAGCACAATTGATAAATTAGATATTCACGGTTGGCTGAAAATGCATTGCGGGAAAACATTTCCCCCTGCCCGGTTCTATCCTCCACTCTGATAAACAATATCTAATGAACAATATTTACAGGAAATATTTGTGGATATTTCCTGGACATTGTGCACTGCACCCCAGAGCTAGTTAGGACGCCTGGTCTACATATATTTCACAGAGGCAGGTTGTGGAAATTGGTTTGCCTCTCAACAGTATGTTATACTTTGGTTTACAATGCATATTTTTGCCAACTGCATCCAATTCCAAGTTTAAACTTTTTCGAGGCCAGAATTTTTTTTTTTTTTTTTTTTTTGAGGAGAGTAATCAAAGGAGCTTCCTGGTAATTAGTTATTTTTCTGAGACAGAGAGGGAATGAATTGGAAGACTATTTATGACTGAACACACAAACCTGAATCTGTTTTTCTGTGGTTGTAATTTATGTTAGGAATGACTTCAAGACACATCCAAGGCTAGTCAGAACCACCCTCACCACAATCCTCTCACAATATGAGGCAAATAACTGCATTGTATTTTGCTCATTTCTAATTACCATCTGCCTTTTTTTTTTTAGAAAATCAGACAGCCCACTATGGTTAGACTTGAGTGGAGCAGATGTTAGCAAAACTTTTGGTATGAATAAATTGCCTTTGTCTATGTTGTCTGAATAAATTGCTTTTGTCTTTGTCGCCCCAAGTCTTGTGGGCAGTAGTTAATTTGGTAAATACTGCTTTGAAGCTCCATTTCTATGACAACATACCAGAAACTGGTCTTAATTGCAGCAAAAAACAGGGCAGATTGCTGGAGCTGCAAATGAGGACGCGTGAGATGAGGCCAAAGTCAGATCCGATGCATGTGATTTGTCCACCCACCCTCCCTCCGCCCCACCCTTTGCATGTTCCTGTGCCCCTCCCATTTCCTACCACCTCCAACCCTCACCCTCCCCCTCCTCTCTTCCTCCTCCTCCTTTTGTCTGTGAACCCTGCTAAGTCATATGCCTTTGTTTCAACTCCCATTGCCTCCAGACCATGTAAATGAATTTGGCATTTGATGTTTGAAGAAGGAGATGAAGAAAAATTCCCCAAGTGCAAAATCAAACAGATAAGAGGCCGGGTTTCTCACTTTGCAGGGAATGTGTGTGTCTCGACTCTGTCTGCCTTTTAAGTATCTGCTTTAAAGTTAAGCAGTCAAGGACAGTTAGTTTTGACGAAATCTAATCTGCAGGGTAAAAAAAATATTGATGGACCTCTACTCTGCTATATGTCCCTACGAGGAACCTAATGCAGGGCACGCTGTTTACAAGGCTAAGAGACTAAAGGAAAGCTGTGTGGCTTTACTATGTACTGACAGGGTACAGGTGTCATGAATAAATTACATTAGTCAGTGATGCAGCAATTCTCTGCAGAGTCTTGCCTCGATGCCCTATAGCATGCCAGGAAAACTATCATAGTCGGTCAATTCAGGTTCACTTCAGCGCACAGCCCTATGGATTTCAGGCTAGCTCCAAATTTATTCCATCAGGAGCACCCACGGCAAGTTGCTACACTGGGACCCAAATAAATACAATGACGCCATTGAAAAAAAAGAAGAACAATGTTTGCGTAGGAGTGAAAGCAAAAAAAAAAAAGACAGAGAGGAAGATGCTTTGCAAATTCGTGAAATTCTGTTGTGGTGCCCTATGGTGTAGACAATAAACAACCATGTTCAAAATTTAATATATAATGTAATGCACATACAGTGTTTTAATGTAAAACACTGATAATGTGATAGCATGGCACAAAAACAATTTATCTTTATTCTATTTCTCCTGTGAAGGTTCCACTGTGATATGCAGAGTCTCTGGCAATATCAAGCAAATTGTAGCTAGGGTAGTTATGCTGTTACATTCTGATGAAGGGAACACTCCATGCACCGTCACTTTCTCGACAGCGAGAGCTCTACCTGACCTGTGCTATTCTGAGACTAGTACTGGAGGTCTCACCGACGTTCCCATGTAGAAATGACAGGCCCCTCATGGCACTATCATGGAGAAGGCCATGAGGATGCAAAGCTCCTCTCATGTTCTTCGCTGCAATCTCTTAGGGCAGCCATGATCTGATGTTGTACATGTTTCCCTCCAGCATAAAAGCATTCTCTGCCATGCCAATGAGGGCAGCACTGCAGAGGAGGAAAAAAATCCCCTTTTTTGACTCATCTGGTTAAATATTAATTTCAAAACGAGCAGAGACGACGAGTGAACAGAATTATATAATCTTGGCTTTCAAACGCTCTTGAAAATGTTTTGCTTTGTGCTATAATGCCATGTTCCCCCAACCCCATCCAACCCCCACCCCTACCACCACCACCACCACCACCACCACCACCACCTTTGTTTCTTTGTGATGCATTTGTAAATACTACTACACTACTCTCTCAGTGCATAACAGTGCAAGAGTGAGCGTGGTACTATAGTACTTCCTGTAGCATTGAGCATCGGCGCATTTCTCTTTGCTGTCAGCACAGAAAGAGGGGGAACAGAGCAACATTCGACACGGGAGCTTAAAGATATTGTGCTACAGTCATCAGTTATACTATATGGCACGGTAGTGGTCAGCGCAGCAGACAGGACACTTAAAAGTTACAAAAGCCGGGGATGACTTTCAAGGCCTAATAGGGTGAAAAGGAGAATAGAGACATTTTGAGGGAAAAGCAAAAAGCAAGAGCTCATAAATCTCAGGCATACAGCCTCTGACAGGAGCCTGACACACATTGTGCTGTTTGCTGTGCCTCTCGCTCACCAATTTTGTTGCTATTTTGTCGCCGTTTAGTATACACACACAGAGTTGTTGTTGTGATAGTGAGACTCAGAGAAAAATTGCTTTGTAGCTGTGGGAGATAAAAAAAATCAACTCAATCCAAAAATTGAAGAATTGTAAGACATTAAAAATAAATAAATAAAAATAACCCGGACAAGCTTGTCGACGTCAAAATATTCATCCAATTTCGTGGCACTTCACATCTTGAAGCACCACCATTGTCCAGTGTTTACAATGCCCTGCAAAAAACACTCCCCACAGGAACCAAACAGTGGTCGATGTAGGCAGAGGGTCAAGCAAATGTGGTATGCCAGTGTGACCTTAATCACATTCAGGTTCAAGCCAACTCGGGTTTCACTTGTGGGCCTTCTTTCAGGTCAGCGCCTCAAAGTCAAAGGAAGCCAAAGTCATTATCTCATGGAGGGGAACACAATCACCCAGACAATAAAATGAGGTCTGCTCGCGCAATTCAGTGAAGTGTTGTCCATTTCCTCAGGCTACACACATGTGCATTCACCACTCCCGTCGTTGCGGTCTATGGCTAATCTACGAAGTGAATTATCTGGAATAATTTGCTCAACAAAGCTCGCCTTTATCTCCATCCTCCATTGGGCCACGGCTGAAAAGGCAGCGTCACAAAAGGGAAAACATTGTCAGTGCAACACACAGAGGACAACGGAACAAAAAAAATATTACACACATGGGTCAGCCATGCAGTCCATGAGTGTCGGCCATTATTTTCCACTGTATATCCTGGTAAATTTAAGTGGGATTGCATAAAGGTCTTTGCTTGGTATGAGCCTCCCTCTGCCGTTGAACATCTAATCACTCCTCTACCGTCCTGATTTGGAACCACTGGGTCCTAAATCAGGTTAGACAAACCTGCCTGCCGAGCAGCACTCAGGCTTCTCCATTTTAATTATCACAAATTGGCCATGAATTTACTGATCAGGCCTCCATCTTCCACTGTCCTTCGACTGAAAGAACTTCACCAAGTACCATCTTTAGTATTTCTCTGTAAGGTTGTGGAAAGCAAATGTTCTGTGCCATTAGGCTATTCCTCTCTTTTCTTTCCGAAGGAACCACTGTTACCACCAAATGTACTGTATTCCAGGGACTAGATGCATAGGTGTGTAGCTCAGTCAATAATAATCTAAACGATCATTGAATGTAGCCAATGTGACAGAATACAAATTACATGCGCAATGCACAGATCTGTGAACAGTGAGCTTCTGTGATTTGAAACACAATGTTCATGATCCATATTAATTAATTAGTGTCCTTTCACACCTACAGTTTCAGCACACCCATCCTCACATTCTGACACATTCAACACCATGCTAGCTGCATTTGGCTGTACAGATTAGCAGGCAGTTGATGATTGTTGTGTGGGATGAATAAAATCATCGGCCCATGTTCTTGGCGGATGCACATTGGGATTTGCTGTATCCACCACAAATGCTACTGCAGATGCATTGTCCTGTGCAGACAGATTGTAACCAAAGCTCTGTTTAAAATGCAGATTGGTTTCAAACACAGACAACCCTTTGCTATTTCAAAGCTTGTCCAATGCAGCAAAGCAAGTGGAAACTATGTGAGCTTCAGGTATTTCCAAAATATGTCAGCATTCCACTTTAAAGGCTTGACATGAAAATGTTAGTAAATATGCAGAGAAAGTGCTTTTGCTTTGTTACATGGGCCGCATGTGTTACTGTGTCTGCGTGTGTGCTTGTGTGTGCATGAATTGTTCATCTCACCGCCTGTCTTGATCACACACGCATTGTTATGATGTTGCAGTTACAGTTACAGTTTTGGCATTTAGCTTTTCTCCAGTGCTATATCTATCTATCTATCTATCTATCTATCTATCTATCTATCTATCTATCTATCTATCTATCTATCTATCTATCTATCTATCTATCTATCTATCTATCTATCTATCTGTCTGTCTGTCTGTCTGTCTGTCTGTCTGTCTGTCTGTCTGTCTGTCTGTCTATATATATATATATATAACCTTGTAGAATTTAGAAAGAAAAAAAGTTTTTTAATAGATCTAGTGGAATAGTTGCCGTGAACTGTAGTCTGGAAAAGGGGTTAAACAATGGCTTTGCAAGTGCTTACTCAGCACGAGCAAGGCATCAGAAGAGCTCGGGGTTCACCAGGGTCATCTCTCTGGGGTAGGCAATCTGTAGAACAGTATGTCTCGCATGCCTACGGTGGCTCAAACTGCTGCCTTTCACAATGCATACTGCTCAGACATCCCATAAATGCGATATACATTTTCAAGATGCAGAGATAAAAAATGCAAAGCTGGTGACAAACGATAGGCTGCAGAATTTGCTCACATTCAGGAATGGTAGTAAACTCTTCCTCAACATTTGACTCATTCTTTACATTCTGTAAATTCATCAAAATATTAAGGGATGATTAATGCACTTCTGCTAGCACATTATTTCTCTGCCACTATAGCCAAGGCTAGCTTTAAACACAGGGGAATGTTACATTGTAATTGCCTGTCTAGATGCTAAACGGTCTGTCTGCTCCCATTTGCTCTCTTCCTGAATGGGACTGACAGCTTGTTTCATAGGTCAGACTGGAGATAAGGAGTGACAGATGGTCTTAACGCTGACCAGTTCCTGGACCAGAAATCTTAGTCCAATTAAAACATCCTGATAGGACTAATCCTTTCTCAAATGTGTACCGCTTTAATGCTATGAAAATGTTAAGGTATGTTGGTAACAAAGACGGGCAAACACCTCTTCTGACTAGCCTGCTTTATTTTGCTGCTCTAAGCTCTAATTAATCAATGCTCTGAGTTAATTAGACAAAAATGCCTTTGTTGCAGACACCAAGTTGTGATTGAAGAGACTGCCAAAAGCCTATAGTGGAAGAGAGGAAGAGAGCAGCGAACGCAATTTAATTCCGCATGTGTGTTGGAGACGGAGTTGAGACCACTGTGAACACTCACCACACTACATTTTGCTGTAATACAAGGGAACATTTTGGAGGCTGTAGAACTCTGTCAGTTTCAGAATTCTGAACGGTTGTAACAGCCACTGGTGGTCCAGTGGTTAAGACTGTTCACAGCAATCTGGCCTGGTCTGTGGTGTAGCCCAGTGGCTGTTGGAATTTGTGGCGAATGCTGAACACGAAGTGACTTTTCAAGTGAAGCGTCTGTTCAGCGGAGTGGACAACATGTTGCAGGGAGAGGAGAGGAGTGAGGTTCAAACAGCCTGCTGTAATTGGGACTCCCTCGCGAGACGGCTGCTCTGTGTCAGATGTGGAATGTTCACTCCGTGACACCACAGCGTGTGTGTCTGAGGCCCAGTGATTAGCACCCTGCCCAGTTAATTTTAAAAGGGTTTGGAACGGGAATAATCAGGAATTAAGGGCCGACATCCACCCTAAATCGCCTTCTTTACGCAGTCGTGTGGGCATACTTTCAGGATGGAAAAAAAGGCTATTGTCTGCTGTCTCCGATTATCCCCGGGAAAGCCTATAATCTGGCTGAAAGTACTTAAGGAGTCAAGCAGCAAAATAAACAACATTGATTATCATCCACTGTTCCTTTCCTCCATGGTGGATGGAGGAGGAAGTTCAGCGTCTCGAGGCCCCCCTTTCTGCCATCTGCTTCAGCAAATGTCAAGGCTGGGCAAATACCTCTGAGTCCTCTGTCCAAACCAGATTACCAGCTATTCTAAAACAGGACTCGGTTCTTATCAGCCCCCCAATCTCTTTTACACAAGTAAATCAGCGTTCCGTGCTGGATTAACGATATTAAATTGGTCAAAGACAAAGGCTCTCAGCTGCGTCTTTAAGTCAGTTCCCATCAACCTGACACGACCAAACCTCTGACCACCTATCAGTCAGCACTTGAGAGCTCACAAACACTCTGGACACACAGTTGCACATTTGTTCCTATAAAAAAAATGTTTTAGTAAAGTTTTAACTTTAATGTACGAATTGGTTCCGTTACTGTCTAAACAAATAGTCACAGTGCGCTGCTCACATGTGTGATGGGTTAAATGCAGAGGTTGAATTTCGTTGTGTGCACTGTGTGCTGTGCTGTGCCGTGTGATCACAATGACAGAAATGGGAGACTTTCACTTTCTTTAAAATAACTTAAACTAGACACAATATATTTTAATTTTACAAATAACTTTTGTGTGACATGTTCAAGCATGTTCATGTCAACAGACTGATCACCTGTTAATCTGTGCCTCAACACAAACAGCACAATCACTTCAGGACACTGCAGCTTTGAAACAGCTATGACATCACACAACAAAATCTTCACTGTCTATGGGCAATACCAATTTGACAACAGTCAACACAAATAAGCATAAGAGCAAACGAAACACACACACACACACACACACACACACACACACACACACACACACACACACACACACAAACACACACCGTTTCATCTATCCATTGGTCATTCAACTGCTGTCCCAAAAAGACAGGCTAAACCAAATATGCCCCCCCCCATTTACATTTTGATCCCTCTTTGAGGGAAGTGTATTTTTAACATAGCTTCCTAGTTGGAGATTATGGTGGTACAACATCCGCTGTAGATGAAATTCCTGGTGTATTTAATCTGAAAAACGAGTCTTTCAAAACAATACAAAGCCTCTAAGGCTTGTACATCCATACAAAAAAACAATGTATGACACCATGTACAAGAGCTATTTGTAATCACTGTATGTATCGGGACACCTAGACTGTCCCCATTGAAGGTTATAGCCTTCCAGGCCCTTGGTTACTTACTACTAAAAATGGACAAAGGAATCATAGGCTGTGTCACCACTGTCAGACTTCAGAACCACAGTGCAGAGCTACAGTGAATAGCCACATGATAAAAAATACAAATGGGTAGTAAATCCATGCTTCTCAAAATAGCCCTGCTTTTTTTCATATACTGCACACTGTATGCAATATTTCATTCGATCACCAGCATCATCCTAGCCAGTGAGGCACTTGATGTCTTGGAGATCTTCATGCTGGCTTGAGCAGTGATTTGATTGCGGTACACAAAAAGGTACACTGCCGCGGCAAAAGGTATGATTGAATTATTCAGTTTGGCAGAGATTTGGCAGCTGTTGTCTGGAGTGCTGCCTTGAGTCTAGGAAAGCAGTGAGGAAGCATCTTTTTCTGTTTCCTGCACCGTTGCACAGCCCATGCATAAATAGCAGCACAAAGAGACCATCAGCACACCTCAGGGGCCTGGGACGCATTATTCTCAGCACATGGACGCAGGCTAGCTAATTCCCCCGTGCAACAGATCATTTACAACAATGAATGACTTCTCTAAAATCCTGCCCCCCTCGTGCCCTCATCTTATGAGTTATGCTTTTCACACAGAACTGGGTTCTGTCCATAGGAAATTGGACAGTTTAGCTCAGATTGAAGGTCTTTTGCCCTAAAATTTGAAATATACGCCGCAAAACAGGGTGCTTTTGTCTTGGCAGAACAGATTAGTTTGGAAGTGATTTGTTTGAGAGTAAACACATTATGTATACTCCCTCAGGAGCCCATCTTAATTTTGTAGAGCTTATCTGAGTCCTAGTTACTGTGAGTCCTAGTTATGTTGAATGCCACATAGTAACACATACTATGGGTTTGTATTGCCACTCAAAGTAGTGCCTCAAAACATGGACTTGCAGAAACACATTTCGAAATTTACCAAAATAAATAGTAACAAAAACAGCTTCTTCAACTTGCAAGTCAACAGATACTGCTACCTTTAGCATTATTCTTGGCCCTCGACCCTCATGTACTAATACTGCATAGTTATCGAAATTAACGTGATGTAACATTTATTTATGCACCCCGTGCAGACTGCAGTCTAGGAATAATGCAATTTATGCCCATATTTACGCCATCAAGTTTGTGCAGCATGTCACAGAGGGTGCGTACATTTGTTTTCAAACCATATCATCATCAAATCATCATTTTTTTCTCTCAAAGCATTATAGTAACTGCCCAATGATTCATTCCTTAATGAGGTTTCCAGCTATTACATTATGAAGCCATGACGAAAGATTTACTGTTAAAGAAAATTGCTAGCAATTCACTGAGGCAGTCTGAGCAAGAGCTTAGAAATAAATGTTATCATGTTTGCCTCATTTTTATCTTCAAAACAGGTAGTAGAATTACAATGTAGTAAATAAATAGAAAGCAAATAATACCAATATAAATCCATTACAGATTTGTTTTCTTCTTCTTTGCGGTGGGCTGGAAGACAATGTGGAGGTTGTTCTGGAGTGATAAGTGTGTGTGCTCTTATTGAGTTAGTCTGGGCATTATGGGTAATTGACGTTAGAATTTATGACCAGATCCATGCCTGGTGGGATGTAAACCAATGCATAAGCCTCATAAATAATGGACAAGTACGAACGAATAAGAAAGGAAGCTTTCCTGCCTTAGACCTCTGGCAGAGATAACCCTTTTTTATCCAGATTGTATGTAGAAATGACTACAAACCATTAAATATCAGAATGTTCCACACCAAGAGCTGGGGACAAATCACCAAAAGACTAAAACATATCTACATTTATTAAGTTAATTGTTCGATTGTTAATTGATAGATTCATTGATTAATTGATATATTTGTGGCATGAGTGTTAACTTAAAAACAACACCATCTGTCTATCTTTTAGACTTTATTTGGCTCCCTATGCTAAAAATGGACAGAATACAGAGTAATGGCTCAGTGTTTGGTAAGACATGCTATTACAAAGTTAGATCTAATGCCTACTTGCTTCATCCAAATGGTGGTACACAAATGCACATGTGATCAATGTAATGATTTCAAAGTAGATCGAGGTAGGTGTGAAAAATCTCTCTTCCCTGGTCTGCACACAGAGGGCTATGATTCCAAACACGACGAGTTCCATTTAAGACCCTAATATTTTATGAGTAAATTTCCAGGTTTGCATTAAGCTATGAATAGAAGCCTGACATTTGCACACCCTCTTTCAGAGCGATGGGCTTAACTCTGGTGTGTACCATTTTTTCCTAATCACCAAGGACATACTTCCCTCAGGGGAAATGATTAGCTCTGTGGTTGTGGAATATAAAGCAACTTTGATAAGCAATTAAATTATTCCTATTGCCCCCTCTTCCTCTCTCTCGCTCGCTTTGCATGGTCTTTTGCACTGGTTTCTTTGAAACTCACTGGTTTGACAACTTTAAGACTTCATAAACATTAGTCACACAGAGAAAGGATCTAGCCGAGCCAGAGATGGCTGACATCATATAAAACCAGCCACCCTTTTTTAATTCTGCATTAAGATCAGTCAGTGTATTAAACGTAGAAAAAACTGCATTCATTTAAGTGTAAATGAACAACAACACAGCTTAACTGTTTCATAGAGGAATGTTTCCCTCCTTAAACACCTACTCAGATTTCAACTTTATAGTAGTTAGGTAGCTCTTTTTTACGGTTCCTTTTTCAGTGTATCTAAATGTAACAACATCTAATATTGTCTACGTACACTGTAAACACATCCTAACTGTATTGTACAGTGTAAGTACATAATCGTACATATTATTACAAACTTTGTTGCACTGTACTTCCTGGTGTACATAGACTTTAACAGGGAAGTGGAATATGTTGATACAGTTTCTGGTGTCTCTGTGCTGACGGTAGAGGTAAAAAAATGGCAAGCTTCCTAATTACAGTACCTGAGTAACTCTTCACCATAAAAGCACTTTTAAAGTTTAAAATATTACTGATAGTTAAGTGCACTTAACATTAAGTACTATACTTCCCTACTTCCAGATTGCTATCAATATACAGAGTTCATCTCTCACAATATATTTTTATTACCTGGTTTTAATAGCTTTTGGTTCAAGTCACATTCATAACTATCCACTAAATAGCGAACACAGCAAAAGTTAGAGTGTTAAAATTTCAGGGTTAAACATTTGGGAGTTGTTTTTAAGTCTCAAAGTGTAATTTTAACATTTTTGGATTAAAATGATGTCCAGAGTTGGGGTTATGTCATATTAACTCTGTGGGAGTCAGTTCAACACTGGTCTTTTTGCTGCGCATGCATGTACCATACTGTAGCTCAATCTGCAAGTCAGCACGAAGGGTATCCAGTTAGCATCACATGGAAGCTACCCTGTTTGAAAATCACTGGATATATATTGTGTTTTGGTTACATTCTGTTTATTTAACAGTCACTGTTACAGTTTATGTACATCATAAACACAGTGTAACAAAGTGTGCAATGACATGGAACTAATGCATTTACACTGTACTGTACTTTAGGTTTGTGGTAAGGGTTAGGATTAGAGTTAGTGTTAGGTACTATATGTGCAGTGTAAGTACATAATATTACATGTACACACACTGTAAAGGGGATGAAAGAGTGCTACCTGGTTTTGAAATACAATAACTTGTGGTTGCTATGAAAGTACAGTAATGTAGTTAATGATTAGGTAAGATACTGTAAGATACTGTATGCTGTGCAATGGATGGAATCACCACCTGGTTAAGAAAGGACACATAGGAATGTGCAATACAATGCAAAACACTTTAATAAAATTCAGAAGCCCAAAACATACATCAACAAAAAAATAATAATTACATCATACAGTTTTACTTCACGTTGGCAAATCAAAGAATAGTACAAAGATAATTTAAGGTGCATAACGTACTTCACATTTGACACAAGTGATGGTGTCCAACCACCCACCCCCCACCCCCCTTGTACAAAATCTGTGTATATATAGTTCTTTTTAATTTCCAAAAAGTTCAATTCAGGCAAGTCTAATCATTGTTAAATGGCACTAAATTTCTATAGATGGGGTGTGGAAGTTATCCTAATAGCATCATAGTGTACTTGATACTGATGATAATGATGTCTGAAAGTTCTGTCAAACGTTTTTTTGTTTTTTAATGTAAATATTGAGGTCAAATCTTTGAACCCATTCATAAATGCTGACATTACTAAACACACATGTGATCATTGGTCACAAGCAAATTCATTGGTCGAATAAATAGATATATCCAGGATGTATGTTTACAGGTTTTGGTCATTGTTGTGTTGTGCCTGTAATTAAATTAAAGAAGGGATGTGCTTGTGTGTTGTGGATCCCTATGGTAAACTTTATTGCTGACAAATATGATGCCTGGATACGCTACTTGTTTTGGTGTTTAGTTTACTTGTTCCTCTAATCCTTGTTGAATACATAATACATTGATTAAAATATGTGCACATATCCGAGTACTTCCTGCTTAAGCCCACCACATCTCATAGACTGCCTGAGCTTTTTTTTTTCATTTTTTTATTATTTTGGAATCAATTAAATACATCCCACTTAACGTGATTAAATCAGCTTTGATTTCACAGGCTGGCTAAATGCACACAAACATGTAAAGGTCAGACTTTGTCTTCCTCTATAGTGTCACACACAAAGAGCTTTTGATTACTAAGCGTAGAATCTGGTCCCTTGTGACTGTGGCTTAGCACAAGTGTATTTAAACTCTCTGTTCGTTCGTTCGTTTCGAGTCCTGGACGGCGCAAATTGAGGCGTCCAAACGACTGACTGTTTGCTGCACAAACACCTTAGTGTGGTGTAGCTCTCTACGTACAGCACATGCACTGCAATGATAGCCACACTCTACACTTGCGCTCACGGGCAGTTACTAAGAGTCAAACAAAAAAAATATCTGTCGTCGACAAAAATGGCACCATCTGACATAATCAGAACAATCACCTGCAGCCCCCACCCCACCCCTCCCCACCCACAATGGAGCCTGGCATAGCACATAATCAGCCGTTTACTTAGCTTCTGAGCAAACCCTTGGAGGGCAAATTTAGTGGTAGGTGCAAAAAGATACAAAAACGACAACCAGGTAGGTCAGTGTTTTCACAAACTTTGTTCAAGTGTTTTTTGCTCCCTTTACCCATCTTCTACTTTATTATTATTCGCTTTTTTTTTTTGCAAAACAAGGCAAACAGAATCAACAGACACAGACAACCATGACTGTGTTAAATATACAGTAAGTACATTTATCTACATAAACATACTATACAGATCTCCTTTGATTTCATACTGTATGCTTCATATGGGTGATTAATGTGGGAGAAGTACTCAGAATAGTCAACTAGTGTCCTAACGGTGACACTGACAAGTGCGGACAAAAGATCTGACAAAAGGACTTTTCAAACCTCCTACTACAACGCTAGCAGATTGCACAGGCAACAAGCAGGCAACAAGATGTGTTGTGGGTCTGTTCAATTAGTCTTTTCGCTGCTCTCTAGGTCTTGTCTGAGGTGGGGTGGGGGACGGGGGACGGGGGGGGGGGGGACGGGGGTGAGAGGACATGTACAGTATGGGTTTCACCTCTTCAGTCAGTGCCTTCCTCCCTCCCTCTCTCCCTCTCTCTAGGAAATGGCAGCTAGAGATTGATTTTTATCCTTTGGGAGCGAGCTGTGCCTGAGCCACAGAGTGTGCCATAGAGAGGCGGTTTCAGTGCCGTCTCCTGTAATGTAGAGAGACAGACAAATATAGGGAGATTGGAGTTACAATAGCATCTAGGTATAGCTAAGCGGCAGGCAGTATGCACACACCAGTATGTGATGATGGAAAAAAGAAAACTGATTGAAAAAATAAATAAATTACTGTAGATGCAAAGAAAGAAAAATCTCTCTCCCCTGCTTACATACACTTACATATGCATACAGTGAGTGTGAGTGAGAGAGGGAAGAGGTGAGATTAAAAAAAAAGATGAAGAAAGAGCATTCTTCAAGGGATGGACTACAAAGGGCATTTTCCTCTTGTCAGATTACCTTGAAGAATGCTGCTGTCGGTGTTATCAGCTGGTGCGTTGTGCTAGTCACTGCATGCAAATTTACACAAATGTTTCAGCTATAAATTTGTCTTTATATCCACCACAGTATAGCACCACTCATCCCTTTTTTGCTTGAAAATTACATTTTTATCTGCCTCATCTGTGATTCTGTTCATTTATTTGGCCCATACTGAAATGTGTGTGTGTGTGTGTGTGTGTGTGTGCGTGCGGTTCACAGATTCACCTCCACTGCTACAGACACAACTGTACATTCCCTCGCCCCTAACCATTCAAATACGCATTAACACGCACTTATTTTATCATACCTACTGCTGGGATCTTCTGCTGACTGAGTCTATCCTGATTAATGTTCTGTTATCTCAATTTGCATGTTTTGTTGCTGACAGACACTGTTTGATGATGCTGGGTTGGTCGAAAGTTTTATTGGTACACTGTGACAGTTTGTAAAAAAACGCAACCCAATATGCCCATGGCCACTGTTTTTCTGTAGAACAGAGCCTAATCTTGATATCAAATTGGCTTGCTTGTTCCCCGAACTGATGTTATTATCAACAATCTATCTACAGTGTATGTTTTATGCATGCAAACAGAGATAAGCATCAAGGAAAATAAAGTGAAATATGTTCTGTCAGAGCATGTGGCAAATTAATGAGCTGTGAGCTATTTCTCTTCACAAGATGGAAAACCTTGGAATAATTGATCCTGACAGGCCAAATACCTCCTTACTATATGTAAAATAACAATCAATTTGTCACAACAACATATTTTACCTTGTTGAGATTCCTGTGCAATATGCATGACTTGCCTACAAACTACTGAATAATTCTCAGTAAACGACAGGACACCAATCTGGCTGAAGACACACAGTCTTTTAAATGTTAGCAGAGCTGAAAAGTTTGATTTTGCTGAGACAAGAACTTCTTCCTAAAGGTTCTTATTTTTTTTGTATTTTTTTTTTTTTAAGGCAGAACGTCTGTAACTTGAATTGCGGCACTCTTGTCCTCTTATTCCGATTCATTCATCAATGCGACAAAAGACCAAACGTGCCGCTAACAGAGAACTAGGTTCACTGAGTGTTCAAGGAGCCCTTGGATGAGGTCACTACTGGGTTACTGTGACATGGAGAATGACCTGGAAAAAACACCAGCTCTGCCAACGCAACGTGACGCAAACACTGATACTGCTGGCTTGTATGCGCTTGCGTATGCGTCGTTTCGTCTGAGATCAGTCAAGCAGGCCGAGGGCTTATTTGATCTGCCATAGCTAAAGCATGTTTTGAGAAGGAAGCTAGTCATCACTGGGGGATGATGGGTAGGGGCTGGGGGGGGGGGGGGGGGTTGTGGGGGCTGGGGAAAGGTGGGGATTGACCTCTAAAATCAATGACTGAGAACAGTAAGAAAGAGGTAACAGAGAAAGCAGGGTGATGAGCAGACACGACAAAGAGAGGAAAAGAGGCTCTTGTGAGGCTCAGCTCCTGAGTCGTGCAAATGGACCTCTTTAAGTATTACGAGCCTTATGGTGCCATTAATGTGTGCTGGCAGATGCATTTTGACAAGCCTCTTCCTTCAGCTGCCACGTCCCTAAGCAGTTATGTTTGACATCCAGATGACCTTCAACTGCGTGGATTTAAAAGAAAAAATCACTTTTGATTATCTCGACTACTCTTTCACTACAAACACGGACCAATACAAACATCAGCTAGTCCACTTCTACTCCCTGCACAAACAGGCTTTGAACATCACAGGTTATTAAATATTAACCATACTGAGCACTGGCATTCAGCACCCATGCTGTCAGAGAGCTGCTCATGGCTGATCTGAACTTCTGTCCTAAAAACAACATCTGAGCAGCAAACGTGTGCACAAGTGCATGTTCATTCATTTCATTTCATGATAATGGCCTAAAGGGAAGCATGTTAAGCTACTAGCATAGCAACACTTACCTAACTAGCTGGTCAAACTAGTCATTTTGTCTATTCCTTATCAGGGAGCACATAATAGATCCCACAGTCATCTAACACATAATAGATGTCTAGGATAGGCCTTTGAATATGTCGCTCTTATGCTAATGAATTACACCATTAAGTGGCAACAGCTGGAAAAGTATGACAAAAATATGACACTTTATAGTGACCGAGTTGTATGATCTTAATGAAACAGGCAACAACAGGTATATGTCAGGTTAGCATTTAGCTGTTCATTCACTGATGTCGAGCTTGTAGCTCCCTACTCAAGCAGTTTCTTGTCGTGTTTTCCCAAGAGATGGCTTTGGGAGCCTCATCACTGCACTGCACTGCTTATAAAGCATGAAGTAAAGGATGTGACTGTTTGTGAGGAGGGGATCACAACACCATCACATGCATACGTGCTTATATGTAACTTAGCTCTGAATGTGCCAGCACATACTGTACATTGATGAAACTTTCCAAACCATTTTAATGAGTAAATGATTCAATGATTGAATCATTAAAGTAACACTGCACCATCGAAGGAAAGAGCCTTTGCAATACACATAGATCCATGCATTTGCAATTTAATCAATCGGTCCCCATTAAAACTATGGAGCAACATAGTTTTGGCAACATTATGGCAACATAATGATTATAACAAATAAAAATGGCAGCACAAAAAAAAAAAAAAAAAAACACAAAAAAATAATTTGGACAATTTGATGAGAAGTATTACAAACGTTTTTTTTCCGCCATAATCTGTTTAAGAAAGGTTTTACATGTAATGAGCTATGGCTGAGCATAGTGTTTGCCTGGCTTTGAAATGAAAGGTGGATGGAGAGAGAGAGAGGAATATCAACTCTGTGTGGGTGTCGCCCTAAATTACCCTGCACACAATGTGGATGCACTATAATTTGCAAGAAATATGCAGAGAAGGATTTTCTGCTCTAGGGATGAGAGAGCTTGAGAAACCGTAGCCATAGTGTCAGTGGTTAAAAACTATAGCCTTTGAGTCTACAAGCTGATGGAAGATGGGGATAGTAGTCTTTTGTGTGGTTGCATGTGTGTGTGCATATATATATGTGTGTGTGTGTGTGTGTGTGTGTGTGTGTGTGTGTGTGTGTGTGTGTGTGTGTGTGTGTGTGTGTGTGTGTGTTGTGTTTGGACAGTGGCGTGTAATTAGGAAATGAATTGAGTCAAACAAAATGCACTACACCGTCATCATCAGATCCCTGGCACTAATTCAGAGGCTTTAATTTGGCATTGAAAAAAAATCTGCGCTGATTAAAACAAATTTAAACAAAAAAATACTGGCAGTGAAGTACTTGTGTTGAAAATAACTTTGGGCATTGAACAGCATTTCTCCAAATTAGAAGATGGTTATTAAAATAATTCAAGCTTCCCATAAAGAGCAAATGTTCTTAGAAAATGTTTTCCTTCTTCTGATGAGTCTTTGTAATGACAATCTGCTCTTTGTTTTCTTATATCAGCCTTTTCACTGTGAGTTTTTTTTTTTTTTTTTTTTTTTTACTGAGAAGCAGTCTTTTTCAATGTCAGCTTTATAATGTCAACTTCTGTCTGCTTGAGTATGGTAGGAGAAGGGTTTGGGAGCAGCAGGAAGTACGTGCTTTGCATTGATTTAGTGGGCAATGTTTCAGGACACGGCCTGCCAAGCAGTAAAAACTAGGAGAGAATATCCCATGAAAGCTATGCAGTTCAGACCAGATGAGAAACTATGAAACCTCACCTCTCCAAGACGTGTCCTTGGATGATGAGTATCCTGAGAATGTTAGCCTTGTTTACTGAAGTGTGCTACTGGTCTGATGCTTCTTTACCTGAAACATCTTTCCTGCCTAATGACACACGAAAGCTCTTTGTATACACAGATTAGGCCTAGCGAGGATATTTTTTTGGATCATGTTTTGAATGTCACTCTGTAGTTCCCTTAGGAATTTCATGGATATACAGCAAAAAAACAGATGCCCCTGTTATTTCTTAGAGATGCTAAAAGGATATTTGACAGAAAAGATATTATGAAGGGATGTTTATACATACATTTCTAGCTTGTATGTGAAATTACAGTAAATAGGAAGTACTGTTTCAGCTAGTCAGGTCCAAATCCAGAGATGTGCTCCAGTTAAAAGGGCTAACATTACCTCATAACTTTAGCTATCTGGTAACAAGCTAAGCCCTGTCTGCTGGAGGACTGAAGGGTATTTATGTTGAGGCAATACTACTTCCTGTAAGTGTCCAGATTAGCTACGTACAGTAATTTTTCACCATATGTTTAATTATCAGAGAAGATTCTCTTTTGTAGATAACAATACCCACATAACTGCACTGCTTTCAGCATACACAGAGGATGTACTGTACATATACAGATAGTCCTCTTTCTACTTCCCCCAAAGCAGAATACATCCCAATTCAGACGCAGTTTGGATCATATTCTCCCCCTGTTTCATATTCTCCTTCCCTTCCATGCCAGACCTCTCACAGAGAGGTGAGAAGGTTGGAGTATGACCATCCTCTAATTTAGAGGAGCTGTTCTGAGTGTCAAAAGTTAAAATTCAAGCAAGGACTTTCAGATATGCTTGTTAGTTTTATATTTTTCTTTCACTTTAGTTTTTGTCCCTAAACTAGCTTGACTTTGTTTGTGACTTACATTCACGCAAAAAAGTGTGAAACTAAACCACACATTTCCTTTGGGGCACCATTAAAACAAGTTTGGGTTGGTGGAAATGGATGGTTCTGAAAGTCATTACTAAGTCTCCCTTGCCTCAATTTCAGTATTGCAGTCCCATAGCTGGGGCTTAACCTTGATCTCTGTGACCCACAACAATTGCATGCCTTTGTCTTTAGTCTATGGTGAAGGAGCTGTTGGAGCAGTGGGAGACTGCTCTTGTCACCTCTGATTTGCATTTATTCCCCTAACCTGCTTTTATTTATTAGACACTTTGCATCTGGCATATCTCTTCAGGGATCCCGCTCTGCATTGCTCTAGTATTTAAGTAAACTTTTAACTCATTAGCACTATCACCCAGCCCCTAAGCTTGGCAAAGTTGAATTTACAGCGCAATAGAATCAATTGTTTCTCTATTTTTTTCTTTCCCTCTCTGTCTCTCTCTCTCTTTCTCTCTAGATAGATAGATAGATAGATAGATAGATAGATAGATAGATAGATAGATAGATAGATAGATAGATAGATAGATAGATAGATAGATAGATAGATAGATAGATAGATAGATAGATAGGAATGAGACAGAGAGAGAGAGAGAGAGAGAAAGCAAGAGAGAGGTAGAGAAAGCAAGCACATTCAAACGTGTACACCATGCACCATACCACACCTATGAATGTGTACTGTATATTTGTAGAAAATACTTCCCTTTGTATTTTCCTGATCTACTTCTGTGTTCTTCTATGTAACATATGTTTGGGTTTGCTATGCTGGTAGGTGATAAGCTGGAGGTCATTTCTGCATTCTAAACAATTTTCTTGTTTCTCCTAATTACACTTTTACAATTGCAATTCTTTTTTTCTCTCTTTCTTGGAAACACAAAGCTAAAAAGATCAAAATAACATCACAACCTACTCTGCTGCCCTTGACTCAACTACTTAACGTACGTCAACACAACATCACAACTGCTACAGTTTCAATGCATTTAGTATAGGGGCACCACTACCTACTGTGTGTAACTGCCAGTGGGACTCCTACTGTACCAGATCCCTGTACTGTACACAGACCAAAGCAACTAGACAAAATAGTACTGTAAACTCCTCCTGTGTAAGTGTCACCTCCCCAACTCTGTACAATATTCATAATATTCACCTCTGATGAAATTCATGCACATTTCAGCCTTTTGTGTGCCTTAATCCCTTGACCAGCCCTCCACCCTCCCTCCCCAGCTACCACCTCCCAACCTCACTCTTATCTACAAAGGGACAGTGGAAAGGGGAGTGGGAGTGCGAGCGGTTGTGCCGGCTTAAAAAGGAAGTCATGAATTACCTGTCTGGTGTGGATTTGCCCAGAAGTCTTGAAACTCCCCTGACAGCTGCACTCAGAGACACTGTAAGGATCTGAGCTGGTGGAGGAGCACTTGGAGAGCGAGTCACAGCCCACCACAAACGTGTTGTCCAGAGGGAGCTCTTGAATGACATGGTGCTTCTTGGGCGCAACGGGGGTTTCCGGTTTGATCTGGAAGGTGGGCTGAGGGGAGGCGGATTTGTAGTGCTTGGCTAAATCTGGACTGTCAGGTTTGAAGGTGGTGGGGGTGGTGGCCCAGTTGTACTTCCCCATGGTCTGTTCCTCCAACTCGACGGGCAGGTCAAGCTTGCCGTTAATGTGCTCGTGGGTCGGGTCGTCAGGCTTGGATTCTTCAATTGTGACAAAGTTAAGCAGCAGGCTCTTGGGGGACCTCTTCTTTTTCTTCTTCTTCTTTTTGATCTGGCGGTTCTCCTGGTTCGGCGACACCCACTCACCACTCTGCTTGCCCTTCTGAACCACTTTGTGCCTTGGCGTCTGTCGGCAGCGCACCAGCGCTGTGACAAAAATGACTAAAATGACAGTCATTGTCCCAGCAATAATGGCGATTACGACAATTACATAACCACTGGCCTGAGGCGTTACTTCATTCTCTCCAACATTACGATCCAACGGGGTCTCCATGCTTTTGCGCACCTGTTCATAAATGTAAGTGGCATTGGACATAGTCTCGTTCACAAACAGGTGAACTAAGGCGATAGCATGCAAGGACTCAGGTTGGCCGAGATCTTTTACTTTTACCACCAGTCTGTGTAAACCTTGATCGGAGGAGGCTATTTTTTCCTGCAGTGTAATATTCCCAGTGTTCCTGTCGATGGCAAACAGTCCCCTCTGTGAGCCGCCAATGATGCTGTACTGCAGCTCTGCGTTCATGCCTGTGTCGTTGTCGATGGCGAACACCCTGGTGACCACTGAGCCTGGACTGGTGCTCGACGGGACCAGGTCGAAGGAGTTGTTGGAGGGAGGGATGACGAACACAGGCCGGTTGTCGTTGACGTCCACGACGTTTATGGTGACTTTGGCGTACGACGTGCTCGGTTTCTGGCCCCCATCCACCGCCTTCACCATGAACGTGTACGAGCTCTGCTGCTCTCGGTCGAAAGTGATGTTGGGCTTGATGACGCCGGTTTTGGGGTCAATGACGAAGTTGTCCTTCGCGTTAAGGATGGACAGAGTGACTATGGCGTTATCCCCCGCGTCTGCGTCTGTCACTGTGATTAAGCCCACCGTGCCATACAACGGGAGATTTTCTGGCACGTAGAAGTTGTATTCGGGGTGGGTAAAGGCCGGGCTGTTGTCATTTAGGTCTTGGACGATCAGTCTGACGGTGACGTTGCTCTGCAGGGAGGTGGATCCATTGTCCCGGGCTATGACAGTGAAGGTGTATTTTTCGTGCTTCTCCCTGTCGAGCCTTTTGTTCACCAAGAGAATTCCTGAGCGGCGATCTATGCTGAATCCATCAGGGGCGTCAGGGCCGAGTGTGTAAATGATCTCAGCATTCGGCCCGCTGTCTGCATCAGTAGCACTTAGTTTCATTAGCTGAGTGGAGGGGTCGTTGTTTTCAGGGATGGAGATCTGAATTTCAGGCTGAGGAAAAATGGGGGCATTATCATTCTCATCTTTGATTTTTATGAGCACCATCGCTGACGTGTTCAGATGAGGATTTCCTGAATCGGAGGCAACTATCCTAATTGCGTATTCTCTGGTAGTCTCATAATCAAGAGGGGCAGCAGTCTCGAGCAGAAACTGGTTGTTAAAAGCAGGCTTCAACCGGAAAGGTACATCTGGGTCTGTGTAACACGTCACTTTTCCATTTAGATCAGCATCTTTGTCAGTCACAGTAATTAGAGCTATCTTTGTGTTTAACGGAGCGTTTTCAGACAAAAGAACAGTGCCATTCACAAGGTTTATTATATAACGGGTGTCTATAGACGGGACATTGTCGTTAACGTCTGTGACATTTACTATGACAGTAGCTCTTGAGGGAGTGGCGCTGCCATCACTCGCTAGCACAATCAGTTTGTGGACTGGGCTGACCTCCCGGTCCAGGGGCTGCTTGACGGTGATCAATCCAGTGTTGCTGTCAATAGCAAAGTGTCGCCTGGTTGAGGGCGAGATTTGGTTGCTGAAGGAGAAGCTTATCTGCGCGTTGGAGCCAAGGTCGGCGTCGGTGGCGTGGAGCTGGGTGACGGATGTGCCCATGGGTGCGTTTTCCGGGATGCTGACCTCCACCTCGCTGTCTTTGAAGACCGGCCGATTGTCGTTCACGTCTGACACGGTGACCTGCAGAATTGCTGTGCTGGACTTGGGCGGCGTGCCGCCATCCTCCACTTTGATCTTCATCACGAAGGTGTCCTTGACCTCCCGGTCCAGGCTCTGCTGCACGATGAGCTGGGGCCACTTGTCACCTTCCGGGGTCTCGATGATGTCCAGCCCAAATTCGCCGACGCTCTGCAAGAGAAAAGCAAGACGAAAAGAGTAATCAGCATTCATTTTTTGAACATGAGATCAAAATTGGATTAGGAATCAAACATCACCATTAGTCATGTCCGTGCCTGGATGAATCATTCACATAGTATTCCACATTTTCAGGTGTGGTACATAAGAGACCGAGAAAAAAAGGATAAAAACCCATACTTAGCCTTTTGAATTTTAACCAGAACTCAAAGGCAGTGGTTTGTTTTAGCTTTAAATGTATGTTTGCTCTAACATCAGCAAAAAACCTTGGGGTGAAAGTACTTCAAACCTATGCAGAGGTTCTTCAAAATATTGACTTGCAAATCACGACCAGAGGAAATAAAACACTTAAGCAATGTAAAGCCTTCAGCAAACACAGAATGCGTCGGAGGGGGGTAAACAATCCTCTGTGATGCGTGCAGGCTTGTCTGAGCTCTAAAAGTAGCCCTTGACATTTTTTTATTGCTCTTAAACACAACCAATCTAGGCTGGCGAACAATACGAGATGACAGACAGGCCCAGAGGGAGACAGACAGGGACATAGCCACATAGAAAAATAGATGGGCAGATATAGATGGAGAAACACAGAGACAAAGAAAAAAAAGAGGGGGAGAGAGAGAGAGGGAGGGACAGAGAGAGAGCTAGAGAGAGAGGGAGAGAAAGAGAGAAAGAGAGAGAGAGAAACAGGTCAAAAAAGATGTTAGTAAAAGAAGATAAAAGTAGAGATGGGGATATAGATGGATTGATGATTGCAAGTAGAAAATTAACTTTCATGTATTTTTTTTCATCAGATTCAGATCTGAAGAGGAACCTATTGACTTCTGTGGGGAGTCATGTTGCTGTTTGAATCACTGATAAAGGTGTTGCGCTTGATTTCCTCAGTAGACACATCTGTGCAGGTATATTTTACAAGTGGTGGCACTGGCACAGTCAACAGTCCTGATGCTGCACTTCTCTCTCTGACTGGTGGTGGTGAATGCCCGGTGTACACACACCCAACAAACCAATTTAAGGAACAAAGTCATGCGATTCGGTCTCACTGCGGTGCCTTAATGGAATAGTGATTTCAGCCTCTGTCCCCCACTCTGATCTATTCCACCATGCCTCACCCAAAATGAGATTGCATTTTACCTCACAACCATGTGTCTGCTGCTCATATGGAGGCCCTCCAAAGACTTCAAGTTCACAGTCAAGGGAGACAGTTGAAAGGGGAGCCAAGAGATAAGCTCTGTTTTAAATATCCTGCAAGCCCGCCATAGATTAAAGGGTGCAAAGAATTTCACATTTGAAAAGCCTGAGGAAAATGAAAACAAATGCACATGTAATCCTCATGAGACGCCAGCCTTGGCTGTTCAAAGTAATTTCCTTCCCCTCCAAAACTAGCACTAATATTTATGGTTACAGATCAGCTATGGAGTAAAGCTGGCACATTTTCCACCTTTAAAAAACAAGACCAAGAAAGGCCTGTAATGTTAAAAACCACAATAAGTCTCTCAGCACATTTGCCAAACAAAGATGTTCTTTGATGCTCTTATAGTCAAAAACATTTTCATGCTCAAACAAGAAAAAAGCATCTTTCTTATGAGATAAGCTTTATGCTACACAAAAACAGTGAAAGATTACTCTGTCTAGGCATATCTTTCATACAAGATTAACATATGTGTCTTTGCCATGTAATACTGTAGGTCTGCCCAACTGCATTTCAACAACACAAACAAACCAGACTTATGTGTTGGAAAAACAACAAAACCTTTGCTTTGATCTGCACAGAGACTGCCTATTCAAGCCCCTCCTTCACCAAAGACAAAATCAGTCTTCTGCTTTCCAAGATTATGTGACATCCTTCTTTAGCGCCTGGCAACCCTCACGCTGACACCATCTGTGGCCCATTTGTGGATTATGTTAATATGCAAAAACTAAATGTAAAACAGCCCTTGTCCAGCCCCACTGTGTGCGTATCAATCCATCTCTTCACCCCCCCCTCTCTCTCTCCTCATCCATTCACCCCTCCTCCCCTTATTCCCACACCCCGAAAGTATTCAAGCCGTGCCCTAAAGATTTTTTGTGTGTGTGGCGAGGCAGGCAATCCGAACAGAGGACTGGAATAGCATTGCGATGGGTTATAGACAGGACCTGTGTGTGTCTGTGTTTGCTCTAGTTTTACATGAACTATTGCTGGCAATGTGCCTATTGAATGTAATAAGCTACATGGTGCAATGTCTGTGGCTGAATCAGTGATCAATCATCTCTCTCTCTCTCTCTCTCTCTCTCTCTCTCTCTCTCTCTCTCTCTCTCTCTCTCTCTCTCTCTCTCTTTCTATTTTCTTCACATGCAAAATGAGGCCTGGGGAGCATGATTACCTCCAGGGCAAGCTTAGAAAGAGCAAGACGGGCATGAATCACCAGCCTATGCGAAGTGACAATCATTTGAAAATAATAAGCATGCCACTGGAAAAAAAATCTCTCTAACCTTACTCCAATTGACCTGTAACTTAGGAGAGACAGACAGGTAATATTACACAGGCAGATGATGATATATAATAGAAGTAATTGATACTGAAAATAGTTTCCTGTAGAGCAATCAAGAGGGATGAGCCGTGCAGACAGGAGTGGTAACCTTAGAGTGCTACAATCACATACTGTAACCCCATGGCACTGCAACTTAAACTAGAAATATTAGGCCCGTACAGCCAGTTTTATGTTGGGCTGTGATTTCAAACCCACTTGAAAGATGTTTTTGTGTGCTGTAGATTATCAGCTAGTGCATCTTCAAATTAATGTGATGACCTTATTAAAGTCGACGGAGACTGAATGTCTACTGAATATATCAGAAATTCATGGATGGTGAGAGCAATGGATGGTACAGGCAAAAAGGATATTTCTTCTCTCTCCTCCTCCTCCTTCTTTCTCTCCTCCTCCTCCTCTCTCTCTCTCTCTCTCTCTCTCTCTCTCTCTGTCTCTCTCTCTCTCTCTCTCTCTATATATATATATATATATATATCACCACACAAAAAAACAACATTCTCTCTCTGTCTCTCTCTCTCTTTCTCTCTCTCTCACCCACTCACTTTCTCACTCTAATGATCCACAATTTCAGCAAGAATTCTCCATCCCTGACTTCAATCATTATTTCCAATCAGTCATGACTGATACATAATAGAGCAGCTACTACCCTTAGATGAAGAGACTAAGAGTAAAATATATACCTGTTGTTAATCTACCACCGCAAATTCTAAAAACTTTTAATTGTAGTTTAGACATCAATGTTGTGAACTTTTTGCAGGCCTGCATCTCATACCCAGACCCAGCTTATAAAAAGCTATGGCTTTTTTTTTACATTGCTCCCTCTATTACATTGCACTCTTTGTCTACATGAAAAAAACCTTTATATAACGTCAAACTGACATTGGGTATAAACACAGATAGGCCACAGATTACCCCTAAACTAGCGCTGAAGATAACGAAGAAAATATTTCCAGGATTCTTATAGAGGTAAAATTTGCATTTCATGTGAACGTGTGAAAAAAGGTAGGTAGGTCTATAAAGAGTAGAGTGGTGATCTATTTTAAACTGGAAGAATTTTCTAGATGAGCCAGAGCAGTTCTCATCATTGAATTTCTATTTTACCTTGCTGTTGGCCACATTGCCAGGAACAGGGTGATGCAACATTGAAAGAACCATTGTTAATGGATAGGTGTGGTCAATACATGGCCATTTTTTATAATATCACGTAAAACACTGCAGTTAAATGCAGTTAGTATATGATGTGCCTAATAGTATATGACAATATGAAAAATTAGGAAAATGTATTTAATTACCAAAAAAAAAACAGCTAATTGCATCCTGTTAATACAGAGCGTGGTACAAATGAAAAATGCTTTACAGGATAAATATTAATCCTCCAAACATCTGTGGCTGATTGCAATAGTTGTATTCCTTGATAAATTGCTCAATTATAAACTCAAAGAACTGGAAAAACATCATTAGGAAAATATCTCTGAAAATGATTTATTAAAACAAATAGAGATGGCACCGGACTGCAAAAACACATGTCCATGGCCTAACAAATTACAAAAACACAATTTTACTTCATTTGGGTTATTGTGTATGTGAGGCATGTTGTACACAGCAACAAATAAATGGTGGTGGGCCAATTTGGAAGAGATTAAAGACTTAACGGATTGAAGGAGAGGGGAAGCTGGTTACGTGCGATGTGGTAAAAACCCTTAAATGGTGCTTCAAATGTAACAATGGACTGGGTGGACCCCGTGACAAAACAGTCAATACCTCCATCCCCGGAGTCTGATCTGATCCACATGCTCCGAGACAGAACTTGTAAAGAGCTTCTCTTTAAGTGATAAAATCTCTTCTAATGGAATGCCCTCCTCCAACCATGCATGGTATTACTTTCCTCCCGCTGACCTTGGCCGTTTCAGAAAGTGCCTTAAGCTCATCGTTCCAGGTGACATAACAAGACTAATGCTGATAGAACAATTAATATTTCACCTCAATGAAGCCACTACGCCCAGTGAACGCCCTCAGTGAGGATGTGCCAGTCTTTGCTATGAAATCACATTAATGACTTATAGAGAGGAGCTGGTAATCTCGTTTCCACCTTCTCGTGGCAGGGGGAGTGACTCACATGCATTGGTTGTGGTTGGTTACAGAGAGAGCGAGAGAGAGACAGAGACAGAGATAGAGAGAGAGAGAGTGCGAGAGCGAGAGAGAGAAAGAGAGAGGGAGAGAGAGAGAGAGAGAGAGAGAGAGAAAGAGAGAGAGAGAGGGTTGTGATGACACAGACACACACACACACACACACACACATGGCTAATCATCTAGAACTTCACGCGGAGGAGGAGGACGAGGCAGGGACGCGGGGTGAGGCTTTACTGTCTGAGAGGCGCTGTGATAATCTCGGAGGACCATGCAAATAAAGTCCAAGGGGTGGATTTAGGGCCAGTAGCTACCCCAGGGAGAGCCTGCTGAAATCACTCCGAGTGGAAAACACTTTTTTTTTTCTCCTCCCCTTTTCCTTCACTCTCTTCCTTGAACTGTAAGGCAGGCACTACAACTAAACTCCAGTCTGATTCGAGACACAAGCAATCCACAGACACTGTACACAGTACTGTCTTAGGAATGGATCCAAAGTGAGCACGGGAAACCGACAGTGGAGATGTTGAGTTGATAACGCCACTGGACTGATCACACAGCAGGCATTGTGGACTCATTGAGTGCCAGGCAGCTGGCATTGCCCACAGAGGCCTGGGCGGCCAACACTGGAGATGTTGAGTTTGTAATGGCACTGGACTGATCCCACACCAAGCCTACCACCTGGCAGTGCCCACACACACCTGGCTGACCACTGTGTTTCCTAAATACAGACCGGTGTATTACTCAAACACGGCTGTGTTAATAGTACACAGTATACTTGGCATTTTAAAATGACGAGATGAGATTAGCCTTAATTTAATAAAAGCCTGTTTTGTGACTGCTTAGATGTGTGGAAATAGCATTATTTACCCGGGTGTGCATTGGCATATGTGAGAATGCTAGTTTTGAAAATACAATAGTATTGCCAACAAAAACATGTTCAATAAATATCATCCCTGTAATATATGAGATGGTGGTACAGACCCTAATAAAACGCATACAATTATCCTACTTTCTCGTTTGGGCTTACTATATTAAGCCACAGAGAGTTCTGCGCTATTTATCCATAGAGTACCAATTAAATGATGAAAGAAAGCACAAGCCTTCTTCTGCATGAATTTTCCACTCCAGTTCAATTACAGACTTACCATATACAAATTATGGTAAATTACCTCTGGAACCTTGAGCTAAAATGTTGATTCTCTTGAACAGGTAATCAATCACCAAATTAGAATGTCTGTCGGCCTATCAATTAACTACTGCATTTAGGAGAGACAGATAGAGAGAGGGAGAGAGAGAGACCAAGACCAAGCATGACTGTCTGTGTATGTGTGTATTTGAGAGAGGGGGAGGGGGAGAGAGAGAGAGAGAGATAGAGAGAAAGAGAGACAGAGAGAGAGAAAGCGTGTGACTGTGTGTATATGTGTGTGATGGAGAGAAAGAGAGAGAGCACTCGAAGGAGGCCATCGGGGCATCATGCATCATCAATTTAATTCACACTTAGGGCTGCTCACCTTGACGAGTTCATAGTGCTGAATCCCATTGATCCCCACATCTGGGTCAAACGCGGAGGGCACAGGATAGCGGTTGTTGATCGCTGTGTTCTCCGGAATGGAAATGTTTATGACGGTGGACTGGAAAAGGGGCGCGTTATCATTGATGTCCTCGATTAGAAACCGGATCTTCACCAGCCGGAAGATCTCATCTGGCAGCACGGCCACCTCGATCTCAAAGAAGCACTGCTTCTCGCCGAAGATGCCCGAGCAGAGCTTCTCGCGGTCGATGCGGTTAGACGTGGTGAAAATCTCCCCCGTGTTGGCCTCCACCCGCACCAAAGGCACATCGCCCGTCTTGTACACGGGCTTGAACTGCAGTGGCGAGGACAGCTTGATGCCGGGGTCCAGGGCCAGGTCCAGGTCCTTGCGAAGGTTCCCGATGCGCACGTTCTCCGGCTGCTCCTCCTTCACCGAGTACTCCTTCTCCTGGGCCCGGCAGAGCAAGGCCAGGCAGCTGAGCAATAGCACCAGAACATGGGCCTCGCTTGCCAAGTCCATAATCGGGGTGGATGGGCTTCTTCTGTACAGGGCTGCAATTCTAACACAATAGAGGGGGAGGGGGGAAAGAAAAGAGTCAATTGCAGGAAACCATACAGAGCTTTTGAAACAAGCACACATACAATATTCGTCTTTAATTAGTCAGCCCTCCCCAGTGGAGTTTGTTCTTTTCGTGCAGGACGTTTCTACTCCTGTTGTGCTAAGGCACACATGTCTCATTCAGACACCACATGCTATTCTTAGTCTTGTACAACATACGTACAGTACACACACAGGTTGTCAGTTTGCAAATATAATCAGTAGCTTTAATGGGTATCATACCTTACTACTGTTTAAAACCAAATTATGGATGTTTTTACTAAAAATGAAGTGAATACTGGTAATGGTTTTTACATAAATTTACATAAAGCACCTATTTACATTAATGATGACAAATAACCAGGGGTGGGGGTGGGGTGGTACTTTCCCAGTGCACCTTGAAGCTAGTAATGCTTTTTCCTCTCTTTTTTTGTGAGGATGAAAATGTTTGGTTCTTGTTTTTATTTTTAGTCTCTTCCACACTACAAGAGAAAGTGTGGAGGATACGAGTTTGGTTGAAGTAATCTTTAGAAAACAGCTTACAGAATAAGAAATTGAAGTCCAAGAGGTCATGAAATCATTTGACAAAATTTTTAACATCAGCGCTTTGGTGATGGTTGCCCATATGCCCTCTATGAAAATCCTGTCAGGGCATTTATATAAATAAGAATATCCAGACGGCTGAACGTCCAAGTTGGTGCCAAAAATGCAACTAGGTCACTAAGACAAAATGATAAGTCTTGCCTGATTGTCTGTTTTATCCCTGTCCAAATTTTAAACGCAGTGTCTGAGATACAAGAATGTAATTTGAGTAATTTCCCCAGACACTACGGAAAGTAATTCTTTAAGACTTTTTTCTCTTTAATCAAAGCTACAGCAACAATATCCAAGGTCTCTTTTAAGTAAAGCTGGAGCAAGTTTGACGCACTATAAAGAGCTCAGTCCCAAATGCTGTCAGATTTCTTAATACCAAGTTATATATAGTGCTAGTATACTAAGTAGAATGTTCCCAACACAGGACAAAGAAAAACCGAAGTGTAAAAAGCATTTGCAAGACATGTAAATACAGCAGTCTATATATGATGCTCTGGGTGCAGTAAGATGTTTAATGTTCAACTCCCATGTCCTGATTTACATTTTAAAAGCGCCAGATGGCCGGCTAGTGATGATAACAGTCTTTCATCCGAAAAGATTCCCTCTCATTACTTCCTCGTGGATAGTGAAAAAGTTGTTATAGAAGGAGAAGTTTTGGAAAAGGAAAGGCAAGCAGAGCAGGACACATGCAGTGGCTTCAGAGATGCCAACGAAGGACTCCATTGGGATACAGATCATCCTTAGAAGTCTCTCTTTCACTGTCAAATACCCCCCCCCCCCCCCCAACAACCTCCTTCATGTGGTAAATAAACTGCTTCAAGTGACAGAAATGTGTCTAGCTTGCACCACACGATGCAAAGGCTACATTATTATGGCCACTGCAGTCCCTCCGAAACATAAAATGAATGTGACATTTTTATCACAATATTAATGTTAACTGTCTGGAGGGAGAAAACCATCCAACACCCCCCAAAAAAAGTGTTCATAAAACCTGTTGTGACTGGGTGAGAATAGTAATGAGCAACAACCATTGTGATTGCCACAGAATGCTTCATGTCTCTTGCTCTGGTGGTCTAAAAAGGACCTCAAGAGAAATGTCCTAAAGGTTGTCTGGGTGAGAGAACTGGTCTAATGGTATTTACATAACACTGATCAATGTAGAAGACATTTTTCAACAGATTCACACAAAGCATTATTTAGTCAGTTAAAAAAAAAAGTCTGTTCCTTTTCCCTTGCTTGAGAAGATGTGAAATAAAGAGGCAGGAGATGATTATTATTCACCTACTATACTGTGATAAGCTCGAAGGAGTCCAAAGCAATAGCCAATGATGCATAATGACGAGAAGACAGTGGCTGAAGAGTTGCAGTGTGGTGAATAAAAGATGAAAAGATGATCTAGATTCTCCAACATGTTACTACGGTTTTTTTTTTTCTTAAGTCAGAAAAAGGATAGGTCTGGAAGTATCTCTCCAAAATCATCCACCCTAGATGGCCTCTACTGCAGGATATATCTTATTCTTAACACCAAGGAAAGTTACTTGTTTCAGGTCTGGCTTCAAAATATCACTAATTGTGAAGCCATGCATGAAAATGGGCCTGGGGGTAACTTATATAACCAAAAATAGCACTGAATGGAAGAAAGTTAAAAGTGAGTGGTGTCTGGCATTTTGTAAGCAGCACCGTTATCAGGGGATATAGAGCTGGGATTAGAAAACTCCACAAGGGATCCTGCTTGTCAGTCCTCGCCATATTTAGGACAGTTTATCTTGTCGAAAAACTTGTTAAGACATTTTCCACTGTTTTACACAAGGGAGAGAGAGATGACTAGCTCTCAAAACTATACGGTGGATGGATTTGCAGCTAGTTTCTGCCTTGATTTTTCCCTGGAAAAATAACAGTGTTAAAGGAGGACAGATGAGAAGAGACAGTAACTATGGCATTATGTATATAGATTCCAAACACTTAATCTATTCCCATGTAGGGAAAATGACATTAGAGTGAATGTGTTCTGACCCTCTCGCTGTAGTTTCAAAAGATAATAAGCTGTTGAACTCAGATCTTTCCATGACCTCAAGGGGCATTGTATAGTTCAAGACAAGGAGAATAACAACCATTAACTGAGCAAAATAAGGCAGCTTTATACATCCGGTCTGACCTTAAGCCTTAGTATGATGTATAGTGGATCACAGTGGGCACATATACATACATAGAGACCTTGACATTCCATTAGGATGATGTGAAAGTCATATTTTTGTCCACACTACATCATGATACTTCTCAAGCATGGTCAGTAAAAAATGTCACCCACAAGTAGTTAAAGTCAAATCTCAATGCAATTAAACTATAAGCAGAATGCTGAAATAAACAGCTTGCGAAACCAACACCCAGCCCCCCACCCCACCCCCACCCCACCCCACACAACACCCCCCAACTACTTGTTATTCTTACAAACAATGTAAAGCTTGGCTTGATTGAGTTCACAGTCTTCCTACGCAACACCACCCACCCGGGACCCCTTTGTGGGTGGTTGGCCTCTCCATCTCCCTACTTTGTGTTTGCTGGGCAGACTTGCGCTACACCTAGACCATTCATTTCGGAGGCAACAAAATACTCCACAAACACAAGAGCACTCGGCCGTGTGCTTAATGCAGAATGAATGTAGATCTTTAAAAAAGGCACAAGGTCGTTAGGCTGAATAGAGTAGTATGTGGCGCCAGTGGAGAAAAGAACAAGTTGTGGATGATAGATGTTGATTCATACTTGCTTTTTTTCCTGAATATGTAAAGCAGCTGAAGTTAACCTATCTGTAGAGTGGCCTTTATCGGAACGACATTGATTATATGAGCTTTGCATGATCAATCGTGAGGTATTAACATCTTAAACAGGCCGTCAATCGAAAAGGATAAACACATGTAGTCAACGCAATCCAGTCGATTAATGTCTGTCAGCAATCATTACACAACCAAAAAGCAAAGTCAGCCATTCAACTGTTTGTTTCTGTCCAGCAAAATGACAAAGTAAATTACAGTCTGCTGTGACAGTGCAACATCCTGGACACTTTGCTTGCCCATCACCCCACATAATCAATCTTCACTTTGGCTCTTCGGTGGCTAATTTTATTTTTTCAAAATACACATAATAGAAACAGCAGTTTTCTTTATATTATTACTTCCAATGCCAAGCAAAATCCAAATCAAAACAAAATGGCTTGTGTTCTATTTGAACTAGTGTAGTCTTGCACTGAGGTGATGGGGAGCGGCTCTCTGTGATGGACTATGACGGATGAGGGCAGTTGTAACAAACTGATTAATCAAAGACAAGCCATGAGTACAACACTAGAGGCTTGAAAGAGATTACATTCTCTTCATAACAAGAAGGGCTGCATGGGAACTGTTGCATGGGGTAACCAAGTACCAGCGTATCATGTTGTCGCTATCTAACACAAACGTTTATTGCACGAAAAACAGAAATCAACCCATAGGGGGCAGGAGAGTGATAACAATCCAATCCAATGATCTATGTTAAGTAGCAAATCAAAATGTGCAAATTCCTTACTAAGTGATGGGTTGCATGACATATAAATGTGTCCATTAAGAGTGTGTGTGGCCTTGTCATCTTCATATCTATGAGTGAATATATAAGTGAATATATACCGAAACACTGATGTATCATTCAGACTGGCTGTATTTGTCCAGGCAGTTTAAACGATTTACAATGCATCACCTCACATCACTAGTTTGTGTGAAAGTATTTAACTTACTTAAACCAACTTAAAACAAAAAGCCACCAAAAACCTAAATATATCAGCTAGACATAGAAAAGTATTCACATCTGCAAGGGAATTAAGCTGGGCACAAACATTTTGACATTTTTCAACAAATACTGTAACCTCAAAAATACAATAATAATTTTGGTTGGATATGAGGTTGATTGTTCCTCTCATTTGCACCTTGTATCTTCTGATAGTTTGTCTTTTAGACTGTTTTATGCAAGTCTTTTTTGGCTGGGTGTGATAAGTACTGAATTTTTAAATCAATGGACTGGCCTGATACTGAGCCTGTTGCCTTGATCGGCAACAGGAGTTAAGAAAGAACAACAAAACAAAATTTGTCTTTGAGTTACAATTTCAAATAACAGCAGTGCCCCTTGAACTGATCTTCGTCTGTCGTGGTCAGTTTGAGACAACACTGTCACAGAAAAACATGACAAAATATCTCATGCATTTTGTTTAACATCTGGTTAGTTGCTTAGTGTCCACACTTTTGCTTAAAAAAGCCTGTCATACTAATCAATTATTCTATAACGTTTTTTATGTTCATGATAGATATCCTTAAATTAATAAGCCATCAGAAAAAGGATGTGTTCAATAATGCCCAAGTTGTGTGTAGACTACTGTATCAAGTGGTGTGCACTATACAACACTAATACCTACCAATCCTCATTGATGTTACCACTATTACAAATGTACCTTAATGTGCCAACAACTAACCTTTGGATTGGTCCATAATACAATAGTGATTTGTGTACAACACAACGAAGAATGTGACGATGTGACCAATTCAGTCTACCTATTTGCAAAGAATTTTAAAAAGAAAAGTATAATTTTAAATTATAATTACATGTCTACCTTACAAATCAAGCAAAGGCACCTCTACACAGCAATACCAGGATCAATTTTACTTTTTCCAAAGTAAACTTATGGCTACTTTGGGAATCCTGGGCTCATAAAGAAACACAAATTACATATTGAAAACCAATCTAATTTCTAACTAGCTCCATCAGTATTATAAACATAGAAACAGTTGATGCTTTAAGGGAGCATTGTGCCCGTCAAAGCCAAATAGTAAGTATCATTTGCGTTTGTAGTTGCTTGAGATAAAAAGCGGCATTTCAGCAGACCGCTATGGAAACACTGGGAGCGATGTGCACGAATGCCGCATCACGGTGGACTGTGAGTGTACTGGATAAACGACTCCATTTCTGACCGGTACATTGTACGTGAAACTGACCTGCAAGCACAATGCATCTTGTGTCCTGTATCCTTAGTAAAGCCGCATATTCAAGGATAGGATTATCATTGCTATTTAGATATCATCAAACATCTCCACAGGCGGAATGCCGGACGTCTCAGTTAAAAACTAATCACAACGCACGCTATAGACTTTCACTGGACTAGGTGGTAAGTTTAGTGATATTCTGTGCGTGTTGTTTGTTGTGCGAGATAACCCAATAAATACTTTAATAATGCATCTGATATTTCGAGTCGCATCATCCTGGCGAAGTCCACCGACGCACGACTTCTGTGCCGGGCGCAGTCAAAATTCACGTGCACTGTGAGATTATATGTGAGGAAAATACTACATTGAGCTAAAGATTTACATTATTTCAGTGAACCTATATGACTACAGATAAGCGATATCATACAAGACCGAGCTTATATGATTCTTTAATGCAACGCAATTTAGTTTGTGGACCTCTTAGCATAAACTGAAATCGAACAGTGTGATCTTTATCTTGATTTGACATTTTTGTCATTTCTGTTTAAATTCTTATTATCCGAATTAGAGTAGGCTTGATTCATACTTCAGCGATAAGGTTTGGCGACTGCCGGTGGCATAAGCGCCTCCTAATTCATAACCCGCGGCGATACTTATCTTTCAACTTTGGCGTTAGGTTAGGGTACTTTATGCTGTTTCCAGTTTATTTTGTCGAGCTTGTAGCAGTATGTAGCCTACAAGAAAAGCTGACTTAACTGAACCAGGTGGCCCATTTCACCAACATGACATTTGAAGTCGCTCACAAAATCAGTGAAGTTGTCAAGATGCATGTTGCATGTACTGAACCGAAGCTGTTTTGATAATAAAAAAACACAATTCAGACGTTCTTACCTTGAGTTCCTTGATGCAGGATATAAAAATCACTCGAAATTCCTGTCACGTAGACACATCAGTGCTTTAAGAGATGAAGTGCCATGAATTAGACTGAAGTGGGGCGAAGAAGAAAATCCTCTTCGGAAAAGAAATTCAAGTAATTAACAAATCAAATGATATCCACGCGTAGAAAATTATCCATGTCCTAAAATGTCTGTGGTCCAACCGCAGATGACAAAAATTACGAATGGTTATTTACTTTTGAATATACGACGTAAATCCTCTTCAGACAGTGGGTTCACTCTGGTTCAATTCCATAAGCAGCAAACACCGGTGGTCCAAGTCGACTGATCAAGATGAAGCTCTTGATTTCAAGTAATAAATCAACTCATCTCTGAAAAAAGTGGATGGGGAACCACATCACACTGAACTTTGAAAAACTGTTCATAGGAGCTCAATATCAACTGTTTTCAAAAAAGCTTCTTAAGCATGTTGTGTAGTTTGTCACCATCAGTATGTAAGTGTCTGTGCAACCCAAATCGTTGTTTGCAAAAAAATAAAAAATAAATAGCCAATATAAACACTCATATATATGAACATGTACTATAGTTATTGGTGCTTGCGTTCCCCGACAGAGTAGGATGAGGGTGAGCCTCGGTGCAGCATCACTTACACAGGCTGAATTGGATGTAATGCTGTGGATGCACGCAAAGCTCTAGCAGTCTCAGTTGTATTGTATGAACTCAGTCCCTTAGTACTGCCTACCTCTCCACCTCCGATTGACATCATCGCCGGGGGAGGAGCCAACCATACATTTCACTGCCCACCCATCCCTTTAAAGCCGCACTGCTGCTGCTAGGGAGATAGCCTCAGCATCAGCTAAGCATGGACAAGTAGAATGCATCAGACGGCCGCCTGCAAGGAAGCGGGGGCAGTATTCGCCTAGCTAATAAATGTTAGTTTCTCACTCCCTGACGGCAGCAACCTCTGCCTCTGCTCATGCCATGATGTTTCTAATATGTGATGTGCAAAATCGCTGTCAATGTCTTACCGTTTCATACGTCGACATATAGGGGTTTTAGTTCTGTGTGATGCTCAGTCCCAATTAATAATTGAAAAACACTGTTCAACTTTACTTTCATGGGAAAAGTGGCCTAACACAGACTGCAGTTCATGCTCAGAATTTGTATGAGATCCCCCGAATGAGTGAATGAGGACTGCAGTGGTAACCACTGCTTTACAGTGTGTGTTAAAGGTAATGGTAAAGAGTGGGTACTTTTTACTCAAAATCATCATTGGCGGGGTTTTGTTCTTCTTCCAGCATCTGTTGCTGGTTGACCTTACACTCTGCTCGAGTTGCAAGTTGATAGGGGGGGGGTAAAACTACTAAAATTGAGTAAAATGCTGTGGGCGAGAGGGCATGGGTGTATAATATAACATATAACAAGGGCATATAATGATGCTGGCCCCACCTTTTGGTAAGCACAGCCTCACCATTTCATGTAAAGATGATTGACAGTAGAGTTGACAAATGAAACCCCCCGACCACATAACATTCCGTGGATAGGATTAGGGCTTCACTGATAACTAGCACAGGTGAAATAAATTATTGATTTTGTCAGAAATGTGGTCAGCAAATGAGTTTTAGATGATAAACAGGCTGACTTGAAGGATATAGGATTGCTTGAACCATTCTGTTGAGTTTTTAAGCTGATAACTTAGTTCAGTCATAGAAATGTGGTTATTGTAGGACAGGTGAATTTTTTGACAGTAGTCAGTAGCTCGTCTACTTTCTTGAGGCACTGCTTAATGCTAACTTTACCGGGAGATGGTTAAAAACACTGTAATGGATTTGCTTGAACTTTTAAGAGCTAGCTTATTTTGAGTAACTTTGTTCGCTTAACCATTGGATTCCCAACTGAAATGTGAGGAGATTAGGAAATTAACTCCCGTGTTTGGTAACATTTGGTAATTATCTGCAAAAATTCACTTTATACCTGTAGCATCATCGCCAGTGCACCACCCCCCCTCCCTCCCCAAATAAATAAATAAATACAAATAAACGTTCTCCCCAATATCAGGCTCCTTTGATGCCACTGAGCACAAGGTGCAAGGTGTATTTCTGAGGCAGTCACCAGATACAGCAAAACTAGAGGCCTTCTTTGAAACAACCATCTGCAAAGATTATTGAGCCATCTTACCCTCTAGTCACCTCCCTCACAGTCTTCTAAACTGCCCAGCTCTGTAGGTTAGGCTTTTGATTTTAAGATTCATTTTGTTCATTTATCTCTTAAAAACCTATTACAAGTCACCATATTAGGGCATGCCCCCGGACCGCCTTGCAGGGCTGGGTTTGCACGTTCACGCTTACCACTTAACATCATTTGCCCACCAGCCACCACTCGAGTGCAAAGTTGGTCTCCCACCAATGCTGTGCTGTCATCGGCACAAAATATCTGTCCTGAACGATTAAATTCACCATCGCTCTTGGCTTTATTTTACAATGCAACTACTGATCGTACAAATGTCAGTATATTTGATTAGGGGTGTGGGCGAGGGAGGGGAGGATGTGTTTGTGTTTGTGCGTGTGGGTGGCGGGTGACAGATAGGATGATGCTAAGGGATCAGCATTTACGAGGGCTCTTTGAGGACAGTATTATTATTATTTATTAATAGGATGGAGGCCTAAACTTTTATTTTTTTTTTCAACCCTTCTAATGGTGCCCCTGCAGTTGATAGGTTCAAAAGATTAATACGTATGTTTCCTAGATGTGCCATTGCCACTGAAAGAGTTTGACTGTTTGGTAACACTTTTTTTTGCAGCTCTTTTTTAGTGTATCTACTGTGCATGTTACAACATATAACATTGTATACTTAACTCTGTACAGTGTAAGTACATAATGTTACATATTGTTACACAAAAAGCAATATAAAGTACAACTGTTTTCCTAGTTCAGGTTTGCCACACAACCTAAAAAAACTGATGAAACCCTGAAGATGGATAGAATGCCATAGCATGAATCACATTCAAACTTATTTTACAAAGAAGGGAACTGGCATGAGTGTGTTTATTTATATGATGTGATGAGGATGTTGGACCATGTTGAATGTGTTCTGTATTTTATTATTTCTTTTATCTCTTCAAGGACTAAAGATAAGTATTAGCTATTAGGGAAATTATCTGGCAGAACAAAGCTAATCCAAAGACAATTTATTTTTTAGTGTTCTTTGATGCCTTTTGTGCATAGTCTCTAAAAGAAATACACTCAACCAAACTTATACTTATTAAGCTTAGGTGAAGGCTCATTATCTGTTTTCCTCCAAAGTACAGATTACAAAGAAGCCAAAATAGCTTTTCTATGTGCATTGACTTTATTGTTTGTACAGTATGGGCTGCCTCTGCTGTGCAGGAATGCAACAAAGCAACAAAACTTGTCTAAGCACAATACATAACTCATTACATGTACTGTAAGTTAAAATATAAAAATCCTCAACTTCACTAAAAACCGGAGGCTATCAATACACACAGTTTACTCTTACTGTACTGGGGGTTATTGTAATGTTTGAAACCACATTGTACTGTCCAACATTGAAGTTAACCAGCACACTATTCTCAAAGACACTGTGGTCAGATGCAGTAAGCATGGATTTCATAACTTTCCATTGTGCAGACGCTGAGCCCTATTAAGTAGAATACTCATGGCTACAACTTTATGTTGCCCGAAGTGATGCAAAACAAATATTGCGTTGTGTTCCACTCTTGCCTCGGTGGTGTCTTGCAGACCAATAATTGCCTTGCTCAGTATACAAGAGCATTGATTCGCTCTCTCACAGAGGATTTCCTCTTAATCTCACATGGTGGATGTCTGTGAGAGCAACATGCAGCGAACGGGACGTCCTAATTAATTCAACAAGTCAAGTAGACTTACATGATATTAGCATCAGTAGACATTATGGGCTCCAGGGCCTTCTTCTAAAGCCTAGCATTGACATGTGCGCACAATGCTTCTGCCAGGCTCTGTGGTGTGCGCATATGCCAGAGTTTCTCTCAGTGCTGAACAACAACTTCAAAGAGATTCCTCCAAAGGTACTGCTGAGCCGAAGTGTCACTAGCAACCAGGATCTCCCAAGTCCCCATCTGCTCACCCAAGCAAACGACACGATTCATAAAGTTTTTATTTTCAGTATGGAATTCATGTTGACCTCCTTTCCTTACGAGAGCTCTAATTTATCAGTGTTTACAGAACAGTGAAGCGTCCCCCCCCCCCCCCTGACTTTATTGATATGTGCTAACACTAAATTTAAGAAATGTACATGTTGTGTTTCATAGTTGTATGTTTTTAGACATAATTTCAAGTGCCTAACTGACTTCCCTCTTGATTCCAATTTGTTTTGGCTCCTTACAATTTGGACTTTATTCTTCAGCCTGTCATGTGGCTATTCAGTGTAGCACTTAAAAGGGTTTGATCACTTCATTTTTCCCCCCCCTTTATGTCACTGAAGGACTTCTCCCAAGCATCTTAAGTAAATGCTAATCCCAAGCCTTAAAGCTGTATAAAAATGCACAAAATGCCTGATGAATAATTCACAGGGCTATTTTGCCACTCCTTAAAATGAACTTTCAGAGAAACCAGTTATGCATTTCTGATAAGCTGACGGAATATACCATATGTATGGTAAGGAGGAGATGACAGGAATAGCCTCAGTTGTATATAGGATTGCTTAAATACCCACTGAAAATGTAATAACTCAGTGTTTTATTTGTGTACATTGGATCATACCGAAAACCACCATCATAAAACATAGGCCTGCTCCAGACAGTTCACCCTGTACAGTAAGGCAATCCCCCTACTTTATAATGGGATACCTTGTTATTTTCTTAATTGCAATGCATGGCCTGGTGTATTTTTCAACCATAGCTCATTCGAAATGGTGACTTACTCATTCATCTGAGATGAGTCAGGTGTTTTTACTCACAAATCTACATTTGCAGACTCAGCTTTGTGTTCATGACAGACACCGCCATATGTACATCTGACATTTCCCCTCCTTAATTTGAGGAGAAACAATTCTTTCTTTTAAACATATCTGCAGCCACTAAGTGCCTGTGAGATGTGACCATATATCACCATTATGCAAAGCATATGGCCGAGCGAGTAACGAGTGCGCAAATGAAATGTAGACCACAGCTGTGCTAACTAGCCAACGCCCATTAGATTTAAAATGTGTTAATGTCTGGATTTGCAGTGGCAATAAGATCGAGATAACATATGTAATTAAGTTAGGAACACAGTGGGCTAATTACTCTTCATTAATACTAACCAACCACTGCCCTGTTTACCCTATTCCTGTAAAGGTATTAAAAGGCATTAAAAGCTATTAAAACGCATTGTAAAATTAAGTAAGACTAAAAGACATACAAATAGAGTGAAATATGAAGATGTGGAGTGAGAGGAGGCTTTTTGTTTTTTGCTATATAATCAAATAGGGTTTTCCTGAACAGCGTCTTTAATCTGCATGCAGATGGCCTCCCCACTGGATCCATGACTCATTACTTACACCTAGAAGAGAAATCATTGGAGGAAAGAACACAGTAATATACCTTATCAGTCTAGTACAGCCAGACCCGGATCGGTGGAGAGGGTTAGCAAGGTAAATCGCAAGGTGTGTCTCGGTATATTAGCGTTCAGTTCCTTGATCCTTCACCAACACAACACATGGTCAGACTTCTGTATTATCCTGGTTACTTTAAAGAAAAACCTCTCCATGCCCCCCCCCCCCTTCTGTCTGTTCTGATGGTGTTTTAATACACCTATAAAATTCTATTTAAGATTTCTACTGTTACATATAATTTTCTGCCAGACATTGTATCAATGGAAAGCCAGGGACATTTAAGTTAAGGTTGTGTTAGTCTCATAGTTGATAAAAGAATAGTTAGAATCTGCCTTTTCTTCTCATAGTTGATAAAAGAATAGTTAGAATCTGCCTTTTCTTCTCATAGTTGATAAAAGAATAGTTAGAACCTGCCTTTTCTGTGCTGCTATATCCTTGATATGTCTGTGAGAAAATTTGATGACGGTTTCCTTAATTTGAACACAGGAAAAGCAGCAAAAGAATTATGAAAAGAAGACTTTTGAAAATAGACTGAAGAAGTTCTGTCCAATGTAGCATTCCCAACTGTCAACGCATGTTATAGTACCTGTTTATTAACCTCTAGCCTGCCATTTTGTGGAGTGCAGTGGCACAATAGATGGCGTATGTAGAGGAATGGGTAAGTGTTTTTTGAACCTCACCTTTAGGACATGCAACATGCATGAACTCAGCTCAACCAGGAGCCCCTGACTGGCATTCAAAAGGAGCAGCCCTGCAGGCATGATGATCCTTGGCTTGTCATGAGGCAGTCAGACGAGGGGGAAAAAAACACAAACAAACACAAACAACGCCGGTCCTCAGTGCATTAGAGGCCAAAGATGAAATGTGGTCAGGGTGGGGATTGGTACAGGGTACATTGGTACAGCGTTTATGATAGAGGGGGTGTGAATGTGAATAAAACAGCCAACGTTTATGTGATATGATTTGTGACATTGATGTGAAATGCTTTGTTTTTGCAGTTCACAAGTGATATTTGATGAAAAAAAAAACAATACTTGTATTCCATGTCTATTTTATCAAGTCAGCAGCACACATTGGGAAAAAATATCTGTCACATTGAACGTGTTGTTTCTGAGAGGGCGGTGCAAGATGCATCTGTTGTTTTTTTTGTGGGGGGGCAGGATGCCTCTGTTGTCACTTCCTCTTCGGCAGCATGACATGTTGCAGTACAGTAGTTGTGCCTGCATTATAAAGAGAGGAGACGCAGTCTGCTGCACAGGGTTTTCCGCAGACAAGCAGCTGAGCCACTGATCTCACTGGCCGCCAGTGGGCGAATATGATATGAAATGAAAGGCATCCATGAGCGCTGGCTGGGACCCCACGAACCAGCGGGTGTGGGTCAGGGCAACGAGAGGTGCTGCGAGCGAAGGACATGTATTTGTTTTGCATTAACGCCAAGGTTGATTGCAGTCATGCAACGCAGGACCCTCAGTATGCTGCATGAGCGGAGGAGTTCACAGGCTGAGATGAAGAGGGTTGGACTTGTTTGCTTGTGCTAGCTGGAATAAAAAATCATGAAAGCAAAAAAGCATGTCAGGCCATCAAGGAGGCAGTTATATTTTTGCTCAGGGATGTTTTTGGCCAGCTTTCATTAAACTGTATGTAATATCAACACACAGGAACATGCACCTACAGTGTGGCTAGTGGGCTAATGACGGTTTTACATTGACTGACATGTTTGCACAAGGCCAATTATAATATACCCCTTGACAATAAACTGTATTATGGTGGAATAAGCTGACATGCTCAGTTTGGGTATCAAGTGAGGTTGGAAGGTATCCTAAATTACATACACGATTTGCAGAAACCTTGCTTAGAGCCGTAAGAGTCCTTCATGGTGGCATTTTAAAACGTTCCTTCTTTTTTTTTTTTTTTTTTGTCTTTTCTTTTTGGCAAGTTAACAAGCGTGCAATTCTCTTCAGGGTTGCAAATTAAATCATTGTCAAAGCTGAATGATAACTCATTTACTGCCCCGTTACCAACAGATATTGAGAAAAGAAGCCTACCTGGCACTGTAACCTCTGCATCTCCTTTATATAACAGTGACACTATGAGCAATTTTTTCTCTTTACAAAAATAACAGTTTCAAATTGTGGCATATGTTGGGTAGGTCTTGCATCATGATGGTGAACACCCCCCCCCCCCCCCCGCCCCCGCAAAAAAAACAAAAAAAAAACGTCAGCTTATTATCAATAAGTTTTCACATCTTTTCCATGAACGAGAGGCATTGTTTGTCCTTTGCATTTGAATTAGAAATAATTTTAATGTAGTGCAGCCTTCTTGCTCCACATACATACATCATTGCATGCAACATCTGCTTTCAGTGACAGAGTAGCGCAGCGTCGGATCAATTTGTTGTCTGCATGCATAACTAATTCCTCACATTGTTCCCATGTACTCCTGCTTTGACACACACACAACAGCTCCCGCAGCAGCACAGCAAGCTGCAAACACATGGACATTCACGCATAATTTACAGTCTGTTTTTTTTTCTAGGGTGTGAATTTTGTATATTCTTGTTTATTACCAGGCTGTCCACACTGATTTTGTGGCCATTTGTATCTGAGAGGAATACTAGTTGGTGGTGGTTACTTGATTTTGTTTATATGGTACATATGGTCATATTCATCTGTCTGAATATTTCACCTGATGAACAAGGATGTTTCACATATATTCAATATCACAATTATGTGGAGATGACAAAAGCAAAATTAATTATTCTGCGTGACCTCAAATTGTTTCCCTGCATGCATGAACTACTGATCCCTACTGATGAACCACCTACACGAGTGAGTTTCAGAAAATGACCCTAGTTAGAATCAATGTGTTTTATACAACAAACTGAAGTAATTTCATTCATTTTGTTTGAAGATTGTGTCATATTTTCGTCAACATTAACATGATTTGATGTTTGACATGTTTATTGTTTTACTATTTGTTGACGTTAGCTAGCTTTGTCAGCTATGGTGTCCGTTCACTATATGTTATCACAAAAAAGTCATGAATGTGGAAGATAAGTTCATATGTTGACATTTTAGACTGTCATATACATTTAGAGATTTGTAAAAATAAGATAATATTTACATGTACAGTATGTTGCTGTGTAAATATTACCTCCCGGATGATGAGACGTTTGGCATTATATGTGTAAAGTAACAGTTAAGGTATATTTGACAGAGTTGATAAGAATTAAAGCTTCCTTTGAGATTCAATAGGAAATGCTTGGGGTCATTTTTGACCTCATTTATGGAAAAGTAGGTTTGTGATACAAAAACTGCAATTACTTAAAATGTATACAATTTAAATGCAAAATGCAGATGGCCTCGTGTCAAAAACAAGTTTTATGAGGAATGCATATGCATATAAACTTTTAATTACAAATATATTGCAAAAAAACAACAACCTCACTGTCATTTTTGACCCTACGTATGCATCTAAGGGTTAAATGTTTAGCAGTGGAAAAAGTGACATTACATGTCAATCAGATAAAGTCAGGCTTTTCAACACTTCAGTGCAGTGTTGCAGTTTGCAGATAGAGTGAGTTGACAGTGCATGTCTTTGCATGGGAAGGTCATAGCATCGATTTCAAATACATTTTTATGTGAGAAAGATTTCAATCTTAATGACTGCCCTTTGTAAGGTCAAGGATTAGACCGGCCCTGGTGGCAAAAGAGGCAGGTGAAATGAATTGCATGAAGTAACTAGGGAGTCTCCATTGGTTGCCACCTAAGACTGTCAGCTCAATCTGTGTAAAATTTTAATGGAGCCCTTCCTTTGTTGCACAGAGACCAAAGACGTGGCTGAGACCACAGAAAGAGACAAACAAGCTCACCAAATATCAATACAAACAGGATATTTCTCTCTCCCCTGTCTTTGTGGTGTTATATGGGACACACTAGGAAGACACTGCAACGGTGATAACGAACTAGTCATTATTTGACGTTGTTAATCTTCCACAGATGGTCCTGTGCTTGGAGTTCAACCCACGTTTCGTTGCATTTCTCCCCCCACCTTGGATAGGCTGTGTACACAATCATTGTTTGATGAGGAAAATTGAAGGCAGACCCTGTAAACTGTTGCAGCCAGATGCCAAAGGCACTGCTTTGCTCAGGCTATTTGTGCAGCAGAACCCTTATTTTCTGTGTCTGCGAGACATGGAGTCTCAGAACTGTTCGCTCTCTGGAACTCCAATGCGCATTATGACGGTGAGAGCCTTCTAATGGGGGGGGGGGGGGGGGGGGGGGGGAATACCAATAGTGAATGAGCTTAGTTTTTCATGGATGGAGCAATTTTCTCTTCAGGGTTTTGCCATAATTTAGGCTGAACGGTGCCCCTCCTCTGACAATACAAATGAGAGCTCAATATAATTAACCCAGAAATAGTGCAATCCCCTCCTCTACTCAAAAAATCAACTAGAGACTGGCTTGATATTTTGGATTTATTCTATTTTGTCCCATCCACTAGAACAAACAACTTGCCAAAACAAAAAAATGAATATATTTTTTCATGGGCCCACTTCCTTTTGAATGCATAATGCTCTTTGAAGTAGCTGGGCAAGTGGTACAAGCTGAGAAAAATCCCTACTTTTACTCTTCATATTAAGTATACAAAGCAATGAAGAACAATTCCCAACCGTCCCCCAACAGAGAACCTTGTTTGATAGGTGAAATAAATGAAAATGGTCATATGAAAAAAAACTTTTTTTTTTTTTTCAAACATACAACAAAGTAAACTGAGGTTTAATGGTATCCCAGGAGCTAAGTTGTAAGCAACTGGACTTTTTTTTTAACCTTAATCCATCTGAACTGAAGAAGCCTTTTGGATTATGGGTGAAACGTCTTCAAGTTCCAAAAAGAAGTCCAGTTGCTTACAACTTAGCTCTTTTGACTACCATGACCTTAATGAATAAGAACCTACACAGACAGTATTTATTGGTATCCTACTGAATTTCGGTTCATTAAAGTACATGGAGTACTCTTAACTGCTATACAGTACTGTAGGCTATGCAGTGGCAATAATTACAATGCAAACTGCCAATTCAATGCAGGACAACCACAGCAACCAAGTTTAGAGATCACTTGTTGTACAGATCTACTTAATGGCTTAATGGCGCAGTGTGCAAAAGCTTCAACTGTTCTTTGGTTATTGAGTACATCATAGGTGACCTTTCAAGTGCACTTATGTTGTTGAACAGGCCAATGAGTTTTATGTGCACATAGAGGTTGCCACACAGTACGCTTTATATTTCTTTTGTGGCTACTCTTGTGTTAGAGGTGGTCAATATGTTACAAACCAATTTATACTTTAAATAAGGTTAGGTATGGCAAAACCATACATTGTTGTAAAATTCTGACCATAATAGGCTTACACATTGCAAATGTGCAAAACCACAGGGTCATTTTGGGATGAGAGATAAAATTCTGGAAAGATTATTGGAGGTATGGCACGGGGATCATTAATCAGTAATTTGTATGTAAAACGGAATATGAATGGAGTATTCTGTAAGCAACACATCTACAGTATCTCGCAAAAGTGAGTACACCCTTTACATTTCAGGAAAAAATGTGCTATATCTTTTCAAGGGACAGCGCTATGGAAAATGGAAAGTATTAATTTACTGTCCTCCGAAAATAACTTTATACACAGGCATTTTTGTATAAATATGAGGCTACAAAAATGAGTACACCCTGAATGATAATTGTACATAATATTCCTTAATATTCCATAATATGCTTGTCCAATTAATCATTTTTGTGTTTTGGTCTACTCAACTGGCACTTGGGGTGATCATTAAAAAAGACTAAACGGGAGCAACTGTGCGGACATTCCATTTTGTTTCATTCGTTTATTTCTGTTGTCCAGCATATTTCTGTTTGGATGTGCGCACCACTATTCCCTTTGTTCTACTCAACTGGACCATACAAATGTGTGTGTCATGTATTAGAGCTATTCATTTGAATGTTTTTGCTTTAATTCTCTCATACTAGTCACTGGATGTCCAACATGACTTCTCATGGCAAAAAAAATCTGTGAGGGTTTCAGAAACTGAATTATTGTTTTACACAATGATGGCCTGTGCTATAAAAGATTAGCAACACTTGAATTCCTGAAACCGTGTCTGACTACAATAAGATAAACTTTTAGCTTAAATGGTGTCAGGAATGTGTGGCAGCAGCCTGTTGAACAGTACCATTATAAGTGTGCCTTGCCTACAATTGAGCCCAGTGGTGGTAGCATCATGGTTTGGGGCTGCTTCAATGCTGCCAGCACTGGGGAACTGCAGTTCATTGAAAGAATCATGGATTCCGTGTGGATATGTGCTGTAGCATTCTGAAGCAGAAAATGACACCCACCCCCCTTCAGAAACTGGGACACACGGCAGTTTTTTTTAATATGATAACATAACAACCCCTAACACATCTCCAAGAATACCACTGCCTTCCTGAAGAAGTTGAAAGTGAAGGTAATGGAGTGGCCAAGTATGTCTCCAGACCTGAACCCTATTGAGCATCTGTGGGGCATCCTTAAGCAGGAGGTGAAGGACTACCAGTGTCTATCATCTGCCAGGTCTGTAATGCCATCATGGAGGAATGGAAAAGGATCCCAAAAACCACCTGTGCAGCTGTGGCGAATTTCACATTAAGGCACTGCTAGATAACAGTGGTGCTCACACAAAATATTAATGATTTTGACACAATTTGGACACATTCATTTGGGGGTGTACTCACTTTTGTGGCCTGCTTTGTACACAAAAATGATTGTGTTTTTAGTTATTTTCAGAGGGCAAAAAATGTATACTGCTACACAAGCTTTACACTGATCCAAGTGTATCCAACATATCCAAGTTTCATTTGTGTAGTATTGTCCCTTGAAAAGATATAGCACATTTTTTGCTGAGGTACTGTACTGAGGTATTGCTGCTGCTGATGTATTTCTTGTGAGGTACTGTAGGTAAACACTGGAATATAAATATTGTCTTGTGTAAAAAATAATGGTAACACTTTATTTTACAGTCCCGTTTTTAGTGCATCTACAACATGTAATGTTATGTACAGTACTTACTCTGTATGTACCAAGTAACACTAATCCTAAGCCTATGGTACAGTGTAAGTACATAATGGTTCACACTTTGTTACACTGTACCTAATTGATGTAACAGAGACAGTAAAATAAAGTCTAACCCAAATAATACAGTTAGACTACTGTACCACTGTCCTTGTAAACACAGTAAATTCATCATTTTATTAGATTTTCATAGTCACTATTTCTGTATGGCACATTGATTACATGGCATTTACTTTGTCATCTAAAGATGGCCTTCATCTCACATTAGGGGCTAGTAAACAAGCTGAATTTGTGTGTCTTGAGAAAGAAACAGAAAATCAAAACTGTAGGCAAAATAATGTGCTGTGAAAATCTATGGAGAATTATTTTCAAGACATTATTACTGGTTGAGCAAATTGGTGCTGTTGAGAGCAACTTTTCACATTAATTGCAGGCTACTTGTCCTCTTAGAGAGAATCAAATAGACACTTGTTCTCTTCCCTGCACAACTCATGACACATTGCCTTCACAATGTTTTTGAGCCCAATTAATCTTACAGTGCTACGGTATACTGTAAAAGTCAATACATGGCGATATGGAATTATATGGTCAATTTTCTCCACACAGCTGATAATTATCATACATTATCACCTTCAGAGACAAGAAAAAACACTCTCAGTCTCTAAGAAAAAAATGAACACATGTCCAAAACAAGAATTCGTCATATTTCAGGGTTTTTTCTTATCTTTAAATTGTCTAAAACAAAAATGAGGCGATGAGAGGATAGATGGATAGACATAGCACACCCAACAGCTGCTTTGACAGAATAGGCCTCTTCCCCTCTTTTTCCAACATTTGTTCTCTTATTAGGGAGAAATAAGACAATCTCCAATGTCCTGTATATAGTTGGCTTAGGTGCCAGGATGCTTATACAGCTTTAAAGGATGTGGGACATTGGATTAAAACATTAGATTACAGTACCAGGCAGCTTGTCCTCTACAACAGCATAGCAGACTAAAGGTGATGTGTGTTGATGACGCAGAAAACAACATTCGCTAAGCATGGCAAAATGACTGAGATGATTTTAAATTCCACTGCGACCAAGCTTCACAAGAACAACCCTCTCGCCCCGTTCCTCTTCAACTCTTCATCTCTCCAAATGTCACTGAACTCTACCCAATCCCCTCATCTATTGGCACTCCACCCAAACCACATATGTAAATGTTGTCAATGCTGTATATCCTCTGTATATCATGCATACGTGTTATAGTTCATCTGGAACATATCTTATATAGTATATACTGTATCACTAGCTTGTTTATACATATCATATTTATTCACTTATATATTTATAGCACACCTGTATACTTGTTCATAACACGTCATAGATTATAATAGCTCTACTGTATACTTGTTTATATTACATCTGTTTATATCCCTCACACAGATTACCAACAAAATACTCCCACCTGTTCATATTGCTCTATTTGTTTGTACATAATTCACTACAAACCATACTGTTTATATTGTACTGTATATATTTTGCACTTGCTGCTCCTTACACTTCTGATTAGATGCTAAACCACATTCTGTTACCTGTACATGTGCAATGACAATAAAGTTGAATCTAATCTCATCTAAAAAGCAATTGGAAAGACATAACCGTTATCTCAAAGTCAGCTTGCCTACCTTAACTACTTTGTTTGACACTGGCTTAAAAACAGAACTTACCTAGGCTAGATACAAGTCCTTAATGCATTATTTCAACTCTTTCTTTAGTCCATGTGTCCTCTATTTTACAAGATGTCTGGCAGCTAAGGAGAGGTTTCACCTGGCACTGTGTTCACATAAGATGTGTTCATGCTGGATGAGGGCCACTTGAGAGGGCCCCTTTAAAACAAACTCAACTGATTGTGTTGCTAACACAACTTGTTAAACTTTCTTTATGTGACCCACCAATAATGTACAGCATGCAATTAAATTTCTTTCCCATTTGGAGAAAAGGCTACTGATGTTAAAGAAGAATCTAGCCTGGCTATCGCGACTTGTCAATGCCCTGCGAGCATTGGTCTGGCCAAGCTGTGTTGTAAACCCATTTCTCAGAAGGTGGGCTTAACCCGCCTCTTTCAAATGCCTCTGTTTGCTACTGGACGAAGCTTCAACCAATCACACCCCTCTGCCCTCTGACGTACGTATACCCAGCGAAAGAAACTGCTTGATCCAAACAAAAAGTAGTAGTAGCCTGTAGTCATATAGAAATGGCGTTAAATGATTTTTGTCGGACTTGTGAGGTGAACATGAGAGTGGCTGGTGTTGGTCATTTAATATTGATATTCGAAAAACAAATCAGTGCGATCAAAGGCGAAATGACCACAACAACAGCGTTCTCGCAAAGCCCAATCGACTTGGCTACCAGCGGGGTTAACTGATAAATTAAACTTTTACCGAAGGCTGCCCTTTGCTCTATTTTCAGAGAGAACTTCCCTTTGAATTTGTCCAAAACAGCAGCTACAGCTGCATTGAAATCTTACGGTCGCTCCACGTTCGTCATGTAGACGGTGACTGAGATAGATTTCCGGTCGCTAAACTACCGCGTCATTGCCTTTTGAAATGCTCGATTTTCATTGGCCCCCTATCCAAGGCCGGAGCAGAAATGGTGTAGACAGGCAGCTTGGCCAGACTTGCTCGCGAAATGAAAATGCAGCATCACAAGCAGTATGGGCACACCCAGGATAAGAAGAATCATGTCCAGGCTGAGCAGAGAGTAAGAGAGCCAGTATACAGACTAAGGTTTCTGTCTCTGTCTGTGTGACGCAAGTCAGAGGTGTTAAATGCTGACTTGAGCCGGACAGGTTTTGTGCCTGATCCGACTTTAGTTTAACAACCCTCTCGAGTCCTTCAGATTGAGGCCCATCATATTAAACAAGGTGACATTCCAGTTCCTTATTTGTTTCTGTTTCAGTGCATTTCGTAGTGTGAAAGTGTGTAGTACAGTAGTGTTTACACACACACACACACAAGCACACACACACACACACACACACACAAACACACATACACCCTTTAGAAAAGTGAGTCTTGTCACTGTCACACTGACTAACTATGCTAGGTTAGGTAAACTTAACTTTACAGCCCTCATTATCCGATTTACATGAAGGTCAGCAGTAAGCAATGCATCTTCCAAGGATGACATCTGCCCTCGCTTATATGGAGTATACTTAATGGCTGTACTTTATATTTGTACTATTCTATAGGCCTAGCTATATATTCACAGCCTTGAAGAAAGACTGTGGAATGTATGTTAGCTACATACAGTGGTAGCGGTAATGGGATACAGTATATTTAGGGTGAGTACAGTGGTTAAAGGATTAAAGAAGGCAAAAAAACAAATTGGGTTATGTTCTTGCTGGCATTGTTTTTTTTTTGCCTGTCTTTGTTTGTTTGTTCACAGCTTTACACAAAAGGGTTATGAATGGATTTGCCTAACATTTTCTGGTAAGGTTTAAAATAAGCCAATGAATGAATTATTTTGGTGGTGATGATCTGGATCACCATCTGGATCTAGGATGATTTTAAAAGATATTTTCATTGGGAGATAGGACATGCCTTCGCAGAGGTTTGTGCTCTCTGTCATTTACAGTAATTTATTACAGTATTCTTACTGTATTCACAATAGACAACACTTACCCTTGGTAGAATGGGTTGGTTAAGGGAGTCACCAAGCATAAGGAAGGCAAATGAAAGGTCTTTGTACAGGGACTTTAATACCCCAAACTCCGCTCTACTAAATAAGGCAGGAATAAAGTGCAAAGGTAACATTTCTGTCAACATTACAAAAACAAACAAACAAACAAACAAACAAACAGCACCCAGCTTCATTATGATTACACAGTACACGACAGCACAGCACACAGTTCACACACAACGAAATTGACTCTGCATTTAACCCATCATCAAACGTGAGAAGGGGGCAGCCATGACAACTGCGCCCGGCGAGCAGTGTGTGGGGATAGCACCATGCTCAGGGTACTTCAGTGGCACTTCTGGTAGTTGGTGGATTCGAATCTGCGATCCCTTATCCCTGATACCTTAACCACCAGGCTACTACTGCTGCACCACTTCACATTACTAATGAGAAAACATTTTAACAGTAAGTGCCCTAAAATCATAGTAAAACAGATACAAATGGATGTAATTGCACAAATGAACAGTGCCCTGACATAATTAAAAGTGTGGTTTCTATGTGCACTACCGATGAATCACACAAGTGCGTACTGTAGATGGATGAGGTAGAAATAATGTGGCCAGATTAAAGGTCTGGCAAGAGGCAGTACGCAACTCACTAGAGGGTTCCTCTCCTAGAGCAATCAGAGGCAGTGGGCCAAAAGGTCTGCACAGCTGTGCCATCGGTTACACTTCATTGTAACACTTTATTTTATGGTTCTTTTTTTAGTGCTTCTACATGTAACATATGTAATTTTATGTACTTACATCGTACATATCTAACACTAACCCTAATCCTTTGAGTGTTTCTACATGTAACAATATGTAATATTATGCACTTACATCGTACATATCTAACACTAACCCTAACCCTAATCCTATGAGTGTTTCTACATGTAACAATATGTAATATTATGCACTTAAACCGTACATACCTAACACTAACCCTAACCCTAATCCTATGAGTGTTTCTACATGTAACAATATGTAATATTATGCACTTAAACCGTACATACCTAACACTAACCCTAACCCTAATCCTATGAGTGTTTCTACATGTAACAATATGTAATATTATGTACTTACATTGTACATACAGTACCTAACAGTAACCCTAACCCTAATCCTATGGTACAGTGCAGGTACATAAAGTTACATATTGTTACATACTTTGTTACATTGTTCCTAACTGATGTAACAGGAACTGTAAAATGAAATGTAACCCACTTTATTTTTTCTGTCCCTGTAATGAAGTGTTACAAAGTTGGAATTAGGGTTAGTGTAAGACATGTACAGCGCAAGTAAAGAAAGTTACATAATGTTACATGTAGATATACACTATTTGTCGAGCTGCAAGCACAGTTGGGGAAAGTTAGGGTTAGGGTTAGAAGTAGTGTTAGTTAAATAGTAGCGCTCTATTGAATTTTGCACCAGGTAGCTCATCTCAATGAAGCAGCTCAACTCTCCAGATCACTGGCCCTTACACAGACTGATGTGAGAAGGGTGAGATATCCGAGGCTCTGAAGGACTGATGGAGGTGCCTGCACTTCGGGTCCAGCTGGCTACATGGAGAGTGGGGCTGGGCCTGGAGGACGCTGCTGTCTGCTTGGCACTCATGCTTCATGGCCCAGCAGTCAAGGTCTTGCTGGATCTCTCTATCCTGCAGACAAGCAAGACTATGGCCTTGTCCAAAGTCTTTGCTCGCTCACTATCAATAGTGCACTATACTGCTGTGCAAAGGTAAACGACTGTAGCTTGGGTGAAAATTAGTTATTGTATAAAACATCTGTTTTTTTTTTGTTTTTTTTGTCAATTTTGTAGTTTTTTTTTTGTCTTTGCCATAAACACATGCAAGCAGAAGATGTTTTAAAGTAGTGAGTTACATTCTTTTGTTTCCTACATAGTACAATACTGTATGTAGTCAATGAGTGAACATTTTACTTGCAGCTTATATCACACTCAGTGCTCTCTTGGGGGAAGAGGAAGCACAAGCGACTGACAGGTTGGAAGAGGGGAAGTGATGAGAGTTTGAGGTCATTAAGCAGCAGATGTACAGTACTGCAGCAGGCAAGACAACCCACAGTGCTGTTCAGGGTTGCATCCCAAAAAGAACTGGCTTTGCATGCAGGCCCTCACACCTGAAAAGCACCAGCAACACATTTAACTTTAATTTTTGTGCTAAGGACCCTGCTGGAGGCAGTGATAGGTTTAAAAATTATGAATAGCACTAAGCAAAAGATTCCTTTAGATGTCCTACAAAATAAAGTTTGATTGAAGTTTCTAAGCTAAGAGATTTGAGTGTTGTTGGATGCAGAAAATACTAACAAGAAGAATAACAATAAAAAGAAGTCTAGCCAGAACAATACATTGTATTGCCTTGTATGCACTGTACTTATTAGCCTGATTTTACAACCAGGTATTTGTGGTGGTAGTGCTCCTGACTAGGATTATATTGCTGGTAACTTGATGGCACACCAGAAGTATGAGTGCACTGCAAAGCATGGAGCGAGTTGGCATAACAGTCCTGCTGTGGCTTTAGATTTGTGAACAGTCAATCATGTCAGACAGTATTCCCCAGGCTAAAATGTTAGCAAATCCAGATTCTTTGCTTTGCTGCAAGGTATAAGCTGCTTGTTGAACCCTTGACTGCTTAAAAGCTGATTTAGCTGTTTAGATCAACTTTGGGCCTGTGCTCTCAATGGTGGCTACTTTATGGTCAGTTGGAGGCGGAGGAACCTTGCTTGCAAGGAACTGGAGGAGCTCCTGAGCGTGGTGTTGCCACCTGTCCTGGTTTTACCTGATTGTCCCGGTTTTTAATGGTCTGTCCCGGGGAAAAAAAATATTCTCCCGGGACACCGACAGCGGGTCGCTGCTTATAAGCAAAAAGGTTGATTGGCTTGCCGAAATGTCCCGTTTTTTTGTCAGACATAGGTGGCAACCCTACCTGAGACCCGGACCTCCAGAGCCCTCTCCTAAGGCTGGTATTGCATTTCGTTGTACCACTCTGAACCCTTGCAACCTCTTGCACTGTATGAGTAACCAGGTGACACCAATTAGGGCTGTATGGCTTCAGGGTTTAGGCCTTGGGGCGTGCAATGAGGTTCGTTGGTAATGTATGCATAAAAAACCTTGCACAAAAGATTATTTGACAGTCAGACAAACCTTAATGCTCACAAGAGTTTACTTCATAGTTTGTCAGTGTGAACTTTAAGACTGAGCCTTTTTTTGCTTGAAATGAACAAAATGATTTAAACACCTGTTAGGGAAAATCGTGGGGAAAAATACCCTTATAATGAAAACTCAACACGGTTGGATAAGTTTTTATTTGGCTGCCAAGGAGAGAGAGGTCTGTTTGACAAAAGGACAGTACCCAACTCTCTCAACACTCACAGTTTGCAGCACTCTTTTATTAGCATATATCAAAATTACACAATCATAATCACATCCTGTTTTTCTGTCTCGGTACGTAGGGTATAATTTCTGTATTTTATCTGGTCATGTCTGGTTTCTGTCTTTGCAGACGCACCATTCCTAGTTCTCCTTACTGGACTTTCGCTAGGCTGAGTAAAAGGTCACAGAAGCACGAGGCATACATTTCCCCTTTTTCTTCTTTAGAAAACAACTCTTATAATCATATTGTACATAGCATTTCTCTTTCATAATGACAAAATTCAAGAATTCTCTAACAACACCATATCCTGCTAATAGTATCTGCATGAAATTAGTATTTTATCTAAATAATAGCTTACTTTCCATACTTACTTTACTTCCGTTACCTTGGTTACTTGTACCTTGACATTGTCCTTATTTTAAAATAAAGTCCTCTAACAGATGGAGAATGATTCATATTGATTTCATGTCTGCAAGCTACACAGTCAATGGCGGTGAGGGACAGACTCAACTATCTTTACCTGTGGCAGTCGGTCTGTGTAATGGACAGTGCCAGTGTAATGGAAACTTAAAAAAAAAGAATAAATTGTGCATACAAAACTTTATATGTGGAGATATTTTAGTTCTTCTTTCTTTGCCTGAACTCTTGCTGTTTTAATATTTTATTCAGTGCTGGAACATTCTGCCCTGGAGTAGAAAGATGGTCAGCATGGCACAGGTTCCTCTCCTCTATCTTCCTCCTCGTCTGAGTCGAAACCTATCCTCTCAGGTTTTGGGAGTGCACACCACACCCTGTATGTCCTTGAGTAGCTCTGCTGTTCAAGTGTTGTCCTATACCAATAGGTCTCACCACCCAATAGTAACTGTTGATAATGTGTGTGTGTGTGTGTGTGTGTGTGTGTGTGAGACACCTGGCAAGTTCATTATTAAACTTTTGCGGTTTTAGTGCAAGTCAATCTAAATTTAAAGGAGAAATTCAGTGTAAAAGGAACTTTGGGTATATTAAAACACAATAATGAGTTGTTGTGTCTGATGAGCAAACCTAAGCTAGCCTGTTGCATTCCAAACTTTATTATTTTTATTGTTTTTATCAAAAAAAAAAAGGCTCATAATGGTATGAATGAGGTACGTTGGTTCATGAGCAAGCACTTCAGTTACTGTCGCAGGAACCGGCTCCAACACTGAGCTACTGGTCTGAAAACAGCTTATAAGCATAGGTGAGCATCTAACACCAACAGAAGTTAGCCCTGCATATGTTGTATGCAAAATACACTATCACTCAAATGACTAGCTAGTGTCATCGTTTGCATTTAATATTTGCTTTTGTCTCACTGTCCTGACAGACAGGCAAATTTCTTTCATAACATGGGTAAGAGTGGTAGTGTTATTTTAAAATGCACATTGGGGCTAAATTGTATTAAGTAAATAGTAATTTATATTATTGACTTGAGTTTATGGGCTTTTTCCTGATAACCCAGCTGTAAGCATTTTCATACTGCACCTCTAGCGTTTCTCTCTCAAGAACACTGAGAGGAAAGAGAAAAAAAGAAACGTGAAGTGAGAAAAGATTCCTTTTTCTTTCGCCTCTTCAGGCACCACAGCAGTCTACCTTCTTTTCATATTTATGCTGTGCCGGCTGTCCTCTGAGAGAGGACATGTTCTTGGTTTGCATGTCGTATGACAGTGCCTTCCTCTTCAGCCACTGATTCATGTCATGTGCCAACAAACTTTACCATCCTGAGCTTCAAAACACAAAATGTCTCAAAAAATAGGCTAATTTTAAAATTCTCTTGTTTTTGATGAAACATTTAATTTAGTACCAGCCATGTGTGAGCATAGTAATCCCTGAAGAAATTGCCAATGGATTTTGATGCAAATACTGTTTACCCATTCAGTCTATTACAATAGTGCAACAGTAAGTCCTTCTAAGGTGCACTGGTCACACTGGGATATTATGATCTTCACACAGTTCATTTGAACTTCTGCATTACATTACATTTCATTACAAGTACACTGCAGAAATTACAAGTAATTTCTTTAAGAGTATAATTTTATTTCAGTACTAGTATTAATTTTTATTTAAGACTGAGAATATTCTGTAATTTTCCACACATTTTATTAAAAATCAGACTGTATAACCAGGCAAGCCAAACCCAGTCTGCTTGTATTGAGAAATTACCAACACTCCAGTTCACTTTAACAAACTTTGAAATAACAAGATTTACTTTTCTTTGCCTATGTTTATGAACAAGCTCCTTAAGACATGCCCCCAAGCCCCAAGGGTGATAATGGAAATGTTCTCCATTTTGTCGTTAGAGAATTAAACGGTTTCTGTTTGAAGTGTGTATTTTTCCTTTTTCTTCTGAATGAGGGACAGGCTTGTAACCATGCTTTTTGGTGCAGAGATTTGCATAAAAACCCCTCAGCCTGGTAACTTTTGAGCGGATTGTGGCTTGAGTGGAGCTAGGATGTGAGACAAAATGAAAGGCTCCAGGGGGAAGGTGAGCCTCAGCCTGTCTGTGTATGAAAGAAGTAAATCCGACTTGGTTGGTAAACAGAGGCTCCAGGGACAGACAGCCTCCCCTTTTTGCATGTATGCTGCCAGGGAGCAGTCGTGGCCCTCTGTGATTCTAATAGACTAAGCTCATTGAAATCGGCATAAGAAATGTCAATAAGGCTGCATATCATGCACAAAAAAAAAACAACAACAAAAAAATAAAATAAATAAATAACAACAACAACAAAAAACACCTCAGTTGGCAGGAGCAACTCCCACCCAGCAAAGTCTACATGTTTCAGACATATATCACTACAGCACACATATATTCATGTTAAACCCATAAAACAGTCAACATGCTGTTTATCTGACAGATTTGCATACACTCTGTCCCCATATGTGAGAAATGAATGAATATGAGTCAACAAATGATGGAAAAATTGCAAATAAATAAGAAAAGTAAAGAATGATCTTTAAGTGGCTGCATGATAGACAGCAGAGTGTTGCTTTGTTGAACACAACTTCAGTTTACGGTATTCAATGCTCTGTGATACAGTCATTTCAAATGCTTTAAAATAAAGCCTACGTAAGTGCATATTGAAATAATAATAATAATAATAATAATAATAATAATAATAATAATAATAATCTTTACTTGTATAGCACTATTCATACATACAAGATGCAGCTCAAAGTGCTTTGCAATTTGGCAAGAACACCACAAGACGATATTTCTTGCAGTCTAGTTGTGCCGGAGCAGACGAACGCAATAACGAAATGACGTAATGACGCAATGCCTGTTAATGCGAGCTCTTGCGTGATGCGATAGTGCAATGTTACAACGACGCAATGGGCTAAATGTGCTAAAACATGCCAGATCTATACACTCATGTACACAGGCATACAATATTTGCAGAACACATATTCATGCTACTTTGTTATAAACCTTTCTAATACTTATTATACGTAATAAGTGACAATGTAAATAAAAGTGTAATAAAATAAATGACTAATGCTCTCTCACCATGTATCAAATCTCATTCTCTTTTTTGCCTTTGTTAGTCTGTTAAATATCTCCGTAATTTGTCTTTGTCTGCTTGTATGGACTTTTTTTTCTGATACGACACAGTCTTCAGCCCAGGAGTATCAAATCAACAGTGAGATTGTCAGAAATGGCAGAATCCATTTTACATAAGACCCTGAGGAACCTCTACACTCTTGAAGTTTTGACCCTCCCATCACTCCTCATTGTTCTACCTCCTTCAGAAAGCTGAAACTCCAGAAGATTACACTGTCTGTTTTCTGATGGAATTCCATATGGTCTTACATCTCTGAAGAAGGGTAGTTATCATATGACATATCCTCAACTCTGCAGGTTTCTGTTTCCCCTGCAGGATTTTGTACAGCAGCAATTGTGTTGCATGGCCATTTGAACTGAGATTTCCTGAATGGTCCCTGTCTTACCATGCCATACCATATGTAACGGATTATGATAATCAGTATGGTTGTTGTTTATAATGGCACGTGATCTTTGTAATGTTTAGTAGAGTTTACATTTGGTACAGTTTAGTTTGTGCACACTGATGGTGAGCCTCCTTGAAGCTCCACCTCCAGCCCCCCTGCCTTGTCTGTCTGGATCCTCCTTTCTTCTTTCCAGCTCATTTCTGTTAATTGAGGAGGTAAGTTTGATTTGCTTTAGCTCCCCAGAATCCAATTAATATTAATGTTAATGTGTCATTTATTTTCTCTGCTTTTAGTTCTAATCAATATATGTGTAATGTTTATTTATTTTGAATTATTTTTTGTTGTTATGTTAACCGACATGCATTTTCATTACTTATGTTATGTTGCATGTCATGTGGCTGCTAGCCATATCGTAGATGCTTTTAGCTGGAGGACTCGTCACGTTTTGTTTTTCCTGTGCTTTGTACAGGTGCTTTGTACAAGAAATACATTTCAATGCAGATATCTGGTTGTCATTCCAAAAAAATACTCATCGCAGAAGTTTACCTGGTTACACATATGAGAATTCCACATTCATGTGACTGAAGATGCCCAAAATGCACACCACTTTAATTTTGAAATGGCTACATGTAGGTACTGAATATTTTATCCAGCAATCAAAATCAGATCTCTGGATATATCACCTATTTTCAAAGCATACTAATGTAGGATACAGTGGTATTTTGCATTTTGAGTGAAATTACATTTCTATCTGGTATAGTTTCATGCAAAGTATAAATGTAGTGAAATTAAGGCAGATAAACCCTACTCTGCTAAGCATATATGAGATATGAGAAGTGAGCATGGGTATTTATAGCTCTAGTTTTAGAGAAAAAGGCTGAAATGAGCCTGTGAGTTGATGCAGAAGTAATATAAAGCAGTTGCATACTCTCAGTAGGCTTATACGCTTGTCCTCACTGCCTTTAATTGCTTGCACACACTGAAAAAAGCTCTGTATAAGCTAATTCAACAGTGCGAAAAAACTTACTTGTGCTTGTTAGTGATGAAAGAGCGTTGCTAAGGCCTGATGATGTATACTACAGACCCTTTAATTACTAGGGCTCTGAATCTTTGTTCGAAATATGGCTAACAATGAGCAGTCACAATAAACAGTCTACAAGACAACATATAAAACCACACTCAGTGTTCAAAGGTCCACTCTCTGTTTCTGCTTACGGGCATAGTATGGGTCCCACTGGTGGGATCTGCACTGACTCGTGAAGGAGAAAAAACCCAGCTTGTCCAAAAGGCAACAACAAACCAACCATACAAACACGAGACAAATAAATAAACAAATACATGAAGTAAACACGAAAGAGTAACCAACAAAAATGATTGATGAAGGCCTGACACATATTGTTATCATATATATATATATATCATGTGTTTTCCTATATTAAATAAAAAGTCTTAGTCTATTATGCTGCTATTATGCATTAGTACCCATAATAACTGAACAATTTGTAAACAAAGAGCAAGGCAAATCTAATGCACCACTCATTGTAGAACTTGATTTGCTATCTATTGAACATTGCTTTTTTAAATGATGTGGCTGGCGAAACATTTAAGTGGCTTTTGATTTTGGGACTTTTTTAGCCACAGAAGTTTCCAACCATCAACACTAGATAAATTAGCTGTAGTATTATTTCAACAACATGTGGTAAGCATTAAAAAAATGCTGTAGTGAAGAAGAATGACAAGGAATAATAGCCTGACAAGTTGAAGAGATGGAATAATGTGAAAACACTGTCCTCACTGTGAAAGACAGGTGTCTAAGTCTAAGTCTGAACTCCTGTCACTGTTTAAATTGGCTTTTCACAAAACTCTACACTGCAGAGAAATGTGCATTGTGCATTGTGGTTTTAAGGAACAGCTGGTGTTGTTCAAACAGGTGGTAAGTGCAGATGTCAATATAAAGATGGCTGATGCTGAAAGGAGGATACTTAGATAAAAGCAAAAACAAGGTGATGTGTGCACTTTAGGTAGGTTACACTGGTGGTCTCATGTATGTGTGTTAAAGCAACACTAAGCAGCTTTTTTTAACCTTAAAATAATATTTCCAAAGTGGTTCATTAACTCGTAACGGTGTGTGATTCATTCTAACAACAGATTTGTTAGAGGTGCCATGAAAGCGTTACGTACTAGCTCTTTTTGAAATACGACAGGTCACTTCGAGTTACATATGCACCCTGCACGTAAAAATGTTTTTCTACCCCAACTGCCTCCATTAGTCAATAATTGAAAATGGGCAGAAAAACGAGCGAATAAGAAAAAGGCAAACAAAGTGATGTAAGTTTGTTAATTACAAAAAGCCATGCCACAGTTGCAATTACCGGAGGAATCTCATTGCACGAAACATTCACTTAGCAAAATATAGGTGTAATTGTATGTAAATCTTTTATTTGGTGTACTATGACCGAATGGGCTTTTGAATGATTGTATCGTGTGAGTAGCATAACTGAGAACCTGTCATTCTCTGTGCTTCATCTTCTTTAGGAGCACTAAAGCCTTTTTTCACCAAAACCGGCTCACAGAGCATTCATGAATACTAGAGACCATTGTAAAATTAATGAAAAAACTAAAAACCTTTCATTAATTGGGCCTTGCACCCTGTACAATATAAAAAAAACAGCTTAAATGAAAAAAAGAATCCAAAAAAGTTTTCAGAGCGCAGTGTCAGAAATGGTATACCTTAAAAATACCAAGCAGTCTTTAGTGCTGACTGTGCTGCTGGTGGTGTTTGCGAGGTGTTTACTTGGATTTGGGGTAGTTAATTTCCTACTCTTTGATCAAAACATAGGCCCATTACAGGCTCTGTCCATATGGTTGGACCGGCCCTTAGCCCTGCCTTAAGTAAGAAACCCGCAACACCATAAACCTTATCTGAAACACGCCAGTGTAATTCTGCAGCTATCCTAGAAATTGAGTACTTTGCAACAGTGGTCTTTTTTCCCTTAAAGGTGCAGGTACTGAAAGGATGGTCTAAAATGATGCTGGTTGGTGGTTGTCTAGCTGTTTATCTTCCACTAGTTGAAAACTCTGTCAAATAGAGAGAAAAAAAGTTAGACTTTTTGACAAATTACTGTTATCTTGAGCAATTTTAGCGTTTTGGGGAAAAAAATGGAAAAGCTAAGTTGGAAAAAGCTCTCCAGACTTTCAATACATGTTCTTCCTCTGTTTACATTGGCTTTCCTTGTTTATTTACTTGTTTTCCTTCACTCACTCCATCTCCCTCAACCCCCCCCCCCCCCCCCACACACACACACACACACACACACACACATCCACACACACACACATACAGACAACCACACACCCGCACCCACACTTTTTCCCCTGCATCCAGTCAATTAATTCAATTTCCACAATCCCACAGCTCCCCTCTTCAGTGTCCCTTGTCGGACACCTTAATATTATTCAGATCTGTGTGCAGATACCTGATAGGTGATATGAAAGTCAATGATATTTTGGGGAGGAATGACTACAATTAAAACTCTGCGGGCAGGAACAGGAGATAATGATTGCTTAAATAAAAACTTATCTCTGCCAATTACTCCAAGCTTGCTTATCGGGGATAATATGACCAGAATGCCGTGCAGAATGTTGATTAGATGGTGACACCCTTCTTGGCTCCCCTTGCCTTGTCCTTCTCGTGGCTGGCAAACATGTAAACAAGGCGCATGCCGCACGTCTTCCATACTGTAGACGCGCTTTAAGAGCATTTCAGTACCCACAGTTGCTGACTGCTGACTGCCAAGTTAAATCCAAAAGCCATTTATATCATCTCGTGTGTTTGTTTTGGTGACTGCAAAGCAATGTCATATTCCCAAAGATGGTGTGATTTTGAAAAAAAAAAAAAAAAAAACCCTGACTACCGTGTAATTATTGTGATTGGGCGGGATCCAACAGAATGGCAAGAGAACAGTTTGCACCATGTTGCCGAAAGTATATTTCCCTAATTGCCACCTTGACCCAAATGAGCAATCCCAACAGTCTGCGCCTGAAAAAGACAGAGTTTCTGTCTCTGTTCTCTCGCTTTCCCGCTACACTGTTTTACACCGAGCACACACAGCTCAGTCCAGAGGAGATAATATCATTTATCTGGCTGTCTGGAGATGCCAGGGGACTGCTGAAGTTTACTACCCGGTAACAATTACTCAAGGGACTTCAAACACCTGCTGGGCCCCAGATGTGCTCCCCCATGTTTTTTAGATGCAGGGCCTCCGGAGCTCTCCCTCAGGACCTGTAGGCATCAGCAGGCACACACAGGAAGGGGCTACAGTACAGCTCTACCTGTTTACCAAGGGCTGCGTTACATATGTTCAAAATCCCACTTAAGCCTTTATTTGTTGGTTTGCCTGTTTGTTTGTTTGTTAGTTTGTTTGTTTTGTCACTGAGATCAGCCACTGAGGTACAATAACGGTCTTGTTTTGTTTCACACATATGCTTACATTCCTGTGGCAAAAGAACTACCAGCCTTTGGTAAGTTTATTTGATAGACAGTACAGAATCAATTTTCAGAGATGATCCTGTGGCATTTGGCAGTAAATCTTTCAGCTCTGGTGTATAAATTAGAAATTGAATCAGGATTAGCTTTAATTTATGCATTTGTATTTTGTCTGCTATGCTACTGCCACAGCTTCTTCATATTTCCATTTTTCTTTAATGTGATCAAAATATGAATTCCACACTAGAAGATCATCCTGAAGCAGATCATTGTTTTAAATCATACACATAATGAAACAACCCTTAATCTTAGTTTGTTGTTTGTCATTGTTTTGGATAAAACAATGTGTATTTAGCCACAAATGAAGCATTAGGTTTGCATTAATGCAATACCAAACCCAAAGCATCACTATGTAATACATCAATCGTATATGTTTTCAGATATAGTGAACCGAGTAGTCAGTGATTATTTCCCTTATATGGCATTATGCACATGTGTACACCTGTAAATCTTGATTATCATGTGAGATAAGAACTGAGTAGCTTTTTTAAAAAGCTATTTTAAGGCATCATCATTTAAGGAATTCATCATCATGAGAATGAATTCCTCTCTCCCTGAGCAGTTTGTTTTCATTTAAGTACATTAAATATGTAAAATGTGCACAAAAGTGTGTAGATTATGGTTACCAACAGTATTTTGCGTAAAATGTTTATTATTTCTGTTAGAGCACTTTATTTATTTAAATAGACTTTTCCCATGATACTCCTCAGGCATGTGTTTATAACTTTTATAAGCCAGTTGCAATACTAGTCATGTGGTGTCTTTCAAGGGCACCAAAGTTGTTGTCGTGTGTCCCTCAGAAATATCAGCCGCCATAATGACAGGTTCTTGTTGGGAAGCAGATGGTTTCTCTGCGGCTTTTTGAGTTGTGTACATGTGAAGTGAGGCCACTCTCGTCTCTGCCCGTTTGATTCAGGTTTACAAAAAAAAAAAAATATCCCTGTGAGGCTTTTGACTCGCATTCTGCTCTCTTTCTGCATTTGATGTTGTGCTGCTGCAAAAAAAAAGAAAACCTAGACAGACAGGATCAGATCAGATAGACCACGTCCAAGGTGAAATGATTCCTGAGTAGAAATTCTGTGGAAACAGAGCAGTGTAATGATAATGATCTGGGGTGGGGGGTGGGAAGGGAATCGAAGATGTAGTCGACAGTGCTTCCTGCCTGTGTCTGTCTTATGCAGGGGGAATAGCAAGCTTGCTTGTGTGGGATGACATTTGCTGCTGCTGGTGAGTATCCTAATATTTGATTTCTCTGGGGTTTAACGAGATGCTAGGAGGAAACAAGCAGGGCCTGTCATTACATGCAGTGTGGATGTTGCCTGCAGTGACCCAGAGGCTCCACTGGAGCAAGACAGACTTTCATGCCCAGAAGCCATTTCCCTCCTCTTGGTACCGTCTTCCATTCATGTGCTGCATGATCTGAAACACAATGCCGTTGCCTTCACTCCTGTAGGACTAGCAGTTTAGCCTTTTTTTTCCACATTTGAAATGTGACCTTATTTGTCCTCACTCAAATTTTCACTTTAGCCAGAACCTTTAACTGCGGACATGTACACAGGCCTTTATTTGAATAATATAAATTCATTCACCACCACTAATAATGTCAGTAGGTTTTAACTCTGATAGAAATTTGACCCTGCAGTAACCTCCAGTGTCAAATTAAAATCTGACTACATCAATGCTTTTCATTTTATCTCTCACAATAGATGTGATATGTGCATGTTGTTTAAAAAAATATGTGTATGGCTTCTGGTCATTTGAGCAAATTTGGCAAACTGGAAATGGCTTTCAGTTTTGAAGCGACTTTCATTTTTCTGACCAGCCTTTGAAACGGGAGATCCCTCACCCTGTTAATTGGTGGGAGGCCTGGCAGGCCCCTCAGAAATGGCCTTTCTTTTGTGACATGTCAAGCACTGAAGTGATTCTCAAAGCCAGGGAAGCACAGAACTGAGTCCACTTTGCACCGTCTCATTTAATGAACCACCTGGAAATATACTGTATGTCAAGAGAGAAAATTATTTCCCCTTGCTTCAGTGTATGTTCTGCGTCAGCATGCCCAAATTTAGTTTAATCTGAACTTGTAAATTACACCGTAGTTACACAAATTATGCTTGAACGCAGCACGAATCCCTAATTATTTTTCTCTTCAGTGCATCACAGAACACACCAGAAAATCTGCAGCCATATTAAGAATATCAGGGCAGTTTTAAGGGTTTGGGCATACAGCTTTTGAGACTTGGCTTTAAATGTGCATTTCTCAGTTAACTGAGAGATCAGGTGATTAACAAGATGTTCATTTGAGTGTCTTGGATAAAAGCATCTAAGTGTAATGTAATGTAATGCAATGTAATTTAATGCAGTGTCAGATGTTTTTTTCACAGTGTAATAACTAGTCAGAAACACACTTTTTTGTTTGTTATTTGTTATTTTGTTTACGCATAATCATACTCCTGAAAAGGACCAACCACCATTTTTGTAAGTCACCTTCAGAGCTGTAACACATCTGTGAAATCTGAAACTTTCTTTCTGGAGTTACGGCACCTTGAAAAACATTTGCTCCGCAGCTTTGCTATGAATTGTTTTCTGCTGTCTCCTGCTTTGCTTATCTTTTTTAGTGACTTTTATAGATTAATCATTCATTACTACAGTCAAGCAGATGTTACTGCTGCATGTCTCATCTGCAATGTATCTAGAGCAAATTAAATACGGTCAGTTTACAGTCAGTTAAAAACGCTGATATATCTTGGTAGCCACCCTGTGGATAGGTAACCTATAGTGGCCCTACATACAGTAGTAACCATAGAAATGGGTAATTGTATCTTAGTGACTGCCGGCGTTTTCTATAAGGTTAGTCAATAGACATTAATACATCAGGATTTCACAGATGGTTATGAAAAGTTTCACCGCCAGCTTGACACATACAGTATGCTGTCATCTTTATTTCTCAATTTTCCCTGTTTTTGTATTAATTTCAGTAGCACTTGATGTTAACAGTCCCTGTTACAGTACATCTACATGTAACAACAAGTAATACTGTGCACTAACGCTGTGTGTAGCCTACCCTACACTAACCCTTAGTCTTACCTCAGGAACAGTCTAAGTACATAATGTTACATGTTGTTACACACATTGTTACACTGTACTTCAATGATGTATACACTTTAACAGGAACTGTTTAAATAAAGTGGGTTACACTTTATTTTACAGTGCTTGTTACAATGTTTCTTTATCATGAAGTACAGTGTAAAAAAGTAACAATATGTAATATTACTGTATATAGTTACACCACACCATAGAGTTGGGGTAAGGGCTGGGATCAGGAAAAGTGTTAGGTACCTACTGTGTAAGTAGATAAAGTTACATGTTGATACACTGCAATAGGGACCGTTAAAATAAAGTGCGACCTCTTAATTTCTATATGTCTCTGTTTTATCTGTCTTTTTCATCCTCCTCATCTCTTTCCACCATTTATCCAGACTCAGTCCATGCACAACATCAAAGCTGACACCTTGCTCTGACATGACACTTTGTAGAAAGTTGACAAGTGACCAATTTTTGGCGCAGCAATATGGAACATAATACGGTGACAGAGAAGGTGACATTTATAGAGTTTTACAAAACTTTTTGTAACATGGGTGATAAGTAGGGATTGGAAGTATTCATTTTACTTGGTATGTTTGGTTTGACGGGGAATTTTAGCCTAAAGCGTTGTCTTTTTGACAGGAGCCTGCCACCATAGAGTATGTCTTCCGGTAGGCTATTTCATTCATGTGTACGGGATTCAAGTGTTGGGAATATTAACCAGAACTAATTTTAGGGAGTTCACCTGCCTTTTATTTTTTATTTTTTTGGTGTAATGTGCTGTGTTGATGCGTGGCAGGCTTCACTGCAAGGAGTATATTGTTTTCCTCAAGGTGTGTGTTTTGGACCTTCTGGGTGTAATAATGTTTGGCTGAAAGTTCAAGAGGGGAGGTATCGCTCAGCAAAGTCCATGATGAAAACGAAACGGTGAGTTAAGTCTTTCAGTTGTTTTACTCCCCTACCAGAAATTGAAACAAAAACAAAACCTGCAGTCTTACTGCAGAGAATTTACTGAATGAATAACCAGAATAGCCAGTGGCTGTGGGTCGCCACATGCTGCACTTCTGAAAGCCAAACCCATTATGTTTTATGTGCAGGGACCGGCATCCTACATCAGTCTGTACCTTCCCTGCACTGTAGCACGCTGTCTTCTCTTGTGAGTGATGGATTATAACTACGCACACTACTGAGGGAATCTCTGATGGTATCACTGCAGCTTAAGTCAAGTGGGCTGTGAAGGACTGCCATCTCCCCGGATCTTTCTCGCCAAGTAATTTCTGCTATTTGTCAAGCTAGTTCAGAAAACCCCCTCCCTTCACCCTTGTTTTGTCATTTAGCATCATACTTGGATACGATAAGAGTTCATTCGTTTTAGTTAATGCTGCATGCACAAAGGCAGCCCAATTTTGCTTTTTTTTAATGTTCCCTCCAGTGTGGCATTTTGAAAAGAGGTGGTGGAAAACAGCCTGGCTGAAGGATGTACAAGCTGTGACAAAGCCCCTCCACATAGAGGATCAGACAAGCAGACACTGTGATTCTTGTTAAGTTGTTCTCCATTGCCCTATTTGATTATATCAGCCACATAGATCTCATTTTGAAAATAATTCCTCTCATTTGTCATTGGGGATGGGATTGTTTATGATCCGTTTTTAATATGTCCACCAAAGATTAAAGGTTGTAATTTGCCAAAAGTGTCAAACATTACTTGACATTGTTATTCTCGCCTGTCTTACTATAACTTACAATAGCAACGGTCCTTTAAACTGTACTTTTAGAAAAATCTTTTGTGCGTAATTACCACACTTCTTATTCTCAGTTGCGAGCAAGGCTTTGTTCTTCATGGGTGCACCTTATTTGAAATGAAATAACCTGTCTAAAAACTCTAAGAACTGAGATCTGCAAAGCAAGGTTTTATTGATTCTGAGTTATAGAACTCAGTTCAATCTGTGGGCAGGACGATATATAATTAACCAGTGTTTGCATGCATGGTTTCAATATTTAAAGCCTGTGACTGAGTCAGCTTATTTTAAAACCAAGATGATTATATATTAAGTTTCTCATTCCAACAGATGCTGGTTTCAAAGCCTCCCAAACCCTTTTTGATGTTATAGAAGAAAAAATGTATAGAATGCAGAATAAACACTGACTTAAAAATGCCTTTGACAGCTGATGCTTTCTGTATACACGGCATCATCTGTCTGTATCATCATCTTGTGTACAAGAAATGATCTCCCAACATTAGATGAAAAAGTACTGTCTTCAAAAAGCTTCAGTCTCACAGAACTGTGCTCCATGCTGCCATTCTAATGGAGAATTTTGCTTGAAACTTTTCGAAAAAAGAAAAAGAAAAAATCATGAAAGGGAAAAGCTGTTTTGCTTCACAGGCTGCTGCTCTCGTGGGTTTAGCAAGACATACGCGCCCGCTTCTTTTTTTATCAGTTGGAATCTTGTGTGGGCCTCCATCATTATAGTTGACATGTGATGCGATGTAAAACAAGCAAATGATTTGCACCACTGTCTTTCTAGCTCGCACAGAGTCTCAGATTAAAAGGAATTCAAGAGCTAGATTTCAGGATATGAACTTTCTTAATTGTTTGATTCCATGGGAAGTAAAGAGTGATTTTGTGTGTGTGTGTGTGTGTGTGTGTGTCTATTTGTGTGAGTGTGTGTGTGTGTGTGTGTGTGTGTGTGTGTGTGTGTGTGTGTGTGTGTGTGTGTGTGTGTGTGTGTGTGTTTGTGTACATTCATCTTTGGTAGAAAAGGAGGTTGAATTTCTATGATCAAAACTACCAACAACAGACGCTATCCAGAGCTTTTTGCATCTGATTTCTTTTCCAGTGTTGTATGATTAGCTCATTATTCACTGACCACATTGTGGTCTCCAAACTGTCTTTTTAGTGAAAGAACGATCAAAAAAACTTGCTCATATTTGTATCTTATTTCCTTATTATTTTCTCAGAGGACATCTTTTAAAAGTAAGAAATAAATTGGATGATATGCGGAAGCCTGTCCCATTCACCCATGGTGAACGAATATTACATTTCTGTTTGTCATACTGCTTCAAAAGGCTGACATGGGTGCAGACAAACGCACACACACAGACACACACACACACGTACACACACATACACGCAGCGGTAAATTGAGTCTTTAGCACAAGTGGTGTACATGCAGTGCAAATTGCTGTGTGAAGTGTCTGCACTGTGTGTCTTGTCACGGTGTATTAATTCTAATGTATTGTATGCATATGCTTTTGATAAGGGACAGTAATATTACTGTATTTTTAAGGGTAAACTCAAAACGCTCTGTCATGCACCACCATTCAAACCTGCCTGCCCACTCTGCCCTACAAAGCCAAAAGACAGTAACTACAGATTTTGTCAAACTGAGTTTAGACTGGAAATTGACTTTATAACAACTCCCTTTTTCTTGTGACTAAATCTCTTGCTTCTTGCAATTAAGAAAGTACATAAAAGCATCAACACTATTGCACACACAGCATGTTTAACTGGGCAGTAAGACAATGTTAAAGGCATTTTTCTTAGTTTTTTTGTTCACGTAGTTACTGCACTTTGCCTTTGTAGGGCAGCACTGACTGACCGAAGTCTGTTTACAACAAACAAGGACAGAGGGAGGGGCCAGGAATGCATATCACTGTAAAACTGTTTCCAAGCACTGAGAAGACAACATTAGGCTGATCCAGGTTCTTTAATAAAATGCATGATAAAACGCCAGTCTGCATTAGCTGATCGCATCGCAGCTGCTTTTATTAAATTCATTTAAAAGCCATTTCAGCTTTCTTGCCAAGGTTTCATATTAATAGCAGAATGAGTCCTTGTAGAAGGAACTGTAACCTAATTTGTTCCTCCATGCATCAGGACTTATCTTCGGCCATTCAAGAGCCAGATTTTAGTGATAAATTCAAGCATCTCACAGACTGAACTTGGGGAAACAACCTGTTAAGGAATCAAAAACAAAAAAACTAGCAGCCCTTTCAGACAAGCACATGTCTGAGACCTTGTTCATTTGTAGTCATTGGTCTACAGTTTGTGTTTACTTAATGCTTGTGCTGTTCACAGTTTGCAGTGGAAACTGACAGCCACATCAAACCCTACAACATGCAGCATTTCCACTTACTCTTAACTCACAGGTGGAATGAATACAAATGTGTCACCTAACTATTTCGCTCAGCTAAATAACCTGACATAAATATAGTCCACTGAAAATGCTTCATTACATGTGTAAAGTGGGTTCTTGGCATACATGAATGTCACGGAGGCTGGTTGTATGTGAAACTTCCGAAGGTTTATTCTCAACAAAAGTATACCTACAATGAGGCCGCTCATGCTCTAGGCCTCATTATGTCTAAGATTCGACATAAAAGTCCTTGTACATTCCTGTCATCTTCAAACTAAAAGTACACATTTGTTGTGCTTATTTTAATAATTATAAAAAAGATATTATGATATCCTTATTGAGTTTACAACATGTTGTGTTTGAAGTGTACTGTTTGAGATGTGGTTTCAGTAGGGTTGATTCTTGCAACATAAGGCCGATCTGATCCCAGATTTTCAACAGTTAGAGTTTGTGTGTGTGTGTGTGTGTGTGTGTGTGTGTGTGTGTGTGTGTGTGTGTGTGTGTGTGTGTGTGTGTGTGTGTGATAGTTTTTTCTTTCCTTTGCTCTGTCCTCTCTGTCACCCTTTACGGTTACACTTCTTTCTCTCACCTTCTCTCTTCCCTCTCTTCATCTGTATCCAATCCGCACTCTTACACTCAATGTAAACAAAAATGCAGCATCCTCACGGCCATGGATTTTTCACACTGCTCATGCCTGTGATGCTGAAACTAGCAGCTTTTTCTTCCCATATCATAGGATAAAAAATTAAAACCCAACAGACAGCCGTACAGTGCAGTTGTGGCTAGCGTGTTTGCAGTGTGCAGTTTTGCATAGCAGTTACGGTAGTCATGGCGTATCACTTCAACAGGTCAGTACCTTCATCACTGAACTCAGTCTGGGTAATCTCTGTGTCTCACAGAGGGAAGCTAACACGTGTTGACTTGTACGTGGGCGGCTTACAGATTTAGCCATGTTAATTTGACAGGTCATGTGCCACATGTAATATGCTAATTTAATTAGCTGCTATGTCAAGCTAGTTATTTTCACTGACAGTTAAATCTACATTTTTGCAGCAGTTACACTCATCAGTACAACAACAGCCTAACAACATCTGGGTATAATAGGCTACATCCTATAAAATTTCCTGATTTCCAGTTGTGTGAATGACTCACAACGTTATATGTCTACTTTGTTTATCAAATACTTCAGTTACCAAATTTTATTGGGGCTTTACACTAATTTCTGCTGAAAGATAACAGTGCCTTCAAGCAATTGATCGCAGGAGACTAATGGAGTCAGGTCTGCTACCAAGGTGATTGATTGGTTAGAATATGAAATGGTTGGATTATTAATTGGCTGGATTGAATTTTTCTCTGCTGTGGTGGCAAAGGTCTTTCCACCGCAGGCAGGCAGGCGTACATAAGTGTAACAGCGTATCATGCATTTGCCAATATACTTAAAGGTGCAGGTCAGGTTAAAGGTTATTGATGTGTGATTTTGACAGCCAATCAAGTTGCATGCCTCCATTTCTTGTGGTGAAAACATGTTCTGTGAAATGGCGGCGGTTGGTTATTTCTCAGCCAGAGCCACTGTTTACTGTGCGTTTACAGTTTTTTGTGTACCTGCCCTATGGGAAGTCAGATGAACCATTTCACTGGTCAACTGTTGTTTTCCAACCACTGAAGTGCGCAAGACACAATGGCATTAAAATTAGTGTAATTACTAATAGGGATTCTTGTCAGAGTCAGCAGGGTAACTAGCAACAAACACAACATGTACATTTAATACAGCTAGCCAAACGTTGAAAGTAGGATAGTTAGTTTTGCCAAGCTAATGTACCCTATGTAAAATACTACAAAATTCAGTAGGGGTGGTTGCACCAGTGGCTTGTTTTATCAAATTTTACTTATGATTAACTTTCAGCTGAGGTTACTGCAGATAGCTCAATACATTGAACTGGAGTGAACTGGAGTGAAAAACACAATTGAGCCCATTTAGTAAATGTGTGAGTTGGAGAAAAGATAAAGGTTTACAGTGAGATCGGAATTATTTCAGCAGTCAACCACCCGAAAAAGTAAGAAAGGTAACATTTTATGGTTACACTTGATTTTACTTTCCCCTGTTACATCAATTAGGTACACTGTAACAATGTGTGTAACAGTATGTAACATGAAGTACAGTACTTACACTGTACCTTAGGGTTAAGTTTACTGTTATGTATGTACAGTGTAAGCATATAATATTACATGTTGTAGATATAGATACAGTACATTAAAAATGGAACAGTAAAATAAAGTGAGTACCCACCTACTGTAACACTAACCCTAACCCTAACCCTGAAGTACAGTGTAAGTACATACGGTTACATATTGTTACATACTTTGTTACATTGTAACTAATTGTTGTAACAGGGACAGTAAAAAAGTGTAACCAAAAGAAAATATTGTTTCTCTATACATATAAAGTATAGATTATCTTTAGGTTGTTAAAATAGCTGCCAGTTATAGTGATTTGCCTGTATGCCACATCATAGATAGATGTGCCAGTATGCCTGTATGCCACAAAAAGATGAATCTTGTTTTACTGACAAAATGTAGGCCTAGTCATATCAGTTTTGTCTCGAGCAAATTGAGGGAAAAATATGCACCTGCCGTTCTCTACCCTTATCACATGTTTGTAATATACAGTGGAATTCTCCCCTTTCTCTAACATTTTTTTAACATTACATATTCTAAAGGAAAGATAAAACCATCCTCTTTTGGGAGCCCACTCATTGCTACAGTTCTTCGTTTGCATGTCAAAGTTTCCATGGCAACAAGTGCTCACTTTTGTTATTCATTGTCCCAGTGCCTGAAGTTATGTGCGACTTAAAACAGTCTCCAAAGATCACTAGAGCATTGTGTAAAGCAACTCCTGTGTGATTTTCTCTTGGCTGAAAATGGAGATTGCACAGAAGACTGTGTACTGGGTTATTTTTAAATGCATCCCATGCTGGGATTCTATTGTAGAGCACGACAAAATGCCAAAGAATCTCATAATTGTCCACGCACAGCCACAGCAGTTTGTCAAGTCTCTCAATTCGGTGAATTTGATGATGCTGAAATAGCAATTGAGAAGTGAGCTTTTTGTTCAGTGTTTGCTGTATTTCAGAGAAAAAGATCTTTGTATTTATTTCCTCTAGTACAAAGAGTTGGAGCCACTTTCTTGCTCTGTTTCTCTGTTTCTGTGTGTGTGTGTGTGTGTGTGTGTCTCTCTCTCTCTCTCTCTCTCTCTCTCTCTCTCTCTCTCTCTCTCTCCTGCTCTTGCTCCCTCTCTCCCTCCCTCTCTCTCTTTGTTTTGAAATTATCCCACTCCATTACAGCTTCAGTGTAAAAAGGGTTTCTAACTCTCAAAAGTAATGCTGAAACATTTCAATCAAAAAAAAAAAAAATCCAAGAAAGTGTACCTGTACAATGATTTATTGTTCTCTTTAATTAGTTCAAAGACATAACAATAGATAATTTACATTTAATCACATAGAGAGACTATTGGGCAGCCTCTGTCATAAGAATACTTTGCTGAAAATGGTGGCATAAGACAGATGCACAAATTGTGCAGAGTCTATGTCCTGTGTCCTCAAAAATAATACACCGTTTTGCCTGTATTGGACACCTGCAGACATGACAGAGGATTGTCAGACAGTGTTGTCATGTTGGGAAAAATACCCAGAATGCCATCAGAGCAGGGGTGAAAATCCCAGGGGATACGAGGGAGACATGTCCCCCCAATTTCTGAAAAACATGAATTGTCCCCCCCCCCAATAAAAAAAAATCTTAAATCATAAAAAAATCACTTTTGTGCCCCCCCCCCCCCCAATCCTGACGTTAGATCTGCACCCATGCATCAGAGCCTACCTTTATAATTCCCTTTTGCATGCAAAGTACGCTACAATACATGCTTGCATATTTGATAGGAGTAATCCTCTATCCAGACTCACATTCAAGTTATAAGCACTTACTTTTAAGCTTTTGTTTGTGCACTGCCCAGACAGTTTGCCAAGTTGCCAGATGTTTTTTTTTTTTTTTTTGTAAATCCGGAGTATTGTGGCTATGCTGGCAAAATATTGTTCATGCATGCCCTGGAACTTTGGAAGTTCCGAGATTAGAGGGGCATCCACTTAAAACTAAAAAATGGTCTATGTGCAAAGTTTAATTTAATTGCTGAACCTATTGCTATTCCCCATGACAGTTCAGGGCATGATAGGGGACAATACTGGCTAAGTGTGTTTTTCATTTTAGAATAAAGCATGATTAAGGCTTTGCCCTTCTGACTTTAGATTTCTGGAAGACCTCCTGCTTAAAAGTAAGTGCTTATAACTTGATTGTATTCAGTGTCAAATCTATACCCTTAGTGCAGCTCCAGTGTCTCCTCCTCTTCTTAAAACTGCACGGATTCCAACTGTATAGAAATCCAGAGTGTGACTGTTGTAAAGTCAACATAAGTCTCTGGTTATGCAGGGACAGAACTGCAATTGCATCAGCACTTTATACCCACCAGGGATGTGCAGCCTGTCATCTCCTTCCCCATCGCTTGCTATAGCCTACACAAGGATAATAATAATAATAATAATAATAAAACTTTACTTGTATAGCACAGTTCATACATGCAATATGCAACTCAAAGTGCTTTACAGTTTGGCAGGGTTGTTGCAAGACAACATTTCTTGCGGTTCAGTGATGTCAGAGCAGATAAATACAGAAGCAGACTGACTCTTGCATGAACACAGGTAGGCAGTCCTTGTAGGCCCTAGTCAGCAATCTTTGTAGTCCAGTGGCGTTAGAGCTATGCAACGCTCTGTTAATGTGGGCTCTTATGTGAACATAGGTCGGCAGTCTTTGCGGGCCAGTGGTACTAGACGAGGAAAGTTCATTTAGGCGCAGTCGGTTGTTAGTGTCCCCAGGGAGCAACAGGGGTGAGGAAAAACTCCCTGTTTGTTTGATTTGCGTGAATTCAGGAAGAAACCTCAGGAATCAGTGAGTAAAACTCCCTGTTTTTCTAGGAAGAAACCTCAGGCAGAACCACGTCTCCCAGGGTAGCCCATCTGCCGGGGCTGGTAACGGGAAGTCGGTGACTGAGTAGTTAGGTGTAGGCTTGGTTGAATAGGTAGGTCTTTAGTTGTCGCTTGAAGATGTCGATGGATTCTGCTTCTCTGATGTGCTGTGGTAGGGCATTCCATCTCTTTGGGGCGTAGTATAAAAAGGCAGATTCCCCGATCCTTTTGGGTGGTGCATCTGGAATCCTCAGGAGACCGGCATCAGTGGATCTAAGGGCTCGTGCAGGGGTATAGGAGGATAATGCGTCAGCAATATAGCATGGGGCAAGGCCATTTACAGCTTTAAATACCAGTAGTAGTACTTTGAAGTCAATTCTATAGGATACAGGTAGCCAGTGTAGTTTAGCCAGTACAGGAGTAATATGTTCCATCTTTCTTGTTTTTGTTAGTAATCCTGCAGCCGAGTTTTGAATAAGCTGTAGTTTTTCAATTGATTTTTTTGGGAGGCCTGTAAACAAGGCATTGCAGTAGTCTAATCTACTTGTAATAAATGCGTGAACAAGTTTTTCAGCGTCTGGCTTGGTCAAGAAGGGGCGAACTTTTGCTATATTTCTTAGATGGAAGTATGCTGTTTTAGTCACTTTGTTGATGTGTGGTTTAAGGCTTAGGTCAGAGTCAAGGATGACACCTAGGCTAGTTACCTGTTCTCTGACATAGGATCTGTGAATGTAGTGCGGACGTCACCTGCTATAGCATACACAAGGATCTGTGCATGTAGTGCGGACATCACTTGCTATACTGTAGCATACACAAGGATCTGTGCATGTGGTGTGGACATCTCCGTCACTTGCTTTAGCATACACAAGGATCTGTGAATGTAGTGCGGACGTCACTTGCTATAGCATACACAAAGATCTGTGAATGTGGTGCGGACATCTGTGGTGATGATGGCAGTGAAGTGAACAGTTGTGTGGCCCTTCTCTTTGGCCTTACTGCTCTTTACCTGGTGTCTCTTGGCCAGGTCTCTTGGCCACTGCAATGAGAAAGTCTTTAGTCTAGTAAGACATGCTTGACCATTGTGCAGTTGTGCTGGACTACAGTAGCTTATGGTCTGGAGGAGGTAATGTGTCTATCGCATTAATTTCACACCATCTTTTTCAACAAATAATTATATGGAGATCTAGAGCATAACAGAATAATTTTTTTCATGGCAATGCAATAAGAGTGTTACTATAAAGTTGACCAAGCAACTTTCAATCAGAGGGTGCTGTATGCCATCATGTTTTTAAACCGCAACTGTCATTGTACAGTACCCCAGATTCTTTTAAGAATTTTTAATGTCTTTAGTGGGCTAGCCTGGTCGACTAGACTCTTTCACTTATGTTTATTTCATGCTAAGGGTCTGGCTACTCCACACAGGCCTATGTTAACTTCCTCAGAGATGGGTATTATGGAAACTGCATTTACCGAGCTTGTGATCAGAGATGGTAAATGGCCTACCTTTACATAGCACATTCATGTACTCTGCAGAGTACCCAAAGCACTTTACATTGAATCCCTCACATTCACCCATTCACACATCTGTCACTGCCATACAAGGCGTCACTCAGCACCGGATGTGGTTCGGTGTGTTGCTCAAGGTGTACTGGGCGGCTTCAGCAGTGAAGTAGCTGAGAGGGGTTTTCAGTCCACAAAACCGCAGCATTTGCAGCGGTCAAGTCTGATGAGTCAGCAAAGTTTGGCAGCCAAAGCCAAAAAAGCATCAAAAGTTCAGCGAGCACCAATTATCAGTGGTTAGGCTAATTCGAGGTAGAACAAACATACAGTTTTTAATGGAATAGACTCAAATACACTGGAGAATAGCACTCTGCCCAGAGACGACACACACCAAGGTCACTGCCAAAACTTATACTACATTAATACTGGTGCAAAAGTCCTTAAGAGGTTTTCCATTATTTATGTCTGACAAAGTTTGTGATCAGTTAAATGTGCCAGCGCTGTTGTGAGGAATATTAACTGCTTTATAGGTTGAAGTTCTCTTTGTAGTTGGTAATTGATTAAACAGATGAGTCTTATCAAAAGTGGATATTTTGAAAGTGGTTTGGCTCCTTGTATCAAGCCCAGGGCAAGTCCTGACGCATGTTGCAAAGTGATGTGTATGGCTTTGTACAAGTGAACAGCCTCTGTGGCTACTGCAACAGTTGCTTTGATCACCTTCAGACGTAAAGATGCTTTAGGCAGCTCCGATAAACCCAACACGGCCACTCTCTATTTTTAAAAGCATATCTAACTTGTAAAGAACCATTGCTGGATTCAGTATATACTGTATGGTTGCAGGGAAAAAGATCTGTCAGTTGAATCAGCTGCTGTTAAATCTAACAAACATTTCACATCCATTGCCTTAAGCTTATTTAAACGTATATTAAAGTGTTTTATCACATTTATGAACACATATCCACATACATGAAGATGCAGTCTCTTTAAATTTTAAGCTACATTGAAGGGCAAAGGGTTATAGGAAAAAAGACCTGATTGGAAAATACCCATTCAGTGTTACTAAGTGTTATGCCTAAGCCACTTGCATCAGAGCTCTGATTGTCAGTTGGTAGTTTATGCTGTTATAAGTTTATTAGTTCACTGAAACAAGCTGGATATCCAGTTTCACTGACCTAAAAAATCCCCTTCCCTTATGTCCCCCGTGAAGAGTGTATGTATAAGCATATAAACTACAAACTGCAATATAAAAGTTAATGTAGACATCTTTAGACTAAGGCTATGTCCACATTAATACGGATAAATACAAATTCGCTTATCCGTAGTAAAAACAATCTCCGTCCACACTGTCGTTTTTAGAAATGTCTGCTATCAAAAATTCCGAAATGTTGTGATTGTTACGTCACTCCAGTCCCGCCAAACTCCAGTGCACCTCAATGTTTTATCCTCCATTCCAAGCCGGCATATTCGGATCTCTCCACTTCAGCGGTCGTTTTCCAAAAGCTCTGTTTGCCGTGTTCGAATTCGCCGTGTTAATGTGGACGGGAGGCGCAAACGAATACATTATTATGTGTTTGCATATGTATCCGCATTAATGTGGACAGGACCTAAATTGAAAGATTTTGCACCTGTGATAATGGGACGGAGAAAGTCACGGTGATCTTGAAGTCTGACCTAAAAAGTAATCAAATCAGTGAATCTTTGAGTTCAAGTACACCTCTGTATCAAAACTGAAGCAAGGCATTTTTGAGATATAGTGTGTGTAAAAATAGAGTTTTTATAGCCACGGTGACCTTAAACGTTGACCTTTTAATTAATGCTGTTAGAGACATTAAAGTGAAAAAGGGGTAAAAAAAAATCATAAAATTTCAGTAAAGACAGAGTTACAAGGGATACAAGACCTGATACAAGTGTGGTTTCACATTTGTTACAGCAGGAGGACACTTTTAACATTTACGCTTCGACAGATCTTTCATTCTGTAGCCAGAAGTTCTGCAATCAATCTTTTTGAGGAAATTGCATTTATTGCAGCGCTACAGGGGGTGTTATGCAGAGGGGGGCTACTTAGCTTTAGAGAGTAAAAGGCCATAATGTATATTTCAACCATTCACAAAAACAGCTGATTGTAATAAACACAACTCTGCTTTTAGAAGAGCTAACAAGGTCTTTCTAGACAGGTCACTGCTCTCTGCGGCCATATTGGTGACGCCTTTGGGCATCTATTTCGGGTTAATAATGCCAGGCCCTACCTAAATGAATAACAAGACATGAGTACTGAAGATGCACTCGGCAATGACTGAAGGACGTAAAAAAATACATGGTTGAAATCACAATAAAAAACTTGTTGTAATGGCTGGAAATGTTTGCTGGTTTGTATCAAAATAAAGCTTCAAAAGCCCCTTTTCTCACTCTTTATTTTGACCTGCGCATGGGCAGTGCTTCACGGCAGGTGTGGTACAGTGGAGCATGATACCGCAACATGATTGGAACGTACAGTTCCGCAGATAATTGGCTCTTTGCAGCGGAACAAGCAGGAAATTTGCAGATTCCTCTAGTGCTCTGTCTCCTATGTAAGGAAGACTCTGGAGCTAATTAGTAAAAAAAAAATAATCTGTGGTAGTATGTACACATATAAAACCCATAAGACTTTCACCCCTGTTTGTATTTAGAGGAAGATACCAGCCTGGATTTACCTGCATACGCACAAACACATTGCCCCAGTCAGGTATAATTGCAATTGCTATCCATGGCAGCTGTATCTTGTCACCAGGCCTCATTATTCTTCATCGGTATGCCCAGGGTTTACTGTCTGCATCATGCTCATGGGCTCTGGCCTGGCTTGATTTGCTAAAATCAGTATTTCACCCAATTGGTTAATGATTATTGTACACATATTCATCCTCTTTGCAAAGTTTTTTTTTTTTCCGGCTCCAAGACAGAGAGTGACAAACATAATTAGAAACTTGACTAGTTCGTCAGAGATGCTCCAGAAATAATCCAAAGTTAATGTTCATTAACCTTCCTTGAGAGTATTTTTGTATTTTCTTTATTGTCATCCAATACTGCAACTTTTTTAGATGTTTTAATGATTTAGTGTATATTGAGTCTCTTCAAAAATAAATCTCATTAGTAGTAAATCATTATATACGCCAATATCCTATTAACAGCTAATGTCACCTTTATTAACATGCTCGCTGTAGAAATCCAGCTTCAGATACTGTACTAAGCCTCAGACAGAGATAGTTTTTTTTTAACTGGACTTCGTTACTGAAATCTGTCTGGGTGGACTGGGTTAAACGTAATTCAACAATTTCTGTGATGGTTTGATATGGTTTGTCTAATTTCTGTACTTCATTTTTTGCAAATTAAATCATGTTTCAATCTAGCATGCATTATCCCTTAGTGAACTTTCTCTTTTAACTTTAATGGTCAAATATATAAAACAAAGAACTGTGGCGGCATTTGTAAGACCAAAGGTAGTTGCCAATTTGATAAAAGGCATGAAGTGAGGAGATTTGAAGTGCAGTCTTGTAGGCTGTGAAGAGGATTGTTCCAGAGCGGAGACTCCCTGCTATCCTGCTCCATGGCGCCACATTACAGATAGTCTTTCTCCTCGTGGTGGTGACCTCCAGTGACTGCGCCAGCTGCTAACGAAGAGTATCCATTCTCCTTGACAGCCCCTCCCAGTGTCCAGCCCAGGGGAAGCCCAGGTACTCTTAGTTGTGCACATATCACGGCAAATAATTGTCATTTAATTACACCGGAGACTGCAGTTTCGCTGGCAATAATGGACAGCGGGTCCCTCATTGGTAATAGAATGAAACATTATTGTAGCTTGTTGATCGTGACCGTGTAGCGCGATGGATTTTGGAACAATGACCCCAACACTCCACACAGCAACACAAAGTCATTATACAGTCCTTCCTGCACAGATATCGTCTCTCACACCTACAATTTCTCTGAATAATTTCAGAAACTTGGTGTAATAGTAATATCCAATGCAGTGTGTCTGTTGTGATTGTATTGTTCACATGCTCATTAGTAAATATTTGCTTATTTTATTTGCTTTTGTACTGTGATGACTATTTTTTTCCGAGGGTATTTGCATCTTATGATCTCCATTCTGTGGCAATTGCTAGAAATGATGCCTATTTCTGTGTTCTCAATTAAATGTCAATCTTCACCCACTCTGGCAGGGCAGAAATAGTCAATAGCGCCTTCATCTGCTGTGTGTATACCAGGAGGAGTTCAGTGAAGCTCGGATTTAGCCTGCCTCAGACGCACCAGTCCTCCAAGGAACAGTCCATCATCTATAGCGGGGGAGCTGAGGCAGAAAAAGACAGGCTTCCTAACTGCCAACAAAAGAGTGACATTTAAAGACCCATCCTTTCGTATGTTACGAATCAAAAACTCTACGGGGAAGCACCTTTTCTCATTAATATCACATTGAATGGAAACTCAAGCTGTCATGTGTGATGTATGGCTGTTTCCCTAACAGATGTGAGCATTTTTGACGTTCTAGATAGACACCTGAAAAGCAGTGACAAATGAAGGGGAAGCAGTTTGGAGTAGTGGAGTAGTTGTGTTAGTCAGAAAAAAATGAGTTTTGCTAGTTCAGTAGTATAATGAGGACTAATAGTAGAATAATGGAAAAGAAGGTTTGTTTTATAAATATGTGGTCAAAAGGCTCCTATACATTCACTGTTACACAATCTTCTACACACAATAATACATTACCATCACTATTCTATTCTATTCTATTCTATTCTATTCTATTCTATTCTATTCTATTCTATTCTATTCTATTCTATCCTATCCTGTATTTGCAAATTAACTACTACATGAAGGTGCAGAATTGCATAAATGAGTGGCAGGTTGCCCATGCAATAATCTCACCAGAGACCCCTACCTGCAATATTGTTAATAATAAGGTACTGCTACAATTAAGACGACATGTTCTGGGCTAGACTGATGAAGAGCTTTATTGAGTGGTTGAAGGCATTTTCCTGGATGCAGGGCATTGCGGAGTGTGCATACTAAATGACATGGACAAAAGTCACAACCACATAATGGGCCTGTGGTGGCGAAGGCGCCGTAGGCTTTTACTGGTCCTTTAACTTGTAGTCCTCGCTTACTTGTCACAGTTAATTCCCAGCAATGAACATCACAGTGGACTTCCCTTTTCCCTCTACCCCTCCCTCCAATCCTCCTGGGCATATTACTATAATCCCCCACATTCGTTTAGGTAATCAGAGCATGCACGGACATTAGCTCGGAAAGCCAAATGGTGCTATTCAACTCTGACCTGCATTCAGCACGATGTGCACTGAAGAGGAATGTTCCCCCTGTATTTATTCTCTTGCAGTGGTCTCCTGAAGACCTATAGCTCTTATTTACTCTGACAAACTGCTGATCGCGTCACTTCCTCAAGTTCCTCGGATGAAAACAACAATTCTGCACACAAGGGAAAGTAGTTTCAAAACCTTGCACATCACTAAATCCTACTAAATATTTAATATTTTCTAGGAACATTACAAAAATAGTATTAACATATGTATGTATTAGTATCAGTAATACTACATTGTTGTTAACAACAATGACTTCATCAACAAAAATGAGTTTTGGTTGTTTGTACTAGGTAAATGTTTTTTTTAAGGTAGAATATTTCATTGAATACATCCTGATTTGATTTTGGTGGTTTCATCTTCCCCCATTGTGTTCTGCATAACATGATCACTACAAGTGCTGCCGTAACAAATATTTGCTGCTTTGGATTGTCATGAATTAAACAAATATTGAGAAATTCATTGTGCAGCTGGTCTTTCACCATTACTCTGAAGCGATGGCATAACAACCGACAGATTTGTTCCCTCTCTCTCAGGCTGTGCCAGATTTATGAAGTGGCACCGATTGATCCTCACAGACAAAGTCCACACCAAATATAGCCATGTTCAGTGTCTGACAACATGCTGCTGATGGGACCTCAGAGCAGAGTGGGTGGTGAGAGCAACAAAGCCTCAGCTCGTCTGTAATTACAAGGCCACCTGAAGCTAAAGAGGGTCCAGGAGGATGTGCAGGTTCCTCAGTACTGCTGTGGAAAGCAAAAAATAGCCTCTCTGGAGGGAGGGCCAGTGTTCAGAAGGTTACTATTGATGAGTACACCAGAGTATGCGCCTTTTAAAATGTCTTTTTCTTCAGTTAAAGCAACATAATCTGAGCAACACATTTATGCACCACAAGTTACAGGCTATTATCAGCTATCTTTTGCCTATGTCGGGTTTAATTTGTCACAAGTTTTATTTTAAACACTCTAAACCATGTTTGAATTAATTCGGCTAAGTTGTTAAAACAGACTATAACCTACCCCATATATGTATCATTTGGACAGATGCATTCCACAGGCTTAAGAAAAGGAGAACTCTAAGCTCTAAACTCAGCATTAAAAAAAGACTACTAGCGCTGTTGAGTACGAAACTTCACAAAGTTAAACTAAAAACCACTAAAACTCAGTGGAAACACAGTTCAGCAAATCAGCAAATCGTTGGCACGGAGCAAGCTGTACTAGCACCACTAATCAGAGCCACAGTGACTATTCTCCTGCGATTACACAACCCCTAGAGCAAAGACCTAGTGAAAACATAACAGTGTCTGAGGAATGGGCAAGAACATCCAACACATTTGGGTAACACTTGTTTCCAGCATACTGAGAAGCAAAAACAATATTATGAAGTAAAACAGACAAGAAAATGTAAAAACAGGAGGCCTAGACAATAAAAAAAGGCTACAGTAACCATCTCCATAAAGGGAAAAGGGTAGAGAATAAAATGAAAAAGCTCTGGAAAGACAGTAAAAAGAAGTTTTTTTTAGCATGCCATCTTCTTTTTAACATAGGAAATATATGGGTGTGACATGCAGTACAATCCTATTGCAAAGATAAGAGCAGAACAAAAGTTGTTGAGTTTTCTTTCTTCATATTTTATGTCCATGCTCCTATTCTCAGTGGGTATGTCAGAAGAATGGATGACAGGCATGAAGGCTCTGCACATCTAGTACATCAAACTAGTCTCACCTCTACCAGCCAAAAGATCTTAGCTCCCTGAGCTCCCTGACCAACCTAATTGGCCTTCGCCATTGTCCTGTTAAGGTACACATGGCTCCGAGCGGATATTTCTGCCCCTGCTCCTCACTCCTCCTGTACTTCATCCTAACAAGATGGTCATTCTGCTGGGTCTGGTTCATGGTCCTCCGGAGAGCAATCACAGCAAACTCTGGCCTAGGCACTATGGCAGAGGGAATACCCAAGACCTGGATGGATCAAGAAAAACAAACTTTAGCCCGTGTGTTTACCCCTCCTTCTGGTTAGGTTTGAAACAAGAAGAGTGTCCTACTGTAATACCAGCAGCTGAATGTATCTCCCTTTTGACTGTGCCTGTGACATTATTTTGTCATTGGTAAAATTCACCAGACAGTTCTTGACATCTAGAAAGAGATGTTATCATTGTTAATTTCCTGTTAAGAAATACGCCCCTGAGGCTGCATAATTCATTGAAATTCAATTTGGCTGATAGCAGAAAGTTATAACCATTGTAGCTTTAATGAAATATATTACTGTAACTGAACAGTCCACACTTTAATGAAACAAATTACATGGATGTGATGTCCATCCATCCAATCCAATCCATCCATCCAATGTTTAGGAATACTAAAATCTTGCTCACGTATCCACAATAGATACTTGAACTCCTAACCTGGCCTCGTGTTAAATAAAAAATGGTTGTGTAAATCGTTGTTTCTTTTTTTTTGTGAATTATTTATGTATGCAGTAATAATGTAATTACGAGAGGGAAATAGCACAAGTACAAAACCACAACATGCTTTACATCCCATACAAGCAATAAACAAGCACAAACCACATAGGACATAAAAGAACAGCTGAGAAGCAGAAAAAGAAAAAAAAGCAACCCAAAAACCATGTAAATAACAATAAAATAGAACAGGAATAGACTAGTTTAAAATTATTTAGTAATAATATCTATATATATATATATGTTTGTAATTTATTGTTTTGTGACATATTGATTTGGGACAGTGGTCGCTTAATGGTTAAGGTGTCGGACTTGCAGGTTCGAATCCATCCACCAATGCCGTTGCCATGGCTGCCTCCTGCTCATGTGTGTGATGGGTTAAATGCAGAGTCAATTTCGTTGTGTACACTGTGTGCAGGGCTGTCGTGTGCCTTGTAATCACAATGACACTGGGTGCTGTTTGTTTGTTTTAGTTGTTGCTCCAAAGCACCTTACTAGTTTCACTTGAACTCAGATGCATGTAGCCATGAATCACTCACCTGTAATATGGAGGTTGTTGTCCACATATTAACATATCGGTGTAAAGTTGCTGAACTCACAGCGAATCTACTGGCACATACTGTATGTGTATGTATGACTGATTTGCATGGGTGTTGCAGTGCTTTGTTCTTGTGCTAGTTTATAAATAGAACCGTATTCATTTCTCAACGCGTACCGTCATGGACTCGAGCATATGCTTGTTTGCAGTGTCCCGATATGCAGAGCGGTGGGAGAATCAGCACTACAAGGCCACAGCAGACTAACACATGTATCTCCAGCAAGCATGCGGTGGTGACAGAAAAATGATGAAATCATGGGTAAGAGTAAAATGTTGTCTGACACATCTCTGATGTTTTGCCAACAGATGGTCAACACAGTGCCAGGATTCAGTGGCTGCCATGTTACTCCTTTTTTTGCGAGACAGTGCTGGTCACTGGCACAAAACTTCTGTCAGGCTGACAGGTTGCTTTTGGATCAAAGTGTCAAACCACTGCGACCGTGTACGGAAAATGGTGTCATCCTCATTTGCGATTGCAAATGTGCAAGAGCTGAGGCTAGATGATCTGAAACGTAACAGGACAGCATTAATTCAGGAGTGATGGCCAGATCTCGTGGGCGCTCGGGGGTGGCGGGGCGGGGTGTGGCGGGGTGGGGGTCGGGGATGGAGGATGGAGGCCGGGTCTTGTTCTGTCATTTCCTGCTGAACATAAATGCTTCAGAAGCTGCGTATGACACATTGGGGAAGGGGAGCAGAGCAGCACATGTCTAAAGTGAGCACCTAAGCTTCAGGCGCCAGGCAACTATGAGAGATGTGTGCGCCACGAACCAACTTTTGAAAAAGCACTTCCAAAATATGAGTGCCTGTGCTAGGGAACGTAACAGTTTTTTTTTCTACTTTCCAATTTACAGTGATATCTACTACGGTGACATTTTGAATGAAATGTTGTAAGCTGGTTCCACCATATAGGAGTCACTTGGTGTCAGTTATGTGACACCTTATGGGCCTTATTTAATGCAGCTGCTATATGATGTAGAGAGAATAAGAAAAAAAAACACTTTGGGACATATTATTGGCCGTATACTGGATATATAGCATCTTTCATTTGGATTATGGGTAACAGGACACAGCTATTTAAGATTATATTCTTTGATAGAAGAGAGTGTGTTTTTAAGTGCGTTATGAGTATTGGGTTAGTTTATCAGGGTAGGAAAAAAGTATTCAGGTTTCACCTTTCCACAAAGCAGAATAGTAACAATTGTCATACCCTTCCTCTATCTGTAAACTGCTTAATAAGTCACACTTCAGAAAATGATAGATCTTAGATGTACTTTTTGCTGAAACTACTGGATGTTTTTGGAGCAGTTGCACATCATACATTTTTAAAATAACACACACGTTGGCTACCAATGCCCTTCAGACGGCTTGTGAAATGTAGTCACAATGTGTATTCTGTGTAATGTAGGAGGAAAAACAATGGCAAAGGACTGTGACTGTTTTTTTTTTTTCTCTTCTTCTTTTTTTAAAAACAGCACACTCATAGGGTGGGTGTTTGCTGGCAGCTTGCCTGCCCTCAGAAGTGTAGCTTTCCAGCAGAAGCCGAAAGTGAACCCGGGCTTGTTTAAAACTAACTGTAACTGTGTGTGCTTATCCATTTACTAGCCTCCGGTAAAATGTGGCATGTATAATGATCAGCTTCACCCTTCTGGACCTCAGAGTTTCTGTGGTGTGCTTGCTTGTTTCTACCTGACAAACCTGTACATAGATGTTTTCCTGTCGTAGAGAGCTGTTGTTACTTCTGGGATGAAGACATACAGGAACAGACTGTTTAAAAAGAGTACAATGAGTAAAAAACAAACCTAATGAAGTAAAAATAACAGTGAACTTAATGAAGTAACAGCGAAACACATCCTACACACAAAATAAATAACCAACCGAGAAAAGCACTCGGAGAGTGCAGACCTCTGCCAGAGCAGCTCAGATCACCACCAAAATCTAATCAATTTTAAGTTAGCCCTTTTTTGACCTACCCTGAAAATTTCATCAAAATCCATCCATAACATTTTGAGTTATGTTGCTAACAAACAAACAAACTAACTGAAAAACTAACTGGCGGAGGTAATAACACACTACCAGTGTGAAGTATTTATCATCACTTCTGATGGCTTGATACTTTAGGTACACGTCATCAGCACCTGGGACTTAAGAAAAGCTGTGCACAGGGATTCAGGAATATTTAAAGACCTGGTCAGGTGGCATTGCATCATTTTACTGAAGCTTTGATGGAACAAAAAAATACCTGTGAGGCAGCAAGACACAAGATGAGCCCATGGGCTGCCTAGCAGAGATGCTGCATGGTATGTGGGTATGTGTTTTATGGTGGATATCAATATTAATGTTCAATATTAAAACTCCAAACAGTCCCAGAATGCCTCACCTACCCATCAGGCCTAATGATCCAGGAAGTCTTAGGGCAACCATAATGGGTTGTCAGCATTAGCAAAAGTACAATAAGGTGGATGTTGCCAAGTTTTGCAGGTCATTAACTATATGAGATGCGAGTAAATATCATAAATTAAGACTAATGGCCGTATTAGTCGATAATGTGTGAATAGCTCATCAGTAGTAATGATTGAAGTTAAGAGAAGTGAACAACATGCACACGCTGTGTAAAAGTACACAAGGTGACTGCAGACACAAAGAGCCTTGGTGGTAAACGTTGTATATCATTAACTACAGAAAGGGTCAAGCAGTCAGTACTGTCAGAAGAGAACGTTCATGTTTTCTACTTTTGCATACATGGCACTTTACAAAAATAGCACAATACAGTAGCCTTTGGCATTTTACATACAGCTCTACTGGAAATCACCAGTTGTACGAGAAGTTTTCACAGTTAGCCATGCACAAATTCCTCAGAAAATTCTGATCTATTAGATTACATTTTTGCTATGTTTATATTATTATGTCTTATGTCGTCATGTCTTCCTGTCTTGTTTAATGTTCACTGTGGGCCTAGGGAGCATTGCAATTTCAAATTCTGTGTGTGCAACCTGTACATACAGCATGGTTTTTTGACAATAAAGCTGACTTTGACATTACATTACATTACATTCAACTTTATAGTCATTATGCAGAGTATGGGTACAATGGCAATGAAATTCAGTCAGCAACTAAAGTATATTGTATTAGTATACACAGGTATAAACTGTGAAGGCCCACAGCATGTACAACTGCATATTTCAGTTAAAGTTTATGTGTCAACCATGTTTACATTTTCCAAGAATCTTATTACATTATCTTGTATCTACGATACTATTTTACACCAACATTCAAGTTATCCATTGAGGCAACCGGCACCATTTCTTTGCGAAGGTAAGATAGAGGTGAGCATCTAAGAAGAAGCCTGGCTAGTTTGGCACAGACGTCAGGACATCCTCAGTACGGCAGAAGAGGTTGCAGAGGACAGATCCAGAGACAGCTGATTCTCTATGTGCCCTCCTCACATTGTTCAGTGGCAGTCTTAATAATGAAACAAGGCTCTTAGAGTAGCCAGACAGCTGTGATTCCCTCATAAACGTTTCATTAAGAGACAAGCCTCAGAATATTACTTCTAATGCAATGCTGTGAAATTATGTATAAAGCCATATTCAATGCATTTTCAGCAAAGTAAAAGCCTTTGAAAAATTGAGGAGCCAAAAAGCCAAGTCCCTTTTCGAAATAGGGGGTGGTGAATTACTGCATACAGAATGTTTAGTTTAGCTGTGTCATGCCCGGAAGCCGTGGATCATAGTTCTCTCCCAGAAGATATCAGCATGTACAGGCAATACAATAATGCCCAGTCTGTGTCTGTCGCTACACATCAACTGTGTTAACAATGGACTTAACCATATATAAAATATAATATAAAAGGAATTAAGTGAGTTGTTATAAGAGATATTACTCTCTCTATCAAGACAAATTTCCAAGTTTCCAAATGGGGTACATGTGAGTGACAATATGCTGAAGAATAAATTTACATGATAGCCCATGAAATAAAATAAAATTTAATGTCTACTTATCCAGTTGTTTAAAATGGCTGTAACATATATGTGAAGACAAGAGTTAAAGAGTAAATTAGGTTCTCCTGAAAGACATGATCGTATATTCCGTCATGCACTATATGCGTTTTACTTTGTGTACAGGAGGTTGGGTGGATTTCGATAGCTAATTGGATGTTGGACAGAGAAGTCTTACCTGAATGAGTTTCGACAGGGCAAGGGCTGTGCACTTCTGTTTGAGTATCTACGGGAGTCAGTGGAGTCAAATGAAATGGCATCTAGGGCAGGTTTGTTTCTCTGTAGTGGGCTAAGAGTGAAGAGAGAGCTAGTATTCTCTCACATCAAATATATGTGACTCGTGTTTTTAGATCTAACTTTAATTATGAGTTGTTATAACACCTTATTCTAAAAAAAAACTGTGATTACTGGGGGGGAATCAATTTATGAATGCTACCCATATTTGTTCATAGATAAGTACTTCATCAGCCTTTGGCACACAACCTGTTAGACGAAGTCATTGAAGGACAATCACAAGGTAGTTATGTATCTTTGCCTGGTCTCTGGCCTGTCCGCATTGAGCAATTTTCATTCAGCAATTTATTATTTATTCTGATGCTGCACATGTTGATTCTTTTTGCGTGTCTGTAATCTTCACATTTCCTTGGTCTTAACTATCCTCTGTGTTTACATAACGTGGCAATTTTTAGTTGGGTGGTACATTGTCCTTATCAAGAATGTTGATATGAATATTGGGCTTGATTTCAGAAGTTGCCTATTAATCATAATAACAACAAGACAAATTATGATGTGGTCAGATGTAGTGTGTGTGTGTGTGTGTGTGTGTGTGTGTGTGTGTGTGTGTGTGTGTGTGTGTGTGTGTGTGTGTGTGTGTGTGTGTTTGTGTGTGCATGCATACATATTTATATCTGTATATCTATATTTATTACTGTTTATCTATACAGTAATGTGCAAAAGTTTTAGGCAGGTGTGAAAAATGGTGTCAACTAGGAATGGCTTCAAAAATGGAAGTGTTAATCATTTATATTCATCAACTGATAAAATGCAGTGACTGAACAAAAGAGAAACCTAAATCAAATCAATATTTGGTGTGACCACCCTTTACTTTTAAAAGAGCATACATTCTTCTAGGTATACTTGCATGGAGTTTTTGAAGGAACTTCAAAGCTGGTAGCTTGTGCCAAATATCTTGAAGAACTAACCACAGATCCTCTGTGGATGTATGCTTCCTGACATATACAACCAATGTGGTGTAATTGGTTGATCATACACCTGACTATACAGTAATCCTGTATATGTCAGAAAGCCTACATCCACAGAGGATCTGTGGTTAGTTCTTCAAGATGTTTGGCGCAAGCTACCAGCGAAGTTCCTTCAAAAAGTCGAGAAGAATTGATGTTCTTCTGAAGGCAAAGGGTGGTCACACCTAATATTGATTTGATTTAGGTTTCTCTTTTGTTCAGTCACTGCATTTTGTCAGTTGATGAATATCAATGATTAACACTTCCATTTTTGAAGCCATTCCTAGTTGACAGCATTTTTTTCACACCTGCCAGCATTTTTTTCACATGTGCAAAAGTTTCACAAATATAAATATGTGCAAAAGTTTCAATTTATATATATATATATATATATATATATATATATATATATATATATATATATATATATATATATATATATATATATATATATATATATATATATATATATATATATATATATATATATATATCAACTCATAATTAAAGTTAGATCTAAAAACACGAGTCACATATATTTGATGTGAGAGAATACTAGCTCTCTCTTCACTCTCAGCCCACTACAGAGAAACAAACCTGCCCTAGATGCCATTTCATTTGACTCCACTGACTCCCGTAGATGCTCAAACAGAAGTTCACAGCCCTTGCCCTGCCGAAACTTCCCTTCCCCCCAGTAATCACAGTTTTTTTTCAGAATAAGGTGTTATACAGTATCAACTCATAATTAAAGTTAGTTCCTTAAAAGAATCAACATGTGCAGCATCAGAATAAATAATAAATTGCTGAATGAAAACTGCTCAATGAGAACAGGCCAGAGACCAGGCAAAGATACATAACTACCTTGTGATTGTCCTTCAATGACTTTGTCTAACAGGTTCTGTGCCAAAGGCTGATGAAGTATTTATCTATGAACAAATATGGGTAGCATTCATAAATTGATTTTCCCCCCAGTAATCACAGTTTTTTTTAGAATAAGGTGTTATATCAACTCATATATATACTGTATATGCATGCACACACAAACACACACACACACACTGAAGTTGGAGTTAGTATCAACTTGTTCATCAACTACATCTGACCACATAATAATTTGTCTTGTTACTATTATGATTAATAGGCAACTTCTGAAATCAAGCCCAATATTCATCCAATGCTCAACATTCTTGATAATAACAATGTACCACCCAACTAAAAATTGCCACATTATGTAAACACAGAGGATAGTTAAGACCAAGGAAATGTGAAGATCACAGACACGCAAAAAGAATGTGTGTGTGTATATATATATATAATGGCTACCTGTTATTGCTACTCTGTTGCTGAGGTCCTCTCATCAGATGGAAACAAAAAATGATTGAACTGAGGTGCACAGGGATTCAGCAAACTGTTGACTGCTATGCATGAGTCATTTTTCCCACTCACTCTCCTAACAGAAGGCAGAGAGGGAAATGTTAAGCAGTCATCCTTCACACCAGCAATCTTTCACTAGTCTCCAAGCAGCACAGGGGTCCCGCGCCATTACCAGTCTCTGTCCAACCACAACACCTTTGGGCAAGGGCTTCTCTTGGTCCCGTCGACTGTCAATGATGCAGTTTAGCACTTTGTTTTTGAGAGGCCTGAGGAGGAATTATAATTGAGAAATCAGCAGGCACCCTTTCCCTTTTCCTCAAAGTCATTCGCTTACATACTGCGTTCCCACACCAATCACCGGCTTAACGGCTTAGCACTATTTGTACTTGAAGATTGTGTTGCTGGTGGCACTGTCTTCTTATCCTGGCAGGGGCCTTGAGGGGAGCAGGCTAACTTTTGGTCTGGCATGCTGAGAATATTGATCTATTTGGGGTATTAATCCCTGGTAGAATTTGAATGATTGAAGTTGTTTCAAGCAGAGATAATCATTTTAGGGTATGACACTGGAATAATTCATTTTACTGGAAACTACAAGATATAGACATTTTCAGCATTTGCTGTTTTCCTAAAAGATGAAATGAAATTGATATCTGGACACTGGAGATATTGATCTCTGCTGTTTATTTTGTCTCTGCCGTGTCTTAGGAACAGTGAGCTGCAAAATTAGTTTTATTGTAAGTAATATATTTAGTCATTTTATTTACAGCATTAGCCAAACTAAAAAGCCCAGAGCCAACAATTATCTTATAGCGCTCACAAAATATAAAACACTTCTCAAATTATTTATGTAAGACCAAAACCATAACCAAAAATATTTTGCAAATAGGTTTGCAGTCAATTACTGTAAGTGGAGCTCCATTATTCCATTTTTATTATTCTAAATAAGCACTCTCCAATTTACACTCATGCTTTTGCAGCATACAGGCTGTAAGTTCACAGCGGCCTTTTCTGTACTTGCTGACATGATCTTAGTGTTTTTTTTTTGACTGATTGTTTGTTTGTTTGTCTTGTTTGTTTTGGACATTGTCCAGGTTTGCTCACGTACAAGAACCAAAGACGCCTCACCTGAAGGGAACATAAACATGAAGACATAAAATCCAAAAGAGCATTTCATGCAGCAGACTAGGCAAATAACCAAGAAAAGGAAGAAGAAGGAGTTAGGGGATGTTGAAATGAGCGGAACCTGGGGGCACCCCTCGCTGAGTTTAGACCATTCCCATTCAAAGGAAACTACTTTGAGAGGGAAAATGGCTGACGGTTACAAGGGAGAAAAAAAAAAAGAAAAAAGAGAAGAAAGAGGTAAAAAGGCAGACTTGTGGTCATAGCTACCACGTTGACCACGCTAGGCCAAGTCAGTTTTTTTGTATTGCACATTTTTAGGCAACAAAAATGTGACCGTAGGTGCTTCACAGTGTAATTGAAAAAAAAAAAAAAAAGATACTCGGCAGGCAGGTAAACAAGGAAAAATAAGACAGGGTGTTGACTTGAGGAAAAAAAAACAAAGAAATAGTAGGTGACATTAAAATGCAGCATCCTTTTACTACACCAAAGATTTTACATATGGCGTTAAGACCGAAATAGTAAGTGAAAGATTGTTTAGCCAAGCAGCGTCATCTGCAGACAGAGGTCTGAGAAATTAATTCACTGGCATTACACCAGATTACCTAAAACACTGGTCTGTGTGTGTGTGTTTGTGTGTTGGGTGTACTGACACCTTTGTTGTATTTGATTGATAAATTACTTATATATGTACAGTTTATTTATGTTAACTTAAGTTTATTTATGCTTCCTTATACAAGGTCAAATCATAGTTCTGCTGTATTTCAGAAATTAGCTGAGTGTTTTTTGTTGGTAATGTTTTGTTTTATATTGCTGTACATTGCTTTGGAGGAAAGTGCCTGCTGAATTATATGACAGTAACAGCAAAAGACATCATTGAGACTCTGCTCACTTGCTGGTGCTTTAACATGCAGATGACAGTGAGGTCATGACTTCAGGGCTGGATCATGGACAAGTGCCCCAGGGCACACAATTGCTCCGTTCACTAATTTGGCTATGCATTAGTCTAGTGGAAGCCACAAAGCATTTTAGGCAAGTCCAGGCTGTGGATCCAGCCAGGAAGCTCATATTTTTGTGCATTTATTAATACTGATGAGGCACACACCACACAGCATGCACTTAATAGAGACAGAAGTTAACTGAAGTGGGAAATGGCCCATGTCTCTAATTGTCATTGTCACAAAAGGTTAGAGTTTGATATTTTACCTGTCCCTTTAGTCAGATTAGTTATTTAAAAAACACCCACACATATAAAAAGTGTCTCTTAAGGCACTAGTGAGTTACCAAAAGTCAAATTGTTACTTACACAACAAACAACAGTTTAATTCACAGAGGTAATTAACTTTTCCATGAATTTCAAGTCTCATAATATGGCCTCTTATTTTTGTACCTTGTTTAGGGTTTGTTTTGACTTAATGATTGCAGTCCACACCAAAGTTTACTTGTAATTCTCATCTCACTTATAATTTACAGTTACAGTAACAGTTATAGAGGCTTTTTTCCAAAGCCATGTGCAACACTACACTAAACAACACTATAGCTACCAGATTATATACAAAACATACTTGGCTAAGTCATAGAAAAATAACAAAAACAATTCATGATATTATTACGAATATATATATAATATAAAATGTGTCATATACGCAGTCATGTTTGCCTTGCTATTGCACGGGGAGGGGATTTTCCCCCTCTTCCTTTATATATTGACTGAAGAGGACGGTGCCCCTATCATCTCACAGAAGCACATCCTGTAGATGTTGCAGAAACACAGACTTGCCCATGTAGGGCTCTGTGCAACAAAAGCTGCTGATGGTGCAAAGCATATAATCCTTAGGCATTCCACATCTCATCCTCTGATCTTAAACACAGGAAGCCTTCTTTCCTCAAGTTAAAACACAATTTCTTAAGGCAATGTATACAGTAAGTCAAAGATCGCTGTATTTATGGAAGAACGCTTTCATTGGTGGCATGATGTACTGAATTGTAACCTCTTGCTAAGAAATTTAGATCAGAAAGTAGGCTCGTGAGTGCCAGAGGGACAAGAAGCAGACAGAATAGAGGCTTTAAGGCTGTATGCACTGAATCTTCTAGTGCCTGAGTTGAAAAATATTAGTTTCATTTACCATGTTACTATCTTTTGCTTTCATTTCTTTTATTTTATTACATAGTTAAATAAAATGCAAGTTCACTAAGACTTTTGAATGGTAATAAATTGGTGGTCTGTGTAGTAGATGCATTATGCGATTTTTAGTGGGCTTACCAGTTACTTGACAGGCGAACATACTTTAAACATCTCAGGTATCCAATAATCTGGATGTGAGACACATCAATCTGGCAAACTGTTTAAGTAAAGGCTTGTGGATTCTTTCATGAGATTCGAAATGAATAATTTCAAAGCAGTAAATAATCTGTGCAGGCACACATCTCATTCTCTGAAGGACTGTGAATTATTTAGTGTAATCTGGCAATGGTAGGTTGTTTATAATATATTAATGTGATACATCAGGGAGCAATTCCACTCTGGCATTCTGTGAGTGGTACTGTATGTGGCCATAGAAGCATTCCTTTAGGACCCATGACTTGCCTTTATTTAGAATAAACATCTCTCTCTCTCTCTCTCTCTCTCTCTCTTTTTTTTTTTTTTCTCTCTGTCTGTCTGTCTGTCTGTCTGTCTCTCTCTCTCTCTGTCTTTCTCTCTCTCTCAAACACACACACACAAACACACACAAACACACACACACACACACACACACACACACACACACACACACACACACACACACACACACACACACACACACACACACACACACACACACATACAAAATCTGTTTGCATTTCTTTGTTGTGAGCTACACAAAAAATATTGGCCTATATTTTCTATTGTAATATTTGAAAGTTGAAATGTTATGCAGTAAATCAGACATGCAATAATGAAAAGCTATTGTAAAGGGACAAATAACCAGTCTACCATTTTAGGGGTCGGTGTGGTGGAGAGGTAGGCAGCCATTCTGCAGGAAGAGTTGTATTACTATCTAGTATATTATTTCATACCAAAAATGACAAATGGAAAATCGGACTCTTTCAAGTTTCATACTTTTATTATTACTTGACTTGAGGGCACTAAATGATTCATCCTCTTCATATGTATTTATCTTCACACTGTGCCTCCTCCCTTTTCTACAACATTGCCATTCAGTAGGTGAGATACTTTCCTATTTGCAGACTGTACTCAGTACAGTAGCCAGGAGAATTGTTGCAGGTTGTGCTGAAGATTAAGTTGTTAGTCATCAGGATGAGAAATTGCCTTTAGGCTCATTAGAATGAACAGCTGGTTGGTTAATGAAGAGGAAACCAGGTGTCAAGAGGCCAGGTCTCCCATGACACATACAGTACACTACAGTACATTGAAACCATGAGAATGGGAAAAAATAGATCAGTGGTAATGCTCCGTTACATTTCTATGCCTAGATATTTGAGACTTATACCTGTTGATACAAGGGATTTTTGAAACTCGTGTTTGTATATGCTAGGATGGTGTGTAAAAATGGTAGAATAAAAAAAAAAAAAATGTATTGGATATTGGTGGTGTTACATTTCCATGATAATCTAAATGCTCTTTTGCAGTGGCATTTCTGCCTCAAAGTGTATCTTTCTTTACCATACCGGTTTCACCACTCATACAGATTTTTGATCATCTGGTAAGGATGACACCTTGTTGTTAGTTCCATATTTCTATCACTCAAGCCAAGACCCAGATGACAGATTCATGTCCTTAGTGGTTTCATTTTGAAGTGTAATATGTGAAGTGTGTCAAAAACTTGATAGGTGGGCAGATATATGCAAAAAGTGTATTGATGTTCTAAAGAAAGTATCAAAAACAAACCAAGCTGTAAAATATTGTAATTATCATAATCAAACTTTGTATATATCATAATGAAACAATTCTTCACGTCTGGATCAGAACAAATCATAAAAACTTTACTATTTAATAGCCATGCCTATGCGATGTACAAATATTTAAAAACAATATACTGTACAGTGCAATTAGACCTCTCACGTCAACATATAGTCTTGACAGCTGGCTTGCTTGTCAGTGGCACACATCAGCTTGTAGCTGCATCCAAGTGTACAGTCAAGGCTCTACATGGACTACTGCCTGCATTAGGTGACACTGAGTTGAGCCTGCAGTTCTGGTGAACTGAGTTCTGAGTTCTGCTCCATGGTGTGACGTACCATATGTGGAGTCCTCCATTCCCTTGCCATTAGAGGTGTTGTCACTTCAGTGTGAAGCAGGAGACAGTAATGGTAATGAGAGTTGGGTGAGATGGTTCTTTATTTAAACTGTTAAATGTTAACCTATGGTTTTGATACAAAGGCTATTAAAAGGAAGTATATGTTAATGATGTAACAGGAAGAGAAAATGGTTGTAATATGCTTTTGCAAACAGACAAATAAACAAGCAAAAGTACATAAACCAGGCTTTAGTGCTGTCTTAAAAACTATAAAAAGTTAATAAAGCAATAATGCTAAATTTAGGTACATTGAAACATATTAAAAGTCTAAATTAACATAAAACATTAAAATGAAAAATTTAACTTTTCCAAAAAATAGGCTCAAGGAGCGAGATTGCAGTGTTTACATTGAATCTTTTTCAAGGAAATAAAAAAACAGTAATCAACATGAAATATTGCTTTTGTATCTACATACATTTAGGAAATGCATTAATTACCCAAATACAGATAGTGGCATATCAAAACATATTACAGTGTGATGTATCAGCACTGATGTGATGTCTGTGATTTGGATAAAACTTGGAAAGATATTGAAAATGGCATGGACTAACCCAAAGAGCTGCTGGAGAATTAAATACAGTAACCATGTTTTTTAAACCACATTGTGTTTGAGATATATTGTTATTCCACTTACACTTACATTACATTATACTTAGCTGACGCACTTATCCAGAGCCACTTACAGATATTTACAGGGTTTCAATTACAGTTCCTGGAGAAGTGTGGGGTTAGGGATTCGAACCGGCAACCTTCTGATTGCAAGACCAACTCCCTAACCACTAGGCCACAGCTGCTTGGATGATGAATGTGATTGGACTTTAAATGGGTACTTTGGAAAATTAAATTAAAACTACCACCAGTAAGAAAAGCAATACACTTTCCCAGAGATCTTCTTTGTTATTTGAAATAGCAATTCTCTGATTGAACAATTCTAAGTACCAGCCTAAAGATAGCCAAATTACATATATTGTTTGTTATTTTGATTTATGAATATCCATCTCCTATGGGTAGCCTTTTGTGAATGTTTTTTTTTTCTGCATGCATGTAATGATCCAGTGAAAATACTTCTTGCATCTTGTAAAAGTGCCACTACATTCTGTCTTGTATCTGAATGTGTGTGTGTGTGTGTGTGTGTGTGTGTGTGTGTGTGTGTGTGTGTGTGTGTGTGTGTGTGTGTGTGTGTGTGTGTGTGTGTGTATGTGTGTGTGTGTGCGCGCGCGTGCGTGCATGTGTGTGTGTGTGTGTGTGTGTGTGTGTGTGTGTGTGTGTGTGTGTGTGTGTGTGTGTGTGTGTGTTGCGCTGACTAGTCACTTACATTGGTGGTATTTTTGACTGTAAAATTTACATCAGTGGTCAACAGGAACAGAATGTACGTATATCATATTAATTAGCAGACCAATAATGGCATTTCTAACCTTTTTTCTATGGCACCATTAAATTTATAATCATCATGTGCGGATATGTGCAAGACATCTTGTCAATTACAGAGCTCACCGAAATAGTCACAATAGTCACTTCCTGTTGGAGGAAAGGTCAATAGCTATGCATAATGAGTAATTGACTCAAGACAGAGCTGCACACGCTGTCTCCTGATCAAGTGCAAAATGTGATTTATTTCCATATCACTTTCTCGCTCTCATTTCTAATGTGTTAAAAAACCCCACCGCTGACTCAAGTACCGCTACTGGGGAGACAATCCATCAAGAAAAAGAATTATGAAAATTGGGTTTTAATAGAGAGGTGACAAGAATGGAGGTTTCCCCCTTTTTAAGATTTGAGAAAAGAAAAAGACAGGCACTAATGGCCCTCTCTATCAGCTGTACGCTGCATGAAGAACAATTTACATTGTGCAGCCATGACACCGAATACAGACACCCAGAGGCCCTCGCAGCTGAATGGAGGACTTGAGGGCCTTTCATGCGTTAACGTTTCCTTAGAAAGACCTGAGTCAGATAAGTGTGACTACAGTGTGTCATGCCGTTATCAGTGTAACCCAGCGCTCGTGCACAGATTAAAAAGCATTCAGTGGTAATACTAATTTCATAGTCTGATTCTTTTCTTTTTGCCTCTGTCACTTTGCAAAAGAAATGATATTGAAGTAATCGGGATAGGCATAATTTAATTAAGAATGCCACCGTATGTCACTCATAAAATAAGCTAGTAATGTTTTATGAGCTTGTGACAAATAGTGTTCATAAATGATCAGGCATATTGTCTTCTATGCAGTGTTCTGTTCTGACTTGGTTCAAAGTAACGCATAGGACACTGATGAATTGTCATTATTACATTACACTTAGCTGACGCTCTTATCCAGAGCGACTTACAGATATTTGCAGGGTTTCAGTTACAGTCTCTGGAGCAGTGTGGGGTTAGATGCCTTGCTCAAGGGCATCTCAACTATGGATAGGATGGGATTCAAACCGGCAACCTTCCAATCGCAAGACCAACTCCCTAACCACTAGGCCACAGATGCCCAATTGTGACTGTTGAATGTTAAGGTGATAGGGGCTGCAGCTCACACAGGGACGTTTTAAAGATGGTGGTCTATTCAGAGTTTGGCCCCTGTCCAGAGCTGCTCCACATTTGGTTGTGCAAGTCATGCAGCCCACCCATAAAATCACAGATGCCAACAGTTTTTTGGATACCTTTTCACTTTATTTTACTGTTTCAGTTTTACAAACCTTCTTGGTTGTCAGCAGCGATATTAGAAACAAGAAGGAAAACTTGCTTTCAGCGAGACAAAAAAATGAGTTGCTGCAGCAGGGTAAACATGACATTCTGTCAGGAGGTCTGTGTTTCATTTGGCCAGTCCTACTTACAGCTCAGTTGAGGTATACGTTTCACCTGTAGAAACACCTTATTCTCAACCTTCAACATCATGACTTGTAATTGAGAATAACATCTCCAACGCTGACTGTTTCAGGCACGGCCTTAGTGAAGTGTTTTTAAACATTAATCATTTTTGTTTCATTCTAGTGAGGAAGAAAGAAGAAATGGCCTCTGGTGTGTGTTGATATGGGTCGAATATTGATTTGGTCTGAGAGTGTGTGAGTGTGTATACATTGCACTGAACTATTATACATAATATGTAAGAAAGTGACATCTGTAAGAGGTGTTATGTACGCTAACAATGTTAATTTGAATCAGTCAATATATATATATTTCTGTATGACATTTAAAGAGCACAAAATTAGTCAAGTCTCCCTGAAATGAGTACACTAAGTTCTACACAACATGACATAAACAGTGTGTAATATAGTCAGATAAAGATGTAATGTAACTCTGTGGTGTTAATGTCTAGTAATGTTAAAAAGCCAGGGATTGAAGGACTGTGACAATCATGTTGCATTACAGGGGGAGAAATTGCGTTGGCTCTGAGTTCTCGCTGAAGTGTACAGCAGGCAGCACACTCTCTAAGTGATCCTGACAGGCCCCAGCAGGTGAAGCTTTTTACTGCTGCCTGAGCAGCAGCTTTGAATGTCTTAATGAAGACACATCTTTAAGCCTCCTCGTAAAAAAAGCAGGTATCTCTGCTCAGCACACTCTCCATAGGCTTCTTCAGTTCATCTCCCTCTCAGAACACAGCATCGGTGAACATTTAAGACATAGCAAATTTGTCCGGCGGCAATCACTTAAGCAAAAAAACTCCCAGAATCCCCTGGGTGTGCTTCACTGTCAGGTTTTGTTGTCCCGTCCCAGAACTGCTCTCATTAGTTTCACAAGTGGGTCTCATGTATGAGACTGCATGTACTCTATAAAAACCCCAATTCTCACAACACAGGAGACAACTACAAAATAGTAGATGAATGTCGAGAGGCCTAATCATGTTACGGTGTTAAGGAATGAAGGAAAACACAGACATTGGCATTGCTTAGGTATCAACATAACCCCTGACTTATATAGTATGCTTACATGTCTATTCATTAAGCTGCATTAGTCTGGTGTTAAATAGTTAAAATGTTAGTGTGTAACAGTTTGTCAAAATGGTTTCATTAATTTCAGTAGCCATGAATCAAATTATAGCTAATAAACTAACTGGTCCTGATTCATAGAACGTGAACTTGGAATCAAACCAAAATAAGGGTATGGGCTACTTAAAGAGAGGCGACTTATATAGTATGCTTATATGTCTATACTTTAAGCTGTGGGTTTAAGAATGTTTTCAAGCATAATACATACTACTTAGTGGCAACCAGACCTGGCCCACTAATGGACTGTAATATATAGCACGATGTGGGCCGAGTGTAAGTGCAATGTGTGGGCCACCTCTGGGCCATGCCAACTTCGCTAGGTGGCTCTGAGGTAAACAATATGGATGTTCCATGTCCTCCAAACACAACAGCATGGCTCACACCAGACTGAACAAGGCCGCTCTGCACAGTACCTTTGACAAAACATGTGCACTCACCCAAGTGCTGTTCCTCTGTAAATAGTGGTTTGATCATGTTGATCAATACAACTGCACCGTGCTATATTATACCAAGATGGCAGTTTCCTGTAAAAAAGCTTTTTCACCTGTGGGACTAGAATATGCATTAGACTGTGTTACAAGTGCATATAACAATGTAATGTTATCCTTTTTATATGGTGGACCAGACACCACCTCTTTGAGATTAATAACAACAATTAATCTGAGACTTTCAAGTTATATTGTCTAGCGTAACATTATAGTGCACTAACATTTCCACTAATTTAACACCAGACTAAATGTACAACAGAGGGGCAAAATGGTTTTATTAATTTCAGTAGCCATGAATCAAATTATAGCCAATAACTGATTCATAGAACGTGAACTTGAAATCTAATCAAAATGAGGGTATGGGGTAGATGAGGAGATGGGTGGGGGAAAAGTACAGGAAGAGATGGGTGAAGGAAAAGTAGAAGAAGAGATGGGTGACGGAGAGGTAGATGAAGAAAGGGAAAGAGACTGGGAGAAAGGGACCTGCCTCCAGTGATGTTGGCAGACAGGAGAACAGCACAGGAGAGCCAGAGCAAGGCATGGTTGGTTACACATCCTAACCTTCATTCATATGCATTTCCTGCAGTGCAGTCTAGTCCAGTCCAGTCCAGTCCAGTCCAGTTCAGTCCAACACAGCTCTGCACCAGCTAAACCACTAATTGGTCATCTGGAGAAGACTGGATGACTGGTGATAATAGTCCTAATTAGTGCCAGAACTAAACTCAGTCTACTTGAAAATTATAACCATGTGCAGATATACCCATTATAATAACCAGTCTGCTGGTAATTTATAAGTAAATGCGAATGTATTATGATCATATACAGCTACAGTTTTATGCTGTATGTCGATCATACTAAGGTCATTTCTGTGCTTAGTAGCTAAGAGTGATGTACACTGGGGGTATTGATACACAATACAGGAAATGGCCTCTCCTGCACAGCTGATGATGTAAAAGGATCACAGATGTGTAAAGTTTGTAGTGGGATTTGTTGCCTAAGTTTATAATGCAGGTCTTTTGCTGCGAAACCTTCAGAGATTTTTCCCTAAGGCGGATAACTTTATGACCCCTGACCAAAGGACCAGAGCTCTGTTGCCATTGTCAAAATCTACAGCGCTTGCTAGCCCACGCTTGTTAATTACTAACTATATCCAGGGAGCACTGGCAAAGACATGAGCATGCGCAGTAAATTGGGATTTTCTCCTTGTCTCATCCTTCCTATTGGAACAATCAGTTTCGCCCCATAAGGCACCTTGGCCAGGTCGAACCGTACACCACGGTAATGGGGCACGGAATAAATCTGTCACCGAATCTAGGGGCTACAACACCCACACGACTGTTAAAAACTGGTTAAATGTGACTTTGTTCAGACAATGGCAAATTAAATTGGCTGACCCATCCCCCAACATGCCTGAAGAGGCTTTGCAAACTTCTTTTTGAAAATAGCTTTGGCTTGACAAATCTTTGATTCCTGAGCAAAGATGGGTCAACCACGGTCTGGTCTGGTCTGGTCTGGTCCTGTCTGGTTTTCTCTGAGCATACAATAAATAAAGGAAAGGGGTATTAAATAAAAAAGACAGAAAAAAAGAAAACGTGTGAGATTTTATTTGACCAGGGGTGACAGGGTTGTCATGAAGCTGAATAGATGATGACTGATGATTGCTGCAGTGCAGTCCAACACCACTCTGCCCAGCTAAATCCCTGATTGGTCATCCGGAGCAGACCAGGAGACAAATGTTAATAACCCCAATTAGCATCAGAACTAAAGTCAGTCTACCCGAAAATGTAAATTCTCTCCGCCATGCTTGCAGATTTAGAGGTCCACTTGTCTAATATTTCAATAAATTTAGTTTCATAATAATGAAAAGTTAAATGTGTCAGGCAGTAAAACAGACAATACAAATGCTGTGCTGTCAGTTCTTTCAAAAATAGCAGATGTTTACATTTGAACTGTCAGTCAGTGGATTTTACTTAAACTCAACAATTTGTAAACATATGTTCAGCCACAACGCTACCTACTTGAGCAATTAAACAACGAGGAAAAACTGTGAGTATACTTGCATGTAAATTAGTATTTCCTGGTAAGCCTATACAATTTATAATAACAAAGGTGGACTCGGGCCAAGTCAGGTCCAGTCAAGTGAAATATAATTAAGATGTACTGTATTTCCTAAGCAACTTACCTTAGTTTGGCTGAGAGTCTATGTGTCAAGTCTACAGTAAGTGGTTACCTGATAAGTGTGCACAGAACAGCATTGTGAACCCCCTAGATGAGAGAAGGAGCTAACATGCGTCATTTTTATTTACATTTATGACTTTCCTAGTGAGGCTAGGACAGGGACAAACCACATTAAAGGAAACAGCAGTGAGAATACATGGAACTACTGAGGTAGATAAAGCACAGCCCTTATTGCTGTGCTTCAGGTGTAACAAAGGGAGTAGGTGTGATGGTGGTGGCGGTGGTGGTTGGGGGGGGGGGGGGGGGGGGGGTGATATTGAGCTCTGCGGGACAGGTTGCCACATACCTTGGCTGCAGGGCCACTGAAATTGTATTTAATTTGGCATTTGTGCATTCAAATGGATTGTCCCTGCAGATCAGCCTGGTCCAGTATCCACTGCTATCAAGGAGAAGATAGTGCAACAGCAAAGCTACATCTATTAGGAAGCCCTATTTATTGTCACACTATTTCCCAGAGGGGCCACCCTCACCCAAAGCCACCCCTAGGCCATGTGAATAGTGTCAGCTCCACCACAGTTGTGGGGAGGGAAAAAATCATGACAGAATCCCTCAGGAATATTTAAATAAAAACCTCTTTCAGTGTTCTGTAATTCAGTAAGTCGGTCTTAGCAAAATTCAGATTACTGTTGATGTGAAACTCCACAGGTTATGCTCCCAACATGAAGAAATAAGTTGTGTTCAAAAACCATGGCCACCTGAAGTGACCCCGAACCTCACTAAGGTGTATGCTCAGTGTGCTAAAAGGTAGGTACAGGCTGCTGAATGGTTAAGCCTAAAAGTATAAAAAGGATGCTAGTGGTAAGCCATATTCAGAGTTGCTAGGTTTGAAGTGGATGTATCTGAGATCCAATGGATCAGTGAAGCCCTTTGGAGTGACTTCACCATCAAAACAGTACAGAAGAAGAGTATCTTCTTAATAACTTCAAAGTAAAGCACAGAGTCTAAGGAAAAGCCTGGGTCTGGGCTTGGCAATGGCATATCAAGATTGAGAGGTGTAACCCGAAGACACCCAAGTAGACATCTATCACCTGGACCTTTCCATAGGCATTTAAAAAAACAACATTCAAGCACAGAGCCATGCTTTTATGGAGCTGAAATATTCATTTCCTTCAGCTGAATTGCAGCTGTAAAGGTCCGGTTTCTGAACTGATGAAAGCGCATCTTAATGTTTCAAGGCCAATGCACTTTTTTCTATCAAGGAAGAGCCGGGACATAGGACGAGATGAGATCATAAGCAATGTAGAAAAATATAAACGCAGGGATGGGATTTAATGCAGCGTTTACTTTTTATCTTATTACCTTGCAGCTGTCTGATTTTGTTGTAGATTTTTTTCCCTAACAAGTGGATTAACACCATAATGTAAATCAGATTCCCACATCTTGTTTTTAATTTTCTTATGACTCATCCGCTCTTGTAGTCTACAAAGCCTGAAAAAATAGGCACGATAGAACCACCACCATGAAAGAGAATATATCGACTGCTTTGTCAACCGTTCTGTGTTTTATGATCTTGATCATCATTAGTGTTCACAAAAGAAGAACCATCTGCATTAAGTCTGATTGCACACCAGCTGTAGATGAGCATGTGGGTAAAGGAAAGAGAGAGAGAGAGTAGATTAAGAGTTGTTTGGAACAATGAAAGAGGTAATCCCTCAGAATCCATACTATGTTGTTGGTGGGCCAAGAATGGGATAATTGTTCTCTTGCAGGAATATACCTCCAGGGAATACGATCTCCTTACTACTTAAAGCGCTGGAGTCTGGTCAAAGAGAGACTGTGAAGACATCAGAGGAGCTGTGATATTGCTACAGCTGCTGTAGGTCTTTGTAAAACAGCAGTTCATAAGGTTGCTGCCTGCACAGCTTTTCTGTTGCCCTAATCAAGCCTGTGACATTCTCTGTTTTTCGCGTAGATGTTTTTTTTTTTTTTTTTCCAGCACCAATGCCCAGAAGCGTTTCTCACAAGCAGCTTTGTTCAGCTGCCATCACATTCCTCACTGCTGTTGATACACTCACGTGGCTACGCAAAACAGATAAATGTACCTCCGCTTCTCTTGTACAAAGGTGTGCACAATCATCCTGAACACACTACAGATTGTGTTCCTGTCCATTGAATGTCCTACCTGGAAAACAGACGTCATATGAAGGCCACAGGGGCGTATATACTAGGCAGGCATTGTGCGTCTGGAGTACAAAGGACCTTTCAGCTGGTGATGTCCATCCTCCAGTGCTGTCTGACGGTTGTCATTGGGAGAGACGTGATTCAGAGAAATGGACAGATGACTGAAACAATTCAAACTATTTTTTTCTCCCCAATCACTAAGACTGATGTTATATTTGTAATATCCATTTAATAACAATATTAGTAAATATCTGCCTTTCTATTTGCTATTTAGTTTGGTTTAATCCAGCTTAGAAAAGCCTGACATATGTTGCACTTTATCACTAATATTGTGTGTGTGTGTGTGTGTGTGCGCGTGTATATGTGTGTGTGTGTGTGTGGTATTGGTCTAGTGGAATCTACTTCAACTTTTTCACCTTTCGGTCGCTATGAGTCATTCCCTGTGCAACTCAGATATGGCGGTGGCTGTTATGACCGAAAAAAAAGAAAAAAAAAATCCAAAGAAATCAATAAATTAAAAGCACTCTAAGAGGTTTGCTAGTGGGGGACATTACCACTTTTCCCAAGGAACATGCAAATACACTTTAAACCCCATAATAATACTCGCCAGCCCATTGTGATTTTCGATGTGCGAGCAGATTAGCTGTGGACTTTGCATGCCATTTGCGCCAGGCTACAACAGGATGCACTCCTGACTGTTCTCCAGGAAGCTTTGCCCCTCTTGCACAGCCATCAGGGTTCATATCAGTTCGGGCTCATTAAAGCTGGAATATAACTGGAGAAAGGGAATTTTTGGAACATTAGTTTTAACACTGCCAAGCCAGTAAATAATATTCTAGTTATAGCCTTGATTGCCTACAAAAAAGCCCATTTTGTGGAAATGGCTTTCTGCTCTGAGGCTAGTGACAAGAACTGGTAGGCCAAATGAAGCTCAGCTTTGCTAAGGCTGCTGCTGAAAATGTTTTGCATATCAACTTGCACATTCACATATTTTGTGAGACAATCTATAGTCGTAGTTCGGCCTTAGCGGCATTTTTCACAGTTTTGAGGCAGAGTGGAAAGGTTCATCCAGTGAAATCACGAGACTTACCTTACACAGTATAGAGACACGAAGCTTATTTTCACGTGTTTACTCTCTCTAATTAATACATTGCAACACATGGATAAAAAAAGATTTCACGAGTGTCACAAGCACATTTGTCGTCCCTTTTCTGAAATGATCTTGGTGCTGCCTTAAGTGATCAGTTATTATCACTCTTTGTTTGTTGTGTACAGTACCACCTCCTCCAGATCTAACCCCCTGCCCAACAAACATACACATGCACACATGCACACATGCACACACCACAAACACACACACACACGCACGTACACACACACACACATGCACGCACGCACGCACAAACACACTCACACACACACACACACACACACACACACACACACACACACACACACACACACACACACACACACACACACACACACACACACACACACACACACACACAAACGACTGTCCTTAAATGCCATGTGTTGATACACCAACAAAGTTGCAAGTGTCTTTTGGATATGCCCCCTTGTCCTTGCGGTTTATAACAGCATTGGCTCTGGGCAATGTGCATTGCCTGACAGAAAGCAGGCCCCCTGGGAGTGTCAGCTTTAAACAAGAATCAAACAAGACAACAGGTTGTGGCAGTTGTTAATGAACACAATACCACTTTGTGTGGGACAAACTTCCATTGACCCAAGTCAACACGACAAAAAAGAAAGCAAAATGGCTCAAGCATGCAGAAGTGTTCTGTGCGTGCTCAGATGGCATACAGCAATAAAACCCCCAATAAAGCCCTCATACCGTAAATCACAGACCTCACACAATGGCACACATTTTTTTTTAAACTGATGTTAATGTAATCATTTTAACACTGTACTTTACTTTGTGAATACAGTAATTTCTTCACCAACAGTTGTTCCATCAATCAATGACCCCAAACATTTACAGATACTGCAAATCTTTTGTAAATTCACACCTTGGTTTAACATTCGGCATTCGGCATTAGTACTTTGGAGTATTCTTGCCTAAATGAAAAAGATAGTTTTTTTTGTCAACTTGTTAAACCCAGCCCTTGATCAGATTTGATTGATCAAATTTACTATGAAAATGAAGTGTGATTTATAGCTTTAAGGTTCTTGCAAGGTCAGTGTGAGAGTCTTACTGTTTCAGCAATAATCCACATACCTCTTCAGCATTATTTTTGATTTTCAAAATCTATATTTGTATCAAAAAGCATTATTCATAAATATCATAAGCTGTAATTAAACCCATGGCTGGACTGTAAGCCCCATTTAATAAAATATGCAGAGGGACCATTTGAGAATTAGAAGAAGAAAAGATTTTGGATTTGAGCTCTTTCAAATATTCGGCCTTTCTGCAATGTAAGCAGGAGAGGATTTAACAAGGAAAAGTGGGCCAAACCAATATAAAAGGTGGGGCAGACGTTAATGGTTATAGATTTACAGAGATGACTAGGAATATGCAGCCATTTTGTGAGGTGACACAACAGGGAATAACATTTCTAAAGGTTGTAAACATAGTGCAGAATGTGTGAACAAACAAAATGTGTGAATAAACTCTTCATCTGAAATCAACAACAAAACAACAGCTAAACAGTTAAAGGTACATAGGAACATGTGAATTTAATATAACATTGAAATGCATATTAGTATGTAAATTGTTTTTGGTTAAGAAGCAGTGAGTGGGAACATGCACTAGCGGATTGTTTTTGTTATTTGGTACCATTCGTTTAAGGTAGTGTTTATGTTTTTGCCTGTTTCATTTTAAAATTGCATGTTTATGCTTGTGTGTGTGTGTGTGTGTGTGTGTGTGTGTGTGTGTGTGTGTGTGTGTGTGTGTGTGTGTGTGTGTGTGTGTGTGTGTGTGTGTGTGTGTGTGTGTGTCTGTGCGCGCGCCCCTCTGTGTGTTTGTGTGTGTGTACAGTATGTGTCTGTACATATATGTTAAATGTTTGCACATGTAGGCATAAGAAGCGCACTGTGACTTTTTTCCTTTAAAGAAATGTTATGTATCAAAGCTACATTTAAGAAAACTAATTGCAGGACACTATATCAGTTCCACCACCTTGGCTCACACTAATTTTTCCCCTGGTTGCTTTTATGTCTCTTTACTGTGCTTCCACATTCTTGCTCTTGAAAATTAGAGCCACACACCAATCATTTAACTTTTAATGCCTGGATGAGATTAATATGAACAGTTGAGCCATAGACACATAGTTAAAGGTCATTTCTACATTGTACATGAAAAATGTAGACGGTGTAAGGTGTTGGCTCTAAATTACTCTGCTTAGCACCTTTGCTATAATACGTTGAAGGGGTCTGTTGCAATTTTGGTCCATTCATTTTTTTTCTCATTCCTCAGGCACATTTCCTTCAGGAAGTTCAAAGACCCCAATAGGATTTTAGCCCCCGTGCAGTTCATAATAATAGGGCGGGGAAGAAAACATCGATGTGACGTGTTTTGGCCCTTTATTGCTATGCAACGCTTCTCAGCAGTGAAACACATTGCCTCCCTTTATTAAATGGTAGAAATCAACCACGCGTGTACTGTAGATGTTGATTGCTAAATATAAATGCCCATACTTCTCAAACATGTTATTATGTAACGTACACAACAATTTCCACCATCTCATATCATGTAATGTGGAGGAATTTATACTAACATATTTGTGTGTGGTCCATGGCAATATTATAAGAGCTCAGGTTGCTGTTCTGATTTTATTTGGTTGGAGAAATCAGCAGGTAAATATGTCTGGAATAGGCCTTTGAATGAGGGCTATGTCTGTGTCGTTTCAGCAAAACAAGCTTTTAATGGCAGGGATATAAGAATTTTAAACACACTTTTTCTACACACCAGCAACTCATTAAGCAACAAAACAGGTCATTGATTTTACAACTTTGTTCAGAGATTTTATGAGATATAAGTGACCCTCATAAGATTTCAGTATGCATCATTAAATCAGGGCTGTGAATGATCCCCCAAACATCTCACCCAGATAATGGCCTCAGGCCTTATAAACTGCGGCCAAAGAGGTGTGTAATACACCTGGCACACAGAGACTGGGACATTAATGAGTAAATAGGGAAAAACTAATATGTTATCGCATCCATCAAGAGACTCACTACACCGGTATAGGGGGCATTGTAAATGCCTGTCAGGGATAATAAATGGGGCTCACTATATCATCATCCATGATGTGCTTTTGACTTCTTTGGTGATGAGGTGTTTGCATTATTTATGTGGCATTTTGGAGATTTTGGGTGGGTTTTAAAAAGCACAGCCAAACAACATCTTGATGCCTCTGCCTTTAAAAAAAAACAAAAAAAAAAAACACATGGATTCAGACACCTTAATGGTCTACCCACCGTAGCTTGTATGCTAATGAGTCATTAGTAGACTATTGCAATGACCTACGCATTTATTTCTTTATAAAAAATCCCACAATGCAAGATAGGCAGGCAGTTCTGCCAGTGGACATTTGGAGCTCAGTACTGTCAATTGACAGTTTAGCTGTCAGCCTATGTAGCTATCTGCATGTACTCACTGCAGGTTGCTAGCTGAGTGGACTAGGGAAGGGGACATTTTGAATGCCGATGTTTCTATTAGATGTTAGTCTGTTATAATCAATAGTGTTAATGAAAACTGACATGTAAACCTTAACTGAAGTTAAACTAAAAACTGAATGCTGCTGCTGACTGGTTGGATTTGGTGTGGACAACATAATGTTTCTGGCTCTGTTCTCGCTAACATAGCATTAGTGCTAAAATCTTAGATCAAGCCAAATACTTTGTGTTGAACTGGTCCTGCTGGAACAAAACTTAGAATCTCACACAGATGCTGCTGTTGGCCCTTCCTGTTTGGTTTTCTATAAAAGCAAAGACAAAGACAAGAACTCGAAAACAATCATGTTTTAATAAGAGTCTATAGATGCAGACATAATGCTCTGTGTGTGTGCGTGTGTGCGTGTTTGTGTGTTTGTGTGTGTGTGTGTGTGTTTGTGTGTGTGTGTGTGTGTGTGTGTTGCTAGAGGTTACTAAATTAATAACTACACATGAAATACAATATCTACTATATGCCAGTTTTCCGGTGATACACTGATATGAGTTTTGTATTAACAGCATCTGTAGTGCCAGGAGGAAAGGAAGAAGAAATATCTAAGTAGGAATTTGATAGGAATTAAAATACAGCATTGACCTTCTCCAACCAGTGACAGGTCTTAAGGTTAGGAAATTACTTTTCACACTTGAAAAAAACGGTGCCCATAGACTTTTTTGGTATTATAGACCAGAAAGGCTTGCATCTTTCCTAGTACTCGGTTTTATGCATAATAACCACAGAATAATTGTAGTTTTCACCAAAGGCCATTCGTTCTGAATGAGATTGATGAAAAGCAATGTGCCAGAGACTTATTTGCTATTCCTTTTCTGAAGAGGTCTGTCAGTAGTTTGCATTCCCAGTTTATCCTTCCTTCACTCTCTTTGTGATCAATCTTATAGACCGAAGCAAACTAATTATCTGAGTGCTGAAATATACTAGAGTGGCAGCACTGTCCTACATATAAAGTAAAATAACACAGATATATTACACATATTTATGAACAATGTAGGAATGAATAAAAAAATTGCACATAATCTTAGAAAAGTAATACTTCATAATGTGAAGTGACAGATAATTGCACAAACTACATAACTACAATATATCCTGAAAACCCTTGACACTGTACTGTCACTTGGGATCTACACAATTTAATATCGAAAGTTTGAACGGACAACAAGGCATTTTTCATCATAATATATTTTTCACTGCACATTTAAGTAGCTTTTTCCGCAAAAAAAAAAAAAAAAAAACTAAACTAGAATCAGAATCAGATTCAAACAAACAAACAAACAAAAATTCCGAATCGCTGTGCTAAACGAGGACAAAATTGATTGAGGATTGCACAGTGTCATCTTGCTATGATGAGATGTGTTGTTGCGCTCTCTCTCTCTCTCTGTCTCTCTGCTCTCCCTTTCACACACACAGCAGTAAAAGAATCTAGTTTCAGGTGTTCAGCTCTCATGTATTTACTGTGGTGAGAGAGACAAATCCCTGAAAGCCAATGAAGGCATCCATTTCCCCTTCCCCCCACTCACAGGCCCACCCCACTGGGGGTCTCTGTGGGAAGCCTGGTGCCCACTCTCGGACTCTTCATTATCTTTTGTCAATTACTTGAATTTGTGGCAAGGCTTGATGTGTTCAACCGCTGTCCGCCGGGATTAGGTGTCTTGCTGGTGTTGCCAGTGGCCCTGCTGGCCTGAGCTGAGTGACACTGCAGTTAGTCACTGCAAGTGTGTGATAACATCTAAATGTTTGTCAGATCTGCGCTGTATCTCTTTGGTGTTGCCATTATTTTTACTCTGTCACAAATGTCATGTTAGATCTAGGACCATGTCAGCCCAGCCCTGTCCCCCGGAGCAAAATTAATGTGGGAAGCCGGGCCTTTCCAGAAACACTGCACTATATTCACATCAATGGGCCCGGTGTGTGTGTGTGTGTGTGTGTGTGTGTGTGTGTGTGTGTGTGTGTGTGTGGCCACAGTTTCTACTATTCCTTTAGCATTTAGACTACAGTGACAAAATATTCTCATTTCCTTTACAGACACACATCACAGTTGTAGAACACTGCTATTATCCAAGAATCCTGACCTTCTATTTAACTGTTACTACACATAATTTGGATATAATGTACGTGCATGTAGTTCCTATGTGAAGAAAACACTTTGTCTGCCTGGAATGCTACAGAGTAATAGATATTTACAGGCGTAGATAACGTAGCCATGTCTGGTTTAGCAAGACATTTAGTTTACAGAAGAAAAAAAATTATGTCTGAACTTTAATAGATTCATTCTATACCACAGACTTTTCCACAAGTCATAGCTGTATTACCAATGCAAATATCCAGCTTTTTGTAGTCTCAACAGTCTCCTTTCAAAGACAAAAAAACAATGTTGTGGTTATTAATAGATCCTGCCATGTTTCATCTCAGGAAACCAATAATTAAATTGAACATATTAGGCAAGGTCTAATGAAGCGTTGATGGATGATTATTACGATCAATAAGTACATCAGCAGGCCTGCTTTAGCCTTTATTAATGCTGAACAGGCACATACACCGCTGATTTCACTGTCAGATTATTTTATCAGCATTTTTTTCTTAATTGCGTTTGATGTCAATAAGACATTTTGGATGGTTGTACAATGAAGAATTAAGAAATTGTGGTGGCAGATGGCAAAGACACAGCACAGAGAAATTTGAACAGATTTAGCATTGGGCTGCTTAAGAATGACCTACAAACACAGTACAGCTATAAAGGATGTGACCCAATGGGCTGAATCTGTATTGTTCTGGCCTATTTGGGAAGACTGCTGGCTTAAATGCACACACTCCCTATTTTCAGAATATGCATCCGCAAATGCTAAAAAAAAATAAGTTATTCTATGCCACATCCCATTTCTTGGAGGCTATTGTGAAATAATGTATGTGGCTTTATATCTGGAAGGACAATGCATAAAGATATGCCGTAATAAATCAGAGCTGCTGGTTGCTTGTGCTTTGTTTTAAGAGGCAGCTTTTAACATACTGCTTAGCTATATTTACCTCAACAAGCCTGTGTCACATAGATACAGACTGAGTCTTGGTTCCTTGTGGTCACTACTAGGGCTGGCAACCATTCTGTAAAATACGGATTTGTTATGTATTTGGAAGGTAAAAGATGTGTATCGTATTGAATACATACTGTACAGAACACACACTTTGTTCCTTATTTGTGACAATCAAGTCATTACAAAAACCATGGCATTAAAATTACAGATTACATGACCAATGAATATCTGTGTAAGGTTCTTTTATTAAACACATTTAAAGTTACAATAGTTATGCCCACATACCCCCCCCCCCCCCCCCCCCCCCAAGATTGGCTACATACTCCATGCAGCAACACACCCACCACCCCCTTTCTTATTTTCAAATCAGAAAGTTGGCAACCCTAGTCACTACTTTGAACAAACAAAATATGTGCTTTAAGCTTTAAAGAGATCAGTTTTATCTTATCACTACTACAGCCATCACTACTTATCTAATGCTTGCTATGCTAACTGTCAGTGCATTAGCTTTTGTGCTCCTGAAATCCATTCTTGGCATCTAAAAATACACAGTGAGTCTGAATGGACATGACAAATGAAATGTCTTGGCAGGCCAGGTTTCAGTCCCCACCGCCTACCTCCTTAGCCCACCCAGTAACAGGAGTGGCCCCGAGTAGTGCTTAAGCTCTATCCAACTGGGGATACACAGACAGCAAAGCTCTGACATGTGGCCTGGACGAGCTTCTCAAATATTTGTGTCATTATACTCTCCAGGAACTCGTCTAGACATCTGTCATAGCTACGCCAGTATACACAAACTTATAATGGGTTAGGGATACTTTAAGTGAAAACTTGGTTTGGTGAAGTATATCAACAAACTGCATCTGAAAAATGTCAGTTTTAGAGTTTAACAGCTTTTTTATAGTACTAGGTCTAAGCAGGCCAAGACTAAAACATAGCCTGCTTACGTGTGGAGGTTATGTTTAGCATAACACCACATGGCGTAGGCGGTACCATCAAGTACCTTCTGCATTTTCTGCGCTTTGAAACCAAATTTTTTACCTTGTGGTAACATTCCAATTTTGATTGATAGAAGGTGATTAGTAACAACTCTTTCTTTGGTATGAGGAAGAATATTACTTTGACTTTACTGTGCCCTTAATGGGAAACATTACAAAAAACAACTCCTTTAAATCCGTTCCTGTGATAATCACTTTCACACCTAACCTGCGTCTGAGTTAAGTTGTTACCTTTCTGTACAGGGAGTTAACAAATTTCGTGTCCTGTCATGGAACATTATAAATGGGTATTTCAAATCCTACTGAATAAAAAGCCTGTTTTCATTGAGTTTTGAATGCAATAAATGATGCTGCTGTTTTGAAACGGGTCCAAAATATGCTTTAGAAAGGCCTATGTTACTGTGAGGTTTAAACGGATTCCACTTTTTATGCAAGCATAGTCCTCATATCTCTCCTAAGCAGACACCTTTCATTAGCTGTAATGAAAAAGTTGTGCTCATGCTGCATTTAGACAGCTGTAGATTCAGAATAATTACATGCTCTTAAATGCCACGCATTCTCTTGTAACTAATTGATTCAACAGACAATATAATAATCCCTTCTTCAAGATACCTTTATCCCTGGGTTTTGCAAAACTTCTGATGAGAATTCTCTATTCACAGGTGCTTTTGTGATGCTTTTGTGTGTAGATCTGCATTGGTCGAAGCTGTAATAGAATTAGAGCCTTGAGCTACAGTAAGTCAAGGGCAACTGGCACATCCCACTAATAATCATCACATTCCACACTTTTGAATTTGAAGTGAATGTGATTTATGATGGGTGAAAGTAGGATCACCCCTTTGCCAAGTGCTTTCGATGTGAGCGATCACATGTTGTAGGATGCTAATTGTAACAGCACCTTTCTTATGTGATTTAATACTATTGTAATCCTCTCTTTCTGATCTCACTTGAAAGAGCTAATTTAGGCACTTATCCGACGTTATAGCAAAGAGTAATGACAGACTGCTTACAGGGCTGCTGTTGAAAAATGATTGAATCTCTAATTAACCCTTGACCTCGGTTTTCATCAGGCTGTGAGGGTGAGGAGCACTTTACCCACCATGGGGAAAAATAGCTAAATGCATACCCTCTCTGTGCAGTATAGATGCCTGTGACTGAACTGGAGATGATTATTTAATTGTCTTTAATTTAATTGGTTAAATTTGAGGAATGAAATATGAAATAAAACTGCAAGCATTTGGACTCTGTTACTAGTGTCATTGTGTGTGTGTGTGTGTGTGTGTGTGTGTGTGTGTGTGTGTCTGTGTGTGTGTGTGTGTGTGTGTGTGTGTGTGTGTGTGTGTGTGTGTGTGTGTGTGTGTGTGTGTGTGTGTGTGTGTGCGTGTGTGTGTGTGTGAAAAAGGGCCACGAAGCCACCCTAGCAGCTAGCCTGTATTTATAAGCAATAAACCTTCTATTCTGAGCAAGCTCGCCAGGGAGTTTCACACTGGCTGCTTGTCGAGGAGCACATGGACACACGATTTCGCACGTGGAGATCTTTGACTGCTCATGATTGATGTGTGGTGGCATCGCGGCATCGGGCTGTTGACACAGTGTGCCTCTCTCGGGCTGTGAGGGTGGGACTGCCCCGGGCTTAGTGATTTACAGGCCCGTGCGCATCCGCGTTCTCTGAGAGGAGACTGGGAGTCCTCCTAATTGGATCAGAGCCATCATTTATTAATCACCAGGAAAAACTGCCTCGGTTTGCCACTTCATTTATTCATGCCACATGTGTCAGCGGACCAAAAAGGATCCGAATGTTCCATTTGAAAGGGAGTGTGTGTGTGTGTGTGTGTGTGTGTATGTGTGTGTGTGTGTATGTTTGTGTGTGTGCTAACAGTTTGGTATATTTTACAGGGTCACTGTATTCATGTGCTGAAGCTACCTTGGAGCAAAGGCATTGTGAAGTCTTATTGTGTTGAGCTTATAATACTACTAATGACGTCATAGGTATGGGAAGGATAGATCATAAACCAAATATATTGATGGTTAACACATAGCATCTAACTCATGGTACATGAGTTATGATTAAATCTCTCACCCAATGTTTGCAGGGATACACTGTTATACCAAATGTTCATCTCACTGTCTGAACAAGTTTTCTTATAAGTATGCTGTCAGAATGAAAAAGAGAGAAATGCTTAAATATTGACGCTCATTCACTTACACTGTGCCCAGACACTCTGGGATAGATTCTGTCAATGGAGTGATGAAAGGGCTAGTCACTTACTGACAGAGAGACTCACTAATAAACCATCACCCCATTAATTGGGAAGATGATAAAGAAAAAGGCTTGAGTTGCATGTTCCACAGCACCACCGGCCTGTGCAACCAAATGAAACACGACGTCGTTTTTGACAGTGCTGGGGCTTGGTCAGCTTAATTATTTATGACCTGTACTCTTGCAAAAGGTGCAGTGCTTCAATGTGGGTCTTGTCAGGTAAGGACATTTGCTTACCCTTCATTTCTGTGAAGTTATACATTAATACATGTATTAATGTATCTTTTGTGTTTGTAAAGACAGTTTTTATGACACTAAATACATCTTGATACTGAGATTGCTTTTACAATGACATTGTCAAACAGACAAGACAGCCTGTTCACAAGCTGACCAGGAACACACAAGGTCATTTTTAAGACCTTCAGGTAATTAAATGTTCAACATGACTTGGACCCTTGCTGCAAATTAGACCATCTCTTAGTTCTTAAATTTAAGGATATGTTTTAAATTTTAGTAGAGAATAACCACATTAACCATCTTACTTATTTCTTATCTTACTCATGTCTTACTAATTAGACCATCTCCAGCATGTGTCTTAAATTTTAGTGGAGAATATCCTCATTAACCCATAACACAGGCTTACTCCTGCTTTTCTGCTAACACAGAAACAACAAGGCCTAATAAGCTACCCTCTCAATATAGGCACTTCTATACAGATAAATTAATTTGCCTTGACCAGTGATGTTTTGTCACTAGAGACAAATTACCTGCCGAGAAAAAAAAAAAAAAAGACTAAATACCCCAAAATAATTCATCATGAACTTGATAGTACATCCAAGTGTTTTTGTCATCCTCTCTAAAATCAAGCAAACCTGCTCAGCAGCTTTCTCCACAACAAAACCTGATTCTTGATCCCTTACAGAATTGCATCATGCAGGAGAGTTGATTCACACAGCACACGGAACAGAAACCCGACATCATTCTCGCTGGAGATTAATTGGTTTTTGCTCCTGGTCACTTACTGTATAGTGTGGTGATGCCCTACCTAAAACTCCCCCTGACTGACTGTAACATATCTGTCTCAACGCCAGCTGTCACAGTGACTGCAGGACATCACTGCTGCTCAGGAATGTATGCGTTAGACTTTGAACTGGCTGGCAAGAATAGCTTTTCGTATGTCTTCAGGCATGGCAATTAAAAGCTGACTATGTGTTTCAGGACTGGATGGTCACCTTTAAGTTGTTTTCCTAGACATTTCCAGACAGTTCTAAAGATTAGTGGTAGATTGCGAGGTCTAAAAACAGAGGGAACAACCATGTTCAGATGAAGGGGTTAAAGGGGTTAAATAGGCGGTTACAGACAGAGTTTTGGGATGATTAAAAGCTACCCTTGTTCATCTACATTTTTTTAGCAGGGCTTATCTAACGTGATCCCCAAACTGCAAAAACACCAGGAAATCATCTCCACTCTTAGATACATCATATATATTCATTATTTAAGTAAATCAGAGAACACTGTAAATGTTAAGAATCAAGATTAGACACAATTCTCAATTTTTTGGCAAATTTTGAGAGCACATTTGACCTCTTTTTTCCATTAACCTACGGCATTTAATACAAGTACATACATGTAATATTATTTAATGATTGGTTAATAAATGGAGTTAATGATATGATAATGTTGTGAAGAAGTTGTTCACAAGACAATGAAACGTGTGATGAGTAAAACATAACCAATTTGTAATTGGCCTTGTAAGCGGGGTTGTAGTCAGTAAAACGTGGAAGAGATACTCTTATTCCCCATCTTACTCCCTATATTGTGCATCATGACGTCTTGTTCTCGTACTTGTTTATCTTGTTCCTCTGGAAATGACTTCTATCTCAGCTTCCTCAGCTTCTATCTGCTCTTTATGCTGACATCTTAGAGCATGGGAGAAACTGCACTTACAAATCCGGCCTTAGAGTTGATCATTTTTATTCAGGAAGACAGTCATTCAGTCAGTCAATACATTTCAATTAGTAAATCAATCTCTTTTCTCACGAAGTATCAAACACCTGTGAAGGCCCATCAGATAAATAGCATCAAAGCCCATACAGCTGAAGTTACAGGAATGCACTTACTGTAAGTGTAATTCTATCAAATGCCATCGGAAAACAAGCATTTAAGGAAATGACAGCTTCGAGTTAGTTTGCCCCTTTTGGCTTTGTATGGTTAACAGGAAGATACAGTGGCAGGTATTTAGGTTGCCAAAGGCCATGATGATATTACACAAGTCTGTGTGACTCACAGGTCCTTAGCTGGTATTCACAATGGCAGATTAAAAAATAAACATACAAGAACATCTCTTGCTCCCAAGGTCGCGTTGAGATGTTACGACCTCAGTGGCACTGATGTGAATGTGGCAGCTTTTTCATGACACTCAGTTTGTGATGAATAGTTTCATTAAATGTAGCTGGCAAAACAAGTGACAGGGCTTTTTGCTGAAAAAAATGTAATTATGACCCTCTCAGTGACCTGCCAAATAGTTTTCTTTAATCAGCAGTTCTGTGTGAAAAGCAGTGCAGTTTGAAAATCTACAATATTATGAGGAGTTTGAGTGGTTTGAGGTAAAAACGGAACTTAGAAATGGAACTCTGCTTTCTGCTTAGCAATCAAATACATAAATCGAAAAAGGTTTAAGAGACTTCATGGAGGAATTACATGAAGCCCTTATGTTCTGTTACATTTGAGGGAAACAAATTTAAATTGAAAATATAACAGTTATTTAGGCCACAATAGCCATAAGGCCTAGACGGCAAATGTGTGTATAGTTCTCTGTGTGTCCATAAACATTAGAAGAACATTTACAGAAAATCCTGGCTACATTATTTTGTTGTCTTGTAGTTTTAAAAAAAAAATTTCCAGCTTGGCTGAAGATTTTTTTAGAATATAGTTTTAAATGAATAAAACAAAAACAAATTATGAATTGTTAGAAAAATGTCAAACTCACCCTCTGCGTGCCATCTCTCCTCAAAAAAATAAATAAATAAAAAATACTGCCCCTGATGTGAATAGGAAAGGAGCAGAAGTGTTAAGCAACTGTTCAGGGGAAATTCTGTCTGGCAGATACAGAGTGTGGAGCACCTGAGGTGTTCAAACACTGTGCCGCTCGTATCACGAGTCCCCAGTGCCTGCCACAGGGTATCAAAATGGCTGACACCTGACATGACGGATCCATGTACTCCTGCTGTTTGTAACTCATTCTGCTCCTTCCATCAGCAGGTAACAGCAGGAATCAAGATTCATCAAACTATCAGTTCAGCACCTTCATTGCTCTGCCATATGTTCACCTTAAAACACAGAGCTAGATTTTGTTGTTGTGGTGGTTTTTATTCTTCAAATGCTCAGAGAAGCATGACCTGGTAGGGCCTTATTTTTGACCTGACTGACCCTTGTACGCTGGTGTGTGTAGCAGTTCTGATATGCCCCGCATCAACGGGGCATTGCGTCGTTGTGACATTGCATTATTACGCCACGCAAGAGCCCGCATAAACAGGGCATTGCTTTGTTGTGACATTGCACTATTATGCCACGCAAGAGCCGCATAAACGGGGCATTGCTTCGTTGTGACATTGCATTATTGCTTGCGATATCCTGCATTAACGGGGCATTGCATCACTCCGTTATTGTGTTCGTCCACTCCGGCGCCACTGGACTGCAAAAAATGTTGTCTTGTGCTGTTCTTGCCAAACAGTAAAGCACTTTCAGCTGCAATCTTGTATGAATTGTGCTATACAAGTAAAGATTATTATTATTATTATTATATGGCATTCATTTTAAATAGCCTCATCTCCTTTTGATGGTCAACATTTCGTCACGCATGCTGGCTCAGGCACAGACTTAACGGGGAGACCACACACAGATGTTCAAAATATAAATGTATTCATTTTAAGTACACAGAGAAAGTCAGTGTAGTGAGCAAAAAGCAACAATGTAGTGCAAGTCAGTAATCCAAACATGTCAAACAAAAATTAAAAGCTCAAAACGCGAGGGAGAAGAGAGCACTCCAAGCACAAATAAAGGAGCATTTTAGACCCCCTGATCAGCCACACCCACGCACACTGCACCTGTGATGACAAGGAGAACACAAGGACACACACACAAGAGGGGTGGGGCCAAGACAACACCCCCCCCCCCCCCCCCCTAAAACATTGGAACTACACATCAGAGATCTAGATGCTAATCATATCACAGAATAACCATTTGACCTGTTAAAGAAGTATTTATTTACAGCAGACCCTAGTTAATCAATAAACTCATAGCATGTACAGGTCAAGCAAAATCATTCATTACTTTAAGCTGAACTTAAACTAATTGCTGTATTTTGAAATGGTACAAATATGTATATAATCAACCTCTTTTTTCTGTGTTGGCTTCACTAACATACCAGCACACTGTCAAATGTAACATTAATGAAAGCTGAGAGTTGTCTTGTGCAACGTAGCCTGATGTGCTAATGGGATCAAACATGTAGTTTAACACAACCTTGTATACCACGCCTGTGGCTATTTAAAATCTGACAGTGCGGTCATGTGTTCCTCGCAGGGACAGGAGCACTTTTACTGCATGAAATGTCAATTTCTCATGGATGCTGTGTTTTGTTCCTCCGAGCTCCCAATTAGCCTCTGTGTAATAATGACAATAAAAAACATGCCGTCTCTGCCCCACTCTCTTTCTTGCAAACATACTGTACTATGTGGGCAGGGGCCATGTCTTTTTACGCTAACACCAGCAGTTACCTTTCCTTGAAGGTTTCTGGTATGCCTCTGATTAGAAGCGGCAGCTAACAAATGCCCTTCAAAGCCCGCGCGCAGACATATGGATGCATTCCTGAACCATGGTCCCGTGTGTAAACAGATGCACGCGTAGCCTACACCCCACACACGATTTATTCACAAACCGACTAACAAATCTGCTGTGTGTTACTTGCCCACATGTCTGGGATTAAAAACTATCAAAGGATGGTTCTGCAGTGCATGCACATGTACTATATAGCAGGTCTGAATTGGATTTCTGCCCTTCCTTTACCATACTTGCATACTAAAGTTTGTATCATCATCTCTGAGATTCAAGATCGATTTTGCAATCAGTATCTGATCTATAAGTCAACTGAAGGGTGTCTTCCCCTGATCGGTTGACATTATTATTTGAAGAAAATCGAGGAATTGTCTTTATCTCCCTCAACCTGTATTTTAAATGCACGATTAACACCCTGTCAGTTGCTTCAGTGATCTGTTGTCAATGTTGCCAAATGTATAGAGCATCATAAAAACAGGATATACGGTATCTGTATATATAAACTAAAAAAACAGCACAGGCCATTTTTTGTTTATTAAGAAGGGCTTATGTGAATAGTTATTTTACTGTCTTGGATTAGGTTGGTGCCTGACTGACTCATTAGGCAGCTGTCTCTGTCTCATGCCAAGGAGACAAAGACAAGGGCAGTGCCATCCTCTTACTTCTGAGGTGGCTGAAATTTTTATTTTGGAGTGACTAACTTTGACTTGTCATATTCCAGCACCCTGTCATTATTTCAAATGTGTCTGCAGGGCCTCCAGTGCTACCTGTTAAAACTCCGGCTGAAGTCCTGTATAATTTTCCCATCTTCCCCGCTCCCTCTGTGCTAAATTGCATTGGAAGATGGATTTTTGGCATCTGAAGCTGTCAGGTCTCCACCAGGGAAGACTTTATGCACTAGTACACCCGCTATGAAAGAGAACTCTGGAGGGATGTAGGAGAATCAAAGTGTTGAGTCAAGTGCTGCCACTCTGGTGAGACTTAGGTCATTTTTCTCTGACAGATTGTTATATTTTTAACAAAATGTGCATGGTTTAGGTTTTTTTTTTTTTCAACCCACTTCTATGTAAATACATTCCCATGAGGTTGGTATTATTGCTGTATGAGTACTAAGTCTGAGTAAGTGTATTGCATACGGCGCTGCCAACACCTAAGAGACCAAATATAATAATGCATATCACTTTAATGGAAGAACAGAGCATGTAAAACAAGAGAGGAGAGAATAGCTGCATTTAATTTATCCATGGAGGTCCTGGTTTAACTGCCATGGGCCAATTTTCTTCACTTTACGTAAAATGTCAAATACAGAGTACAGAAATGATTTTCTTTTTGTGCAAATGCTACATAGCAGGGTTTCAAGGGTAGAAATTAAAAATATATATATATTTGTCCTTTGGCATACAAACTAGATCCGACTAATTTTTGCTGTAGATGGCGAGGGAGATGTTTTTACACTGGTTGCACTAACGGCCATGTTAATGAGTTCATGAGACGCTCTGTGGAGGCGTATGAAACATGACCTTGCGCACAGGGCTCGGCGCTGCCCCTCAAGGTCACCCATCAGGTGGAACCTCCATCTCCAGGCTCTACCAGCTGTAAACAGCGTCCAGGTCTGCCAGCGTGTCAGATGGACATGGCTCTGTAAGGATCTTAGCCTGGGGAAAAGACGGAGCAATCGATCCTGCTTGCCTCCAGATGCACATGATTGCCTCGCCCGCCTCCCTAAGTGGAGCGTCCGACGTGATTGAACAATCCGCCGCATTACCCCAGAGACAACTGCCCTGCACACACACACACTGACAAAGTAGGCCCCTCTCAGCTTTCCAATAAGGTATTTGAGCAACACCTGCTCAGCTGCCAGGAATAACTAACTGTAAATAACAGGTGTGAATTTTACTTGTGAGTTCCCTCTCATTGCAAATGCTTTGTTGTGACCTTGGTCGCAGATGTCAGGAATACCCAATGAGTCACAATGAATGTAAAACATTTTACAGCCAATTAGATAACATTAATGGCTGGTGATTAGTCTTGGGACAGTCAGCCATCTGACAGTTGTTTTAAAGGCTTCATCGGGATTGGTTTGCCTGTACCAGGAGATATTTACATATTCAGAGAAAAAGTGGGTGTTATACTCATCACAAACTTGAAGATGCCTGTGATTTTTATATCAACATCAGTTGTGGGAGGATTCTGTGCAGCCTAAATTAAGTTTTTAATTAGGGTTTCAAAACTATTCTGCTGGCATTAAAGATCTTATTTTCACCCACGCTTCCCTGCTAGCTTACAGATACTGTTTTGCAGCACAGATTTATTTCTCTGTGTGTATTCTTGAGGATGTCCCAGAAAATATTAACTGGTACATATAGAAGTTGTATATTTGGATTTGGGAAATGGGTCTGTCGTGTATGGCCATACAGCAATTACTCACAATGTACCTTGATGTAATTTAATTGGATCACATTGAGAATCCAAAACATTGACTTTTTGGATACTAAACCTATTAGGGAGAGTGGGTGAGTGCTACCCTGAAAATTATGTCTCCTCAAAATGTCAACACAGGTTTTGAAACATTAAGCGTAACTTCATTTCAAAGGACTCTTTACCACCTATTTGACAACCAACCTATGGCAATTTGCCCTGTACAACCATAAAAACATACCTCTGACATATTGCTTTTTCTTAGAATATTAGAGTAAAGTAAAGTAGAGGAGTAGCCTCTTTGCTGTCACGATATCACCAGCGCAACAACTCTATGACTGAAAAAAACATAACTACAACATTACAACATTATTACGACATTACAGAAAGTCTTTACTAACACATTGCAACTTGGTCATTGCCATTCTGGTAACAACAAAGTTATAATAGGGGGTGCCTCTTAAAGGGATAATTCTGTGGTTTATACAGCAATTTTGCGTTTAGCATCTGATAGTACCATTTTGTTCCACACATTAAGGCATTATTACCACAAAACTTGAGGTGTTAACATAATCTAAACCTTCCTTTTCCCTGGCTGATCTACAGCATTAAAACTTCAAGACTCAAGCCAGCACAAATGAGCCGTGTTGTATTCAATGAGCAACTTTTAGTACTGAGGCACGCACAATAATATCAAAAGTGTTCCCAAAGGGGGCCCTATCAATTCTGAGTCCTTAGAGTCACCCTAACGGAGACTTTGACTATCATGTGAAGTTGTGGAAAGTGATGCAGCAAGTGTTAGTTCATGACACATCTGGTTGTGTCAGTGTATGCTTAGTCAAACAGCAGGTATATTCCAGACCTTTACTGAGAGGAAATGTGTGCCTGTCATGTTTGTCTTTCTAACTGCTCTTGTCAATAACCTCTTTTTGATTCTGCAGCAGTTAAGTTGTTTGACCCTTGCTATGTATTAGTGTTTATTGTTTATTTTTCACTCTGGCATACTTCCAAAATTTCAACATTTTAGAGCCTGGCAAAAAGCAATATATGGGTGTCTAAATGAGTTGTACAAATGTAATTGTATGTGTACTTATATAGTAAACCTGTAAATGAAAGGCCTTAATTATGTGGGAGTACTTCTTTTTCATCTTACCCCCCCCATCAGTTTGTTCTTGCTGCACAACTGTGGCCATCACACAGTCCTATAAATCCCTTTAGGGCATAAGCATATTTCCATCTGCGCATACTGTATGCAAAAGCACACATATGTGGGGTTATTTGTTTTGTTAGAAAGGCGATAGGAACGTGATATATGGTCATCCTTCAGGTTTAGGCTTAGGCTTAGGAGTGCAAACAAAATGCTAATGATATGGGGAATCACCCAAGTGTATATCCTGTGCAATGATTTTTGAAAATTTCATCATACATCAGTATTAATATCCCTGTGTTATTAATTAATTTCCACAGGTGTATTCCTGCAAGACTACACAAACTTGTTTTGATATTGTAGGTGCATCTTTATTAACAAGTGCAATTCTCCTGGGCCAGCCAGCGTGGTTGAAACAATATGTTTTCATTTCAAGAGCGATTACATGATGTTATTGCACAATTAAGTGCCCCTTAATTGAAGTGTACGACCTGTTGTCATCGTGAATCACAGTGGGGCTTCGCAATTTCAATTAGACACCAGGCAAAAATGATATCCCCTCACTTTGGGAGGTAGTATGTCTTTGATTGACCAGATAGAATTATCGTTAGGTTAATGCCGTGCATTTTTACAACCGAATTGTGTGCTTTATCTGATGAAACTAAATACTTGTATGCCTCCATCCTGATCAGAAAAGATAAGTGCCCGAGGCAGGGCAGGCTTGACTCTTAAGATTGCTTTAGTGAGTGATTTACGGTTTAAATATGGTAACATCTGCAGATAATTAAGTCCACAAGGTTGCTGTAATTAAGTAACCCACTGGAGTTAAGATTGATAACGTAATTTATTTGTCCATCTCTGCACACTCCCTGGCAATAGCCTCCCCCTTCTGTGTTATTTTTAGTGCCTGACAAATATCAGTTTGGTACAGGAAGTTTGCTGGTTTGCTGTTTAATGTTTAATTTTTGAGCTTAACTCCAAAACAGAGGTCATGTTTGGACTCACTCCACAACAAATGTGGAGAATTGCAACAGCACACAGGATTTCTGCTGTCGATTATAGATGCAATTTTATTCAGACACTCAGATGAAGAATCCGTCGTTTGATGCCCTGCCTTGATTTTGCACTTACAGTACATCCTCCATTACCAGTGGGGCCAGAGTCCGGCACTCACGATCAAAATTACATGCACAAGCAGCCCAACACAATTCATACAATATTCATTGCGTAATATTTTTTTGTATATTTTCAAGATTTGTTTGGCCTTCGCTTTTCGCCAGCCCCAGTGTAGCCTAGCCCAGCCAGCACGCCCACAGGCATACACACACCCAACACAGCTTGTCTGCTACTAGGAAAACATCGCTGAGTCTCAGAGGGCTTTGAAATGACTGAAATCCTCACTACACTTCGTACTCATTAATTCACCTATTTATCAAGTCAAGTCAGTCATTTGTTTGTTTGTTTGTTTATTTGTTTGATTGTTTGCTTGCTTGTCCGCTAATATCTAAACTCAATAATAACAATAACAATAATTTGTATTGAAGGGTAACTGTGGCCTAGTGGTTAGGGAGTTGGTCTTGCAGTCGAAAGGTCGCCGGTTCAAATCCTGCCCTATCCATAGTTGAGATGCCCTTGAACAAGGCTTCTAACCCCACACTGCTCCAGGGACTGTAACTGAAACCCTGTAAATATCTGTAAGTTGCTCTGGATAAGAGCGTCAGCTAAGTGTAATGTAATATTGATATGGAATGATTCTTGGAGAAAGATTGGCCAAAAGGTGACTATGGATTTAAGAAATACCTGAAGTTAACTGTAGGGTAGTGGGTTGAGGCTATAATCATTTGATGGTACAAATTTGACTGTGCCCTTTGCATAAATGGATATGAGTTACAAAAATTTGTGTGGGGTGAAAAAGTGTGCAGAATGTGCACATTGTGTGACTTGAACGCACGGGAGAACATGGCCCTACAGCTACACACAGACGCAATATGTTGCTATTGATTAGACGGACAAGACCATGATAAAACT
>CM050202.1:11141273-11151273 GCA_027475355.1 Coilia nasus | reverse complement strand
TTGACATGGTTGCCACCATCACAACCTTCCCTACTGATTACTGATATTAGTTCCCATACTAACATACCTTATGTAAAATAAGCATTTTATTCTGCAGACATGTTTATAGCTTACATTACAGCTTATGGACACACAGACATGAATGTGGATACTAGAAAAGAAGAATATCTCTGGGAATATATTTGTCTGGGTTCAACGAGAGGCTGAACAACAACAGAATCAATTGTATATGCAGCAAGGTACTCCAAAGGTGAGAGATGCATTCATTTTACTTCAAATGAGACAAGACTACAGGATCATGACCTCTGGAGTTGGCACATCGGGATGCGTAAGAAAGAATACATATTTTCCCATGCAGAATGCCTAGTAGACTGTCATTCAAAATACACTAATATTGATGTCTTGGCGGACTTTAACCATGCAATGTCATTTCTCTTTGATTTAGGATTTTCCGAATAGAACATTTAAATTCTACCAGAAAAGACTGATGAAATTACAGTTTTTCTCAATTGCTTAAACACATTTTCTGAAAACATGCCTCATACTCTCAGAACTCTACACACAAGTCACAAAAACACACACACAATGGGCTAAACCCCTCACTTCTCCTGCAAAATGAAACTTTGCATTCAAAACAGTATTATTTCTTCTCAAAATGCTATTTTGTTGTCAAATGACACACACAAACCATCATATGAATAGACATTTATAACAACCAGTTGAACCCTGATGTGCTTAATGTAAAACACTATGATAAATGGAAAACAATTCTTATCCATTCATCATAATGATTTAGGCCTTTTTTGTTCAGTGTTACACTTGCTACATACAGTACATACATAAGTGTGTTATATTTTAGAATATTGTTTTTACACTCAGAACGCACATATACATCGATACAAATATATTTTATTTTTCCCACAAAAACAGTGTACACACTGTGCATCCCAATCAACACAAAGCTGCACCTACAGTGGTCTACATAAAACACAACAGAAGAGTTTACTGTAGCCTATACAGTTACAAAAAAAAATATGCTGCATCCTTTCTTCTGTTTTGGTGTGGCCACAGCACCTCATCCACATCATATGCAATGTTTTTCCTGGCCTAACAGAAAATCCATCCATCAAAAGCATCAGTTGCTATATTTCCACATGCGTCTTCCATAGCTTAGAGAAATGGTACACGCATTTGTGGATTTTGGTCATACACTTTCATCTCCAGTCAAAACAAAATCCTCAATTGGGTTGAGGATTGCAGAATATGGAGAGAGATATGTAAACAACTAAACAACTACTGTAAAATAATTTTGTTGACCAAATGGTTAACCAAAATGGCTCTGATCTCATCAGAGATTACGGTCCTTTCTTGTCCTCGTCCGTGTCCTCCCCGTCCTCCTCCTCTTACTCTCACTCCTCTAGCTGTGGCTCTGCCTCTTCCAAAGCTCTGACAGCTAATTGTAAAGCTGTGTGACAGGTGTGATGAGTCAGTGTGCATAATGGGGCAATTGACTGTAGAATTTTGAATCACTGTGTGTTCCTTGTGAAAACAAGAGATTTATGTCATGAAAATTGTGCCAAATGCAGAGAATTGTCTATAGTGTTTTGAAAAAAGTGTGTTTTAGAACTGCAATTTGAGTGTAAAGCAGGAATTGTGTTTATAGTTTAGCAGAATCTGTTCATGTGGTTGGTGCATGACTTACATGTTGTGGTCATTGTGTCTGAAGTACAAGGAATTGTATGTAAACAATTGAGAAAATTTGTAAACACATTTAATCAAATGCGTGAATATGTACAAGGCGTTAGATATTACAGGCGCAGACAAACAATAAGAAATTGTCTTTGGCACAGGCCTCCGTCTTATAGGTTAATGCCCATTGGATGATTCTCATATCCGGCCATGCAGGATGGCAGGGGGTGAGAGCCTGCCCCAATTGACCAGACAGGGACCAACTGGTGATGGTGTGTGGAGGGGTGAAGGAGGAGGTGACAAAGTCGGCATACTCTACGTAGCAGAGAGCAGAATTAGACGGGACAATTTTGAACAAACGTGCAAGCATCCCATTGGCTGCGAAATTGATTGAGTGAAATGACGTACGAGGGAATTCGTGACACTGGGAGCCTGTGATAGGATAGAAGTAGAACAAAGACTGACGTAGTGGGGGAAACCCTCAGGAAACTATGGAGAAAGATTTGATTGGTTAAACAGGGGAAAGTGAGTGATAGAGGTTACTGACAAGGTCGAGTCTTACTGGCAGGACTTTCGCCTTAGCTCCCATGTCTTACAGTTTTTTACGATTGCTTAAACTCAATTTAAAAAACTAGGCCCATTTTGTCTAAACACTACACACAGTTAGGATAACCATACACTAGATGAACAGAGCACCACAGATCTATTGCAAAATGTTATTCTTCTTTCAAAACTAGACACTTATTTGTAAAAATGCTATTTTGTTGCCAAATCACACACACATGATTCATATGATCTGTTTGTGTTTGAGTGAGTTACTATCCTAATCCTAAACACTTCTGTAACATTCTGACTTTTCTAATGACACAATCTGGGTTTCATTTTTTCAGAAATAGTGACAAATGACATGAATACATGAAACACAACACATATATACATACATTTATTTCAACTGATAAAACAATTGTACTTGCAATACAAACTCAGTGTGGTCAAGTGTTTGATTGCATATGGTTGCATATTGAAAATTGAAACACAACCATTTCTACAAAGAACAATGTATGTAGCAAACAATGTAAATAAACTGTAAAAGGCATTGTCTCTCCATTTTCAAGGGATGTCTCAACCTATTGTCTTCAAGGCAGTCAACCAATGTCATTTGCATGTGATAAATTTAGTCCTCATCTTTTTTGTTCATGCTCTGCTCCACATGTACCTTACAGTAACAGTATTTACCTCTTTCTCTTGTTACCCCTCTTCCTCTTCAAGCTCACTTTCATCTTCACTGTCCCCCTTTCTCTCTCTTATGCTACAACACTGCCTTACAATTCTTTTCAAGTCTGGGTAGCTCCCCCATTTTACAGTGTTTAAGCCTGATTGCTGAGTTTTGCATTTTGGCCCTCAGTGTTCTGGCACCTGACGATTGTGTTTAACCAGTTGGCTGCAAAGTTGTGGTCAATTGATAGCTAGTGTTTAGAAATTGAAAGAATGTGACATTACAATATATTCACGTGTGTAAGGTATATAAGTGTGTTTAATGTTTTGCAAATCATGGTGTGTAGTATTTTGCAAAAAGTGTGAAGCTGAAAATGTGCTTAGAGTGGTGCCAACCTGAGTCGATGTTTTCTTACTTGAGTTTTAGGTTTCATTAATTGTGGGAAACTTTACATTTTTGTGTGTAAGCAAACATAAAAAAACTGTAACACAGGTTTCTGTTCAATGATTATGCCGCCAGTTAGCCTGACAAGCCAGCCCACATCAAATTGTGTGGTGTGGCCACGATAGATTGGCCAGGCACAATCCAGAGTGTGGCATCAATGTGTCTTTGTCTTTCAAACTGCCTCTGCATGTACAGTAATAGGATAGTGCTAAAACCAATCATAGCAACAAACTTGTTTACCACAGCACTCCACCAGGACACCTTCGCAACCGTGTCATCATCATGTTATGTTCGCCCCAGGGCTGACCAATATGATTGGGCTGACCAGATTTGGGAGAATAGCTAATGAGCTTTAATGGGTCATTGCTCGACTGTACCCAGAATAGAAATTTTGCTAATGCTAGAGTACGTCTAGATTTCTAGGCTAGCCACCTGTAGTTTGTTGACCGGTTCATACTTTTGAATACGGATACACTGAGACTGTTTTCAGCGCTGGGCATCAGGTCTGCTTTTGTACTCGTGCTGATATTGTACTGCTGTCAATCTGCATTTTGGCAAAGGACCAAGCAGTTTTGCTGAACAAAGGTCAAGAGAACAATAGATAGATTGACAACAGGTATGAAACTAACCACTGGGCCTCGGCCTTGGCAGCAGTCAGTTTGGAAATGAAAGCCTGCGAAAGTTCTGCCAGGAAGACGACCTGTCTAATTTACCTTTTTCGCTGCTTCAGCTGCGGACATTTTGACGCATCCTCCTCCCTCCCCACCACCACCAGGTTGGTCCCTGTCCATCCGCCTGGGGGGAAAATTCTGGGTTCTGCTAAACGGCAACGGCTGGTTCTGCCGGATCCCAACGATGCAAGACCCAGGCTGATGACCGGACCTACGCCAAAGAATATCTACTCTGTAATTAATGTTCAGTTGTTTATTCTGACCATATTAAAATGCTTTAATTGGAATTCTTATTCTCGGAGTCTTTCTGGCCGAACTAGTAACAGCACTCTGTCCTGGACATTAAGAAGAGACTTTTTATGGCGGTTTATAGCAGTGATTATGCATCTGCTAGGTAGAGGGTTCGGGGTTGTGGCAAAACTTTGTGAATAGCTAACACAGATAGCATCTAGAACGTTCATAGCATCAAATCAACTTTCAAAAAAAGGAATATATTCCTCTGCTATTTCATTCTAAATGCAGTTCATATTCAGACAGTAGCATTACTGTAATAGCTAATATTACAGTAATTTTCACTAGAAAATGTGCTACTTTTCCAGCACTTCCTGCATTCACGTCTTTCAGATTCCACCATTCAAAAAAACTTAAGGCCAATCATTCCTTTCCTTTGCTATCTGAAATATTGTATATACATTCTTGTCCTAAATGCTTTTTACACTACTATAGCATAACATTAAAAAGAACAGGTAAATATATAGGGAGCAGGCAGTGAGACCCCTTTTGGGTACTTAGTTCAGTGTGTACGTATGCTGTTGAGTAAAGGAAAATAAAAACATACATAACTGTACATAACTGTGTAAGTCATACAATGGATTAAATCTATTTAACACACACAGACAAAGACAGTAAGTATTCTCAATCACAACTGTGGAACCAGAAAGTAGGCTGGTGAGTAGAAACAGATCTATTGCACATGTATTATTTCAAACATTTTTAATGACCAGTATAGCTGGATTTAATATGTCCTTTTTTGTACAATCTTATATCACTATTTGTATGTGTTAGGCAACATCAGAAATTGATTGGCAGTGTGGTGATGGTTTCCTTTGGCGGAAATGTCCTCTCTCTCTCTCTCTCTCTCTCTCTCTCTCTCTCTCTCTCTCTCTCTCTCTCTCTCTCTCTCTCTCTCTATACAGTAGATGACACTAGTGTAACTGATTGATGAGAAATATTAAAGCCAGAAGGAAGAGCAAAGTGGAAGATGAATGGCTTTAATGCTGCAGCCAGCCTAAGATCTAAGCACCACATCTATTTATTAATATTTGGTTTACCTTGGCAACTATCCATCTCTATTTATGTAATACATGTAGGATTGGATCTGTCATTTTAGTTACTCTCCGGCATTTGTCTCTCACTTGCCGTGTGAGATTTCCATTGGCTCATTCTCAATACAGCTATTTGACTTCTATTCTTCATATCGAACAGTACAAGAAAATAAACTTGTTACATCTGTTGCTTTTGTGGTGAACTATGGGTCAAACCACTGAATATGCCCACTTTGTATGCAGTCAGGCCGAAGATAAATGTCTGAATTTGTAAACTTTATGAAATGGTTTTGTAACTGCTAAAGGGAGAACAAAGAGTGATTCTCTATAGACCCACAGCATGTCTGTGAAGATTCTCATTCATCCAGGTCACAGTAGTCAAAAGCCTTTTGGATTGAAAGGTGAAACGTCTTCAAGCTCCAAAAGTAGTCCAATTGCATACAACTTAGCTCTTTTGACCCACACCATGAATGTCATTACAAACTAGAAAACTGCTGGTAGTATTCATTCGGTACTATTTTTTAATGTGACTTCATTCCTAACATTTAAGTTATGTTGTCGCGTATGATAAGTAAGCTAATTTCCTTTCATTCACACCTTGTGATTTGTCCAACCTCACAGTTGTGAAATAGTAATGTAAATAAGCACTAATGAGCACTGATATTTAAAAGAATACCAAAATCTGTTTAAAAAATTGTGGCGAAGGCTGTCAAAAGGTCAAGTGTTGACAAACATGCACTGCCAGGAGAAATTGTTTACATGCAAAATAGTGCTTTGATTTAATTGGCGAGGTGATTGGGCAGAATGGTGCTAATGTTTTCCCTCAAGTATCCGAAAGTGCTCTGGTTCTGATTAAGCTCTCCGGAGGTTGCAAAACCAGTTAACATGGAAATTTGGCAATTGTTTGCTCATCAAAATTCAGGTGTCCCTTCAGCTCTGTTTTCATTCTTGGACACACACACACACACGCACACACGCACACACACACACGCACGCACACACGCACACACACACACAGACACACAGACACACACACACATACACACACACACATACACACACACACACACACAGATACACACAGACACACATACACACACAAGCACACACACACACACACACACACACACACACAGACACACATACACACACACACACACATATTAACGACCCAAAATGTGATGATAAATTTGCTCTTTATGTGGCCCTATGGTATACCGAAGGGAACAAATGTTTTATTATGGCGCGCTGATTCCCACCGCGTCGGCTGGTGTTTGCAATCAGGACGGCACTTTGATATGCCATTTTATAAAATGAACAATGATGAATTCAGCTAGTGCCTTACAGCTGAACTGCACTAAGTCACTGGAATAGGCCTTATTTAATGTCAGTTTTGCTGCTGGAATATCTGAAATATCTAGCTCTCTGTTGGGTTATGGGGGGAAGCTATGCTGCTACAAAACCACAAGAAAGCATTTACATCCACTTCATTTGCAACAGCTTGCCGGATTAGGTGCTCGGAAATTTCCCTGTCAAGCATTTCAGTCTGGCACTGCTCTTCTGCACAGACAGGTATTAACCTATTAAAAAGGTTAAGTGTCTGAATGACGGACAGCTAAACCATATTGATAAACTGTTGGTTAAGAATTGATTTCACATCTATTTTGCAGTTCATTGAATTGACAGTATATGCAAATTCAAACACATGTTTAATGGCACATTTTTTAGTAACCCAGGCCTATGGAAAGGGACATACTGTAAAACCCAAGACAAATCAATGCTGATGACCCAAAAATGAGAATAAGACTTGCATAATGTGTTATTACAGTTTTTCTCAATTGTTTAAACACATTTTCTGAAAACATGCCTCATACTCTCAGAACTCTACACACAAATAAAAAAAAAACACACACAATGGGCAAAACCCCTCACTTCTGCAAAATGAAACTTTGCATTCAGAACAGTATTATTTTTTCTCAAAATGCTATTTTGTTGTCAAATGACACACACAAACTATCATATGAATAGACATTTATAACAACCAGTTGAACCCTGATGTGCTTAATGTAAAACACTATGACAATTGGAAAACACTTCTTCTCCATTCATCATAATGATTTAGGCCTTTTTTTGTTCAGTGTTACACTTGCTACAGACAGTACAGTACATACATAAGTGTGTTATATTTTAAAATATTGTTTTTACACTCAGAACGCACATATACATTGTTAAAAATATATTTTATTTTGCCCACAAAAACAGTGTACACACTGTGCATCCCAATCAACACAAAGCTGCCCCTACAGTGGTCTACATAAAACACAACAGAAGAATTTACTGTAGTCTATACAGTTACAAAAGAAAATTACGCTGCATCCTTTCTTCTGTTTTGGTGTGGTCACAGCACCTCTTTCACATCACATGCAATGTTTGTCCTGGCCTAGCAGCAAATCCATCCATGAAAAGCATCAATTGCTATATCTTCCATAGCTTAGAGAAAGAGTACACACATTTGTGGATTTTGGTCATACACTTTCATCTCCAGTCAAAAAAAATCCTCAATTGAGTTCTTACTCTCACTCCTCTAGTTGTGGCTCTGCCTCTTCCAAGGCACTGATAGCTAATTGTAAAGCTGTGTGACAGGTGTTTGCCAATGTGATGAGTCAGTGTGCATAGTAGGGAAATTGACTTTTGAATTTTGAATCACTGTGTGTTCCTTGTGAAAACAAGAGATTTTTGTCATGAAAAGTGTGCCAAACGCAGAGAATTGTCTATAGTGTTTAAAAAAAAAAAGTGTGTTTTATAACTACAATTTGAGTGTAAAGCAGGAATTGCATTTGTAGTTTAGCAGAATCGGTTCATGGGGTTGGTGCATGAGTTACATGTTGTGGTCATTGTGTCTGAAGTACAAGGAATTGTGTGTAAACAACTGAGAAAACTGTAAGGTAAAATATGCATTTAGCAAAACAGATGAGATTCATTTCTTGGTGTGTGCATGTACAAGGGTCTAGACTGTTTAATACATTTTTTTTTCTCAAGATTGATCTATCTCTCTTTTTCTCTCTCTGTCTCTCTCTGTCTCCCTCTCTCTTTCTGTGTGTGTCTCTCTCTCTTTCTCTCTCTGCCTCTCCCTCCCTCTCTCTCTCACTCTGTCTCTCTCTCTTTACCTGTAGTATCTGACACTGGGCATAGTGGCAGTAACATACAGGATTGAGCCTGGGAAGATAAATGACCTTCATGTCTCCGAGGGGAAGTACTCCTAAAAATAATGAGTTACTTAGTTCTCACCACAGACAGGCCTGGCAGTCCTTCCGGGACTGACAAAATGATGTCAGGTCACACTCATTTTATGCACCTGATCTCTTTCCCTACTTTACCCATGTCTCATTCACTACCATGTTTTAGGTCATTACTTCTAGATGACTTTGTTTACGTGGCCATTGCTTGCTACACGGCTGTTGTGCAAGCAGGCACACATGTTTGTGCATACAATTTCCAATTCCAATTTTAATAGTTTGTGTTGAATAAAAAGTTAATGTTAGGAGAAATGCTGAACTTGAGCACACAGAATGTAGCACTAATGTAAACCATTTGATTTAGCAGAGTTAAATATTTTCATTCCATACACACTTTATGGACTATCATCAGTCAGTGTTTCCGGTTAAAGGTGTGAAAGTTTTGTGCAGCGACTCATTCGTGTGTAGTTAGCATCACAAAAACCACGTTATGCAGATCCACACGTGGTGATTCTCTAGTCTAGCAGTGTCTCGCAACGGGGCATGTGTTCCCACACAAGTCTGCACATAAAGAGTGTGTTCAACAAACCACAGGGAGAACCCTGAGAGCTGGCAGAGGTCTACACTGCTGTGTGAACAAAAGCCCCAAGTGGCCTCTTGGCAGCAACAGTATTCTACCAGACAAGAGGTTAGGTGTTATGATCAAAGGGAGATGGGGACAAAGTAAAACCACGAAGGCAAGAAAAAAAGTAAAGTCTGAAATTCGTTTGTTTTCTTTTGTGCGCAGAGTTCAGAGACAGGACATCAGGACATCTCAGTTCATCTGGAGATCTGCTCCACTAACTGGCACAGACTGTGGTGGGGTAGGCCTTTCGTGAAGAATGCCCAAGGACCATCAGCTGGGTTGAATAGCCTGCTGGCCAGAACAAAAAGGTCAGCCACGCTGACTTTGGGCTACATTCACAACTGAAGGTAGAACCCCTCTACAAAAACAGGGTGCTATCCACCCAATAAATAAATAGCAAAGGTGTGTGAGTGGCTAGTAGATAGATAGTAATACAGATTTAAAAATCAGCAAGCATAAGAGATGCCCTGACAGCCTGCAGTCATTCAATGGCAGAGACCTCAGGAGGTACGATTCCCCTCCCCTTTGCCATATCAATCTTCAGCCTTGTAATAATGCCAGACTTGGCTCGCCCATTAGGTTACATTAGTACTAGTTATTTACTCCCCCATCCACATCTTTCCTACTGGTATGGGATTCAAACCTGCCACCCTCCAGTCCCAAGTCCAACTCCCTAACCATTAGGCCACAGCTGCTCAGCCACCACTGAATGTTGATTTTGTGGTGGCTTGCTTATCCCACCGCCTCCCCCTGTCATCTCCTGGCTTCTGTCTCAGCAGGGGAATTTGTATTGT
>CM050202.1:11108773-11136273 GCA_027475355.1 Coilia nasus | reverse complement strand
GTCTCTAGTAGCGCACACAGAAATGATCAGGAAAACATACGCATGTAAAGAGAACACATGTAGTCGGTCTTATTTAGTGACAGGACATCATTTATGAAGAGGATCACAAAAGACAAACTCTCAATGCTCAAATGTAACTCATGATGTTTTTACTGAAATTGCTTTTACATTTCAGCATGCTGTGGCCCACTTTTAACAAACCCAATTATAAAAAGCCTGTTATACTTTCAACGATTCTGATTATATGTGAACTATATGTCCATAAATAAAAGCTTATTTTAATCAACTGCAATAAGGACAGTTGGATGAAACTTCAGTAAGATATGTCTAAGATGGTGGTAAGAATAGCATGACTCATACATGAGCTGCTTTGTTTATGTTTATGTTTATTTGTTGTTGTGTCTAGTTTTTTTTTTTTTTTTTGACTGAATAATGCCTGAAATATGCAGGGATTACAGTCACAAGGGAGCAGAGATGAAGACAGAGAAAATACTTTGGTTAGTCATTTCTTTAACACTTCAAGGTAAATAAAACACATCTACCTAATACACACGCAAAAATTACAGTTTTGTCTCATATGGCCTGCCTCTGTAAACTAATACACTTTACATTGTCAGAGTCTTCCCTTTGAAACTTGACCTAATATGTAATGTAATGTAACACAGTATGTCAAACAAGGCTCCATTACAGTTACTTACTGATCACTGAATAAATGCAAATTTAATTTGGGATGAAAACACTTTGAAATGGGACAAACGTTGGTTAATACCACATATATTCAAAAAATTTACTTCGGTGAATTATCTGTGCAACCCCTGGATTTTGAATTTCAACTCCATGGGCACAGATTACAAAACCATGGGCACAGACTGCCAATGGTCAGCAATGCTCAGAAATCTCCAACATATGGGCAGAGGTTGCAAAACTGTGTAGAAGGCCACAGATTAGTGGAACCATTTTTTTCTCTCACCTGACTCTTTACACACTTGACATCAAGTGTGCCAATAAAAAAAAAACTAAACACATAAACAGTATGGTTAAAATGCCATTTATGTGTAATAGTCCTGCAGCAAGGGCACTACAGTATGTGTAATCTTTGTTGATAAGTCAACAAAGGGCATGTGTAAGTCTTAGCAGTAGCTCGCTCTCTTACTATGAGTACTTGCTTGCTAAGCAGTGTCAAGGTCATGAAAATATAATATAATCACGTAATATAAACACTGCAGCTTTCAAAAGCTTTTTACTAGCACTATTTGGCAGGTATTACAACCCTGTGGCCCTAAAGACATCAGTAGCTGGCATTTGTGTTAACATGTGAATGTAAACAAAGCTGTTTATGAACATTGTGGGCGTTAAATACAGAGACATTGCAATGCATTTATCTATTATAACAGTAAGCAACGAGACCTAAAGCACGGACTGTGACCATGGGAACTGCTCAATCATTATGAAGATTACATACAGCACAAACAGAATTAGATTTAAACAGATAATCTGTCCAATTATCAATGTGTTATCATTACACAATAGGTGTGTAGTAGGATATAAGATATATAATTCATTATGTCAATGTGATTAGTTACAAATAATATATGTTTGGTAATAAATACATAGTAATAGTAAAAAAAAGATTCTCCTGTCATTACAACTGACAAAAGCACTGTAAATGTTGCATCATGAAAATGAGGAAGGCTAGATGTCCAGTAGGATCAGAGATGAATAAATACACCACAATATCATGTCAGTTCCTTAGGACATCTTAGGGAATTTGTAGTAAAGCGTTATGACAGCCACACCAAGGCCTTTAGATACAAAACCTGTAGCACATTTTGTTGCATATAGCATCCCCTTAAAGCAGCATAGAAGGACTGCTTTGCTCTGCTGTGCCCCATAGGTACTGGAACAACACAGCACAGAGGATGTGGCTCTGCATTCACAAACACCCAGGTAATGCATGTTACAGTCACATTTCAGCCAATCGGTCTTGCTGTTAAAGTGAAAAGGTTGAAGGCATTTCCAGCCGGTCGAATACAGGGATTTTGATGAGAAATGTTTTTTGTATGATAAAGACCTTCATGTTTTAAAAATAACATATATAATTGAAGTCATTATTTCTCCACAGCCTCTCATTCTACTCACCAAAACTGTCATTTAAAAATGTGAATATTCATGCGTGGATATTGATGTACGTGAAGACACCCTGCCAATACAGAATAATTTCAGTAACCCCAAATGTTTCTGAAGAATATGCTCACTTTTGTATCTGTGAGCGTACAGCACATCAGTACACTCTTAACTGCTTTGATGTGTGTCTTCCACACATTTCTGCTCTGAAAAGACCTTATACAAAGCACATAATGGTCATATGGAAAATATCTATGGGCGACCAAAAAAAAAAACTGATTGGATCATTCATGAGCTAGAACCCTTTAGAAAATGACACATGTCCCTAAGCCCACTTAATTGTTTTGATGATCACCTGCTGTTAAGATGAACGTAACATGAAATTATTCCTGTTGCATCATGGTCTATCTCTTGGACAGATGACATTCTAGAAGCTCTGGTAGGCTACTGCTTTTATTAGTCCAGTATATGTCTGAACACCCATGATGTCCACTGTCAGCGTGATAATAACACTTGGCTGAAGTCGCGTCTGTGCTCGCACATCCATACACAATGCATTTCACTTGCAGACTGACAGTGATTTAGGTCCGCATTAGGGCCTGTAATGTATGCGCAAGCATGCTTGAGGAATCTCCACAAATGTATAAAACATAAGTTGAAATGCTTCACAAATCTCATAGTCTTTGTATTAAATTCATGAGAATATAGATAGACTGGGTGGATAATAGCAAATGTAAATGTAAGCCAATGAGAAAAAAATATCTACAGTAAGCTTCCCTTCTGGTTTATCGTTGTCAATCACACACCCCACCTGATGTGTATCAATAAGCACGTCTGAATGAATTAAAAATAATTCCTCTATGGCTTTTATCTATAAGGTATAGTTGTGCAATATATTATTTGTAAGTAAGTGTATAGTGTTGCAATTTATCTGGACAATAAACTTCACAGTTGTGAGTGACAATTTGCTATGACAAGAGGCACAAGCAGCATCGGCAATTATGCAGCTTGCCTCAGTGCGCCGCGCCTCTGTCTAGTTAAAGTGAAGTGTGACCTTTGACACGCGCATGTTTGTCCTTAGCAAATTAACCAATAAATTAACATGTCACGGATGCTGCACAGCTCATCTAGCTTTGGTGCTCTGCTGTGATGATGCAGGCAGAAGGGCTGTTGGGGAGTAAATCTAATTAGTCTTTAAACATGAGCTAATGAAATCTGAAGCGATGCTAGTTAGAGATGGAGAAGATGTAGACCTTTTCTTTTCAGGTGATTTCTACCGTTTTGACGTGGGAGTGTTGTGAAAATGAATACACTAGTGACCACAATACTGTAGTTACCGAGTGCTTTAGCTGAACCAAACACCTCACCTACAGACATTTTAAAGTCAAAAACAAAGGTGGAAAAAAAAATGATGTAGTGATGATGGCAGATCTGAACTCCTGCCATTATGTCAGATATATTGTTAAGGTTTGGCAGTTTTATTTCATAGTCACCCACATAGCCATGTGAAACAGGCAGCCTTTTATCAACACATGGCTGGAGGCTGCCTAGAAGCCATCGCCAGCAAGCTTGTTTTATGTTACACATCCACAGTGAATGCATATCAAATGAGGATGGTTGTAAACAGATTGCGTCTTTTCATTATATTCTTTTCATTGCCAATCATTCATAATTTAGCAGTGTCTTGGATCATAATCCCGATGAATCATTCTGTGATTTATGACCAAAATAAATAAGTAAATTTTATAGTTGAATAAATCGGACAGCATTTTAACGCTTTTGTGTCCCTTCCCCTGTCAGGCAGGGTAGTTTGGGGACCAATAATGGGAGACATTCTCTCTCTATCGCCGGAAGCAATATTTTCATGTGAACGTGGATGTGTTGTCATTGCTATGATTTACATGGGACCGCGTGTCTGCCTTGATCAGCATACAGTTTGATGTCATACGTGTTGGTTTGTTTGTGTGAGATTCACAGTACATAATGTATCGGTTGTTTATATGGGAGCTACACTTTCATCATCGCATGTTCTGAACCAAACACTTGTTTTGATGCAGATCCCTTGCAGCCTTTTAATGCTGCAGTGTTGTAAATACACATGTTTGCTGTTCCTCAGCCCTTTCCAGCCTTTTGTGATCGTCATAGCAGCTCCTCACTTGTCGTCTGTGGTCACAAAGTCTGTTAATGTTTGTTGTGTAAATGTAGAAAACATTATGCCTATTAGTTTTAGCCAGCCTTTTGGGAATTATTTTTTAACATAAAAGGGGGCTAAACTGTCCTTGGTGACGCTGTTCTTGTACAGCATACCCAGCGGATCTGCAACATGCCATGCCTCTGTGATGCATCTGGCATTTTGCCACTTTATGCCGGCCTGTTTCTAAGGCTTTTGTACACAGCCTACATCTGCACTTTAGTTCAATGAGATGCATCCTTGTTTTATTGCAGCCATTGTGCCATTCAGTCCGGCTGTTGTGCCATCTTTCAGCTACTTTACAGTAACGCATAGATCTCTTTCCCAAGTGATTTGCCTGTTAATGACAAAGGTTACATTATTTTTTTTTATTTTTTAAGGTTTTAGTCTAGTGAAAGTACTCAAGAATCAAGATGGTGCAGATTTGGTTCAGATGATGACTTAATGGACCGTCTGTGAAGCACAAACCATGTCTGAATGCTCACAGTATTATTCTGTGGTCCAGATGGGGTCTGTAGTGTAAAATATTTTAGACTAGTACGTCTATTTCAATGAGTGTTTCTCCCTACCTATACACTCAGCATCTGATGTATGTATTTCTCTTCAGCAATGTACTTCAAACACGGCTGTCTGTTGGCAAACTGCTGAAATCCTAAAACAAAAATGTATATTGTCAATACTGTATATCTCCTGTATATCTCTGTGTTATAGTACATCTGGTATACCTCTGTGTTATAGTTCATCCGGTATATATCTTGTACATATTGTTCATACATATCATATTTACTAACTTATATATTTATAGCACAACTGTATACTTGTCCATAGCCCATCATATATTAATAGCTCTACTGTATAATTGTTTAAAGCACATCTGTTTATATCCCCCACAAAGTTTAACAACAAAGTACTCCCACATGTTCATATTGCCCAACTTATTGTACATAATTCACTACTGTCTATATTGTATATACTGTACATATCGCACTTGCTGCTCTTGCACTTCTGATTAGATGCTAAACGACATTTCGTTACCTGTATTTATACATCTTTAATGACAATAAAGTTGAATCTAATCTAATCTAATCTAATCTAATCTAATCTAATATCAACAGATTTTTTAAACACACAGCACTGCAGCTGCTCTTTAAACTTTCATGTACAGGTTGTAAACATATGAATGTCTATGTTTTAAGTTTGTTTGTTGCCTGACGTGCCTAGATATTAGACTTTGTGCCTTTGTTATGTTTTGACATCATATAAAAAAATACCCTTACTTTGTGGTGCAAGAAAAAAGTGTTTGCGTGTGTCCTTGGATATCTGCTGCAGTGGAGGTTGAATAGAGAGAGAAAAACAGTGGCGATGAAAATGGCTAATTAGTAGGCTTACACCGCATGAGGTTGGTTTGATGAACCACAGGGAGTCTTGTATATGTGTTTTTAATTTTGTTCTACATTTAAGTTGCAGCAATATTTTTACTTCTCTTGCGCATTGCAGTATCATACAAGACAAAGTCTTTTACACTGAAAGAACTTTCTACAACTTATCTGGTCTACTAGATGTAACATTGTGTCAAAATAACAAAAGAAACATTCCAAGTCTGATTGGAAAATGGAAGGTCTTTTTTTTTTCCAAATCGCTACAAGATGAGTCAAAATGGAGGCTACATGCATGCACAGCTTACCATCACAGATAACCTTGCTGACAAATACAAGTTCAACTGAACAATCTGTTAGTGACCTCAGATTACTCTTCTTAAGATGCAGCCATTTCATACAGGCACTAAGCAATTTAGAGTTTGACATTGGATTTAAAAATGATCATTTTAGTCTCAGTTTCATGTACCAGGCAGCATGGGCCAGGACCAGTTACAGTAATGCCCACATGATCCAATGGTGCATTTATTGCATTGCCCGGCGAGCAATGACAGACAGTGCAATCAGCTCAAAAAGAAGCTTATGGGGAATGTTCTACTGCATACACAAGGCTATTACCCTACCTACTGTATATTATGCTAACATTACGCTAAGGCAAAAAAGCAAGCAGCATAGCATGGCTGGTGCACCTGTTGTGTCTTACAGTGAAGTCACTTTTACAAAGTCCATTGGACAGACTGCACCTAGATAAGAGCAAGTAAGCAGCTTGGCCTAGACATCACCACAACACAGAAAGCATCTTTACGGGGCGGCTGTAGCTTATTGGTTAGGGCTACGGGCTTGAATTCAAAGGGTTGCTGGTTAGATCCCCTAGCCTGGTAAACCAGCCCCTCGTACTTCATTTCATTTTGTACAGAGGGTCTGGAACAGAGACCGTCAGAAACGATTTGTTGGAGGTGTGGACTCTGCTGAAGCTGAGGGGCGGGTTTACCAGGCTATAGATCCCCGTCCTGAGCATGGTTGAAGTGCCCTGGGACAGTGTGTGCTTCAAAGTAATCCACTAACACAGGAATTGAGATAAATGCAGAGGACCACTTTCCCTCAAGGGATCAATAAAGTAAATAAACCTAACTTAAAACAAAGGACAGAGAGGAAATTGCTGATCAACTGTGTAACCACTTTATGCCACGTCATAGTAGTAATACGCAACAATGTGCCAGAACACACCTCATTTCGGGACAAGCACGCACAGGTGAATGCACAGATATCTATTTGGAAAATGTTGTGGACACACCGTACAAAAATGAACAATGTATTGGTAATACGATAGAAAAAAGAGTTTTACCTTGTTAATCTTTCAAAACTTCAAGGGCACTAAAGGGGGGAATAGTATCTGTTAGATCTGTGCCCAGTATGTGTCCAGTATAGGATACTGCTTAGCAATGGAAAAAAGAGAGTCAACATGGCAAACTGCAAATCCATATGCAAGAGAATCAACCAAAAACAATTGATTAATACAGCTCAACTAATGACTTTCTTTACATACAATCTTTGCATACTTGCATTTCATATTTTCTTTTTTTGCTTAATGCCTCTTGTAGCCTGATGTATTTTCCTTCGATATATATATATAACATAACTGAGTCAAATTTAAAGTCTAATGTAAAAACAACATTACAAATTCTGCGTGTGTCTTTAGCAAGCCCAATCAATCAATTCAATACGTTTTATCTGTGAGGAGTGAGGCCCATTAATGGCATGATGTTGAGGCTGTGTTCATGCAGCCTTCCTTGGAGCAAAAAAACAACAACTATGTTGTCTTAGCTGCAGACAGAGAGGGCTTGTTTTGCTCTCTTCATGCTGGTTAGAAGTCAGAAAGCTGAAAACAGCAAAGCGTGCTTGAGGTCTTTCTCTCTGTTGTTTTCTAACATGTTTTTATTTACTGAAATCAAAGTTTGTGTAAGAGTGTTTGTTGACACATACAAAAACAAATATGACACTCAGACCTCACTTAGACATCTACACACACGGACACACATACTCAGACACACACAGACATACACACACAGACGTACACACACACACACACACACACACACACACACACACACACACACACACACACACACACACACACACACACACACACACACACACACACACACACACACACACAGACACACACACACAAACAGAGAGGCTGAGTGGAAGATCAGTCGGACATAAGATGTGTGATGAAACTTGAAGAAATATCTGAGTTATCATAACTCATTGAAAGTGAACTTATGCTTTTTGATTTGTTAACCATTATTGTGTGACACATTATTCACCAAACTAATTTTTTTTAAATATTTTTTTTTTTATCTGTGCTGTTACTTACTACAGTCCTTGTGAAAATGTGTGCATCCTATTCAGCAGTTCTCCAGCCAGAGTTTCAGTCAAGGATATCACAGGAGATTATCCTCCGCAGTCAAACTAGGCTGTAGTGCAAAACTAAAACATGTCATCACTGCTCAACTCAAGCAAGCTCATTTATGTAAGTGACCCACTAGAGCCCACTAGTTCTCGTCCTTTGAATTAGATGTTAAAAAAAAAACACCAGGCATGTCAAACAAGAAGAAATCAACAAGAACATAACAGAAGCTTTTATGGTGGCCCTTAGGGACTGCAGTTGTAATGGCACAAATTCTGTAGCTGGTGCATCTGCACAAAGGCCTTTGCTATTTAAACAGACACTAATGCGAGAATTAAGAGAATTAGGCTGTCTTACTGGGGCTATCAGGACCAATGATGGCTGGAGATAAGAACATTGTATAACTATTGTTGACAGGGTCTCTGAGAGAACTAACAATGCAACATCAAGGCTTCAGTCCTAATAGTTATGCCAGGCAAAATGACCTTCTGATGTGAAGGATCCTATTGTGTATGCATCTAGGATGTACTGTATATGGGAAATATAGTATATATTCCTTACACTACATATTCTTACATAAACAAGAATATTTAAAGGGCAACAGTAAAATATTGTACATAATATATATATAAAATATACACTAATATAGATTTCTTTTTTATAGGCAAGCTTAAGAATACTGCACAAGCTAATTTATTTATGGAGGGGAGTTCATCGTAAAAGGGAAATGTGATTCAAAAACACAGGGAAAGTGTTGAAGCATAACAACATCAATAAAGCGGATGAAGACATAAAATACAGATGTGAAAGAGTAAGTAGTTTAGATACATTTACAGTATGTGAGCCGAATGTCTGTAGCAAATTTACACTAGTATCGATAGCAATATTAATTATTTTGTAGACCATTCTGTAAATAGTTTTGGGAGACTCGCATACTAAGTGGCTTAGAAATAATTTATTTACAGACGTAAATCTCTAAGTTGAGTGATCACACAGCCACAATAAACAGGCAGCATGATCTACCATGAAGTCAAGGTTGGACAGTCATAGCAGTTACTACGCTAACAATACATTAGCCAGTAGGCTAATACATGACTGGTCACATGGAAATAAAGAAATATTTCTAGGACCAGTGCTGAATTAGGTGAACTGGCCAAGCAGGCCCTGGCAAGGGGGCAAGACGGCAAGGAGGACTCTGTGCCTAAAAGCCAGTAAATGTTAAAATGTTGCAAAGACTTTGAAATGCAATGGACAGTTCCAGCAAGGAGTTGCCAATGTCCCAGATATGGAGATTTGTTCTGTTTGCTAGTTAAGATCTGTCAGAGTTACAGTAGATGCACACGGCTAATGTCAGTCATCAAGCTGATGGAAAGAAAACTTGTGTGACACAAAGGGACATTCTTGTTAAGAATTCTTGGTAAGTGAGATGTCTACATGCACCTCAGAAAAATCTGGGTAATCTTGATTTGCTTACCAGGTTTTTCATGAACCCAATGGCCTAGCTATGATGTGTCCTTCTTGGACAAGTACTTTCCAAAGTAAATGTTCATAATGCCAGAATCTTTTATTAGGGTATCAGTAATTCCCTGCAGTGATATTTTTAAAACACAACACTGCAGCTATGTCATATTGCAATAATATAAAACTGTTTTTCCATATCTTCTTTATTCTTATACAATATCTTGGGCTGCAATGTTAAAGCTAATATTGTCAGAGCATGGCTTTTAGGTAACAAGGTTTGCAATTCAAATGCAATGATCAAAAGCTGTTCGTCACTGTACAAGGAAATGTTTCCTTTAAAAACTGTTGAGAAGTCACAAAGTACTATGGGCCCCTAGGCCAACCTTAATGCAGCATTTTGATTTTTTTTTTTTTTTACTGAAGGCTATATCCGTTTTGCCCTGGAGTAAAATAATCTTATCACTGCACTTTATTAAACAAGGAATAAGGGATACCTTCAACTACCGCAGCACATTTGCCCCCTCTGGGAGTTGTCGCATTAAAGTATAATGATTTGGAAAGGATAAGCCTGTGAAACATACAGTACAAAAGTTTATGACAAAGGCTTAGAGATTAAGTTTTCTAGATGTTGGTCAGATTCATGAATTGCCACCCTTTGCTGCAAGCTTTGCAGATATATCACTTTTTCCCTCATGTTTTCAGCGCTCTGTAGAAACTATTGAAGGATTATTAATGCAGTAGACTGCCTTGAATAAAATGTTATTTGTAGACTGTATTTGTAAGAGAGAATCAATATTGATGTAAACATAAACATGTTATTGTAGCCACACCGAATTTGAGCTTTCTATTCACTATACCAATATAAAGAAATACAGTAGAATGCTGCACATGTCTGTTGACATAATTCATAGTGAAAAGAAGATAGACATAAGTGGGGTCATAGCAACTGTCACAAAATTGGGGGGGGGGGTGTTGCATGTGTGTGTGTGTGTGTGTGTGTGTGTGTGTGTGTGTGTGTGTGTGTGTGTGTGTGTGTGTGAGCAGTTCTGAAAGTGAAATAAAACTTGCAAACAGACTCTTCTCATGCACACATGAATTTCAGATGAGTGTTCTTCTTTGCCCTCCCCCGTTTTCTCTCTCTGTTGTCTTTCTCTTTCTCTCTTTGTTTTCTCTCTCTGTCTCTCTTTCTCTGTCTCTGTCTGTCTGTCTCTCTCTCTCTATATGTCTGTCTGTCTCTTTCTCTCTCTTTCTAGACTGATAAAAGCTGTGTAGTATACATAGAGAGAATACTGTATCTGCTCTCTTGTTGACAGAAGCTAAAGAAGGATTTTGGAGGATGCCAAAATGAACTGGCTTGCTGCTATCATTTCTTCAAAATACTTGTCATTTCGGTAATTTATCCTCGACAGGTTCGAGCAAAGAACTTCAAAACCAATATCAAGCTGTTCTCAGTGTGGTTCCTCGCAGATCGACAGGTTTGTCTCAGTTTTTGCTTATTGTTGTTAATTGAACCATTATTGGATCCTGTTGTCTTCACTAGTGAGCAGAAGTTCGTTGTACACGTGGTAAGCCATCCTACATGCTGTTTCAATCCTTTGGTCATTTATCTAAATCTGTCAAGTTTTCATGTGCAATAAAAAATCATCCGTATTTAGTCAGCAACAGTGGCATGAATGAGAAAAGAAACCAAGAAAAATATCAACAGCATTTAATGGAACAAAACACCAAGGCATTATTTCTAAGATTAAAAAAAAGCTTTAATGTGTAGACTTGATGGATGGATAAACAAGTCAACATATTTTGGACATGATCTTCATCAGTGCCAATCATTGGACAGTGGAGTTTAAGTCCACATTATAACCAGGGTTGTCATTGGTCCATGTTCAGTCCACTTTATAACCAGGGTTGTCACTGGTCAGATGGAAACTCCAGTGAGAAGGAACATTGGGTAGCTATAGTAAACCATTTAAACCTAGACTACATGCAAACATAAAAAATAGAGTTTAACAAACGTACCTCAATGAAATGTCAAGTGGATAAAAGAATTAAAAAAAAAACATAATTAATGGACACCCTTGAAGGGGGGGGGGGGTTAAGGGGCCCTCGAAAAACTTTGACAAACCCTGGTGTAGAGTGATCATTAAATAATCTGCAAATCAGCAAAAAATCATGAATAGAATCAGGAAAAATAAATGTCTGTCGACATAGCAGTCCACATCACATGCTTGCTTGCTGTGGTGAAAATGTTAGCGTGCTGCACTGGCTTATGTGGCAATGTAATACAGAAATAAACACATTTGTCACTGTACAGGCTACACAGTCATGCACTTTTAGGCTTGACATCTTGAAGTGTGTAACTAACGACCAGGCCTTAGCCACAGCCACAGCCTGTTTAGAACCAGCAGCCTCAGTTTATCCTGCAAGGTAACAAAAGACTCAAGTGTGGCAAAAGAAGGTTTTCTAGTTCCACAAACAAATTTGTTTTGAATATGAAAATGTGACGTGTGACATGGCAACAGTAATGTACAGTAAGCACAAAGGACAACGCACTTTACACTTAACTAAAATTTGCAATAATGTCTTACACCTGGACACCAAATTGTCAGTTTCTCCTTAGTTATTGCCTTTGAATGGACCAAGATTAGCAACAACTGTTTAGAAGATAATAGCTATCCAAATCAAATCTATAGGAAGGCTAGATCGATTTTTTAGAGATCTCTGATTTTGTGAACAAGCCTTGTAAATAACTGGACTATTCTTTAATAAAACTCATACAGTATATTGAAATCTCAGTTTAATACACAACATAGTTCGCAAGGTTCAGTAATGGTGACTGTTATTATTGCAGACTTCTAAAGGATACAGTGGAGCAAGGTGACAGCAGTGCACTCAACAATTTTAGGGCTCATTTCCACCGCCTTGTTCAGCGCGTAGCCGTGTTCAGCGCGTGGGCGTATACAATAGGTTTGTATAGGGACAGAATACGCTCAGAACACGCTTGCGGTGGAAATGGTCTAATCTGTTAACGTGTATTCTAAACGAATACGGACAGAATACGGCCACGCGCTGAACACGCAGAGAGTGCGGTGGAAATGAGCCCTCAGCCTGACTAGTCACGGACCTGTCATCCACTTGTGCTCCCCTTGACAAAAACCCTTCAAGCTGCAGTGATCATCCACCATCTCAGCCAGACCTAATCAAAATAATTAGTCTTTATTGTGTCCTTCTGGGTCATCGGGGTCATTTCAAATGGTGGCTGGTGTGATGCACATATCATCACACACATTGCTGCCGAGGTATTTCATCGCTTAATTACTCTTGTTTTATGTTTTAATCGTAAGATCTTAAGCTGCAACACAGAAATGTGGATTCTGATGTACCTTTTTTCTCTGTTGTGAGTCACAATACCTCCATCATATCTTTGGCCTACAGATTGTTGATTTTGTGAGCAAGCCTTGTAAGTAATTGGACTATTTTCAATAAAACCCATACAGTACAGTGACAAATGGCCTAGAGATATTCCTAAGCATAGTAATGTTAAGGCCCACTGCTGTTTTCAAATGTGCAGTGTGTTGTTTTGCCTCAGTGTACGTAACTGAAATGTTCTTGAGTTAGGGGAAGAATACACTGAAGTACACTGAGTTTATCCGAGAGATGCTCATACTTTTGGGCTGCCCCAGTTGAAACACATGACTGCCTTTGTTGTGCATAAATGTCGGATCTGTGTCAAGTGAAGGCTGAAGAGAGCACAGTTGTGGGCTTACATGCATGGGAGAATGCAACCCAGTGCCCATGACTTATATGCATGTTGAAAGTGAGCATAAAAAGTACACGCATGTGAACTGGAGACAGCAGCCCTATCAAGTCATACAGTATGCTTAAGTGTTAGAGCTTCCAATTTTAATGCTGACTCTGGTATAGCATTACCAAAATGCACCAGTTAGCAAACCATTTTTTGCGCTATGAATGCCAATTCATTTGTTCCTGCAGTCTGTCTGGTGATAGCTACTTGGTTTGTTTGTTAGTTTTAGACAAATATCGACTGATTCTTGTTTTTTCTTAAGCGATAATTAACAGCTGAATTACAAATTGGTCTTTGCAAGTTGAGTTTGTTTAAATAGTTTATTTGCAAGATGCTGGGAAGGTATTGCACAGGTACTGTATCTCTCTGTCTCTCTCTCTCTCTCTCTCTCTCTCTATCTCTCTCTCTATCTTTTTGTCTATGTCTCTCTGTCTCTGTCTTCGTCACTCACGTGAATCACATGCAGAAAGATGTACAGTAGATTTACAGGGCTGCATTGTATAAGGTGGCTGTGTCATCGTCATCGTCATTGTAGATAAAAAAGTGTAAATGATTGAAAATAGTAAGTAAAAAAGTCTAAAAAGGTCAATATGTGAATTTTCACAATGCTGCTATATGTCACTGGTCTGGTATTGGTGCTAGTAATTAAAAATAGCTGAAGACATTTTACCTTAGGAGAACTGTGTGGCAGGGGTGGGCTGCGGGTTGGGGGGGTATTGGTTGGTGCTATTTATTTGATGGACTGTGTGGACTGGATAGTAGACACTTAAGGCTCCATATCAGAGTGGCACCCACAGAATGAGAAGAGGTTATAACCCATTTTGTTCTCAGTGAATTAAGATGTCACCAGGCAATCTTTCAGCACTTTCCAGTGATGAGCATTAGTGTTTCCACAGCCACTGGAAGAAAGGCTGGGGTCACCTTTAATGTTGTTCAACAAAAGACCATCCTTAAAGGTTCGGCAGCCTATTGAAGTTGGTTCAGTACCCTGAACCACTACAGCCATGCGAAATCCTTTTCATGTTGGTAAGCTGATTGAATTTCTTTGCGTATCACTGAATGGATCAAGTTAAGGAAGGGGAAAGATTTGTGCTAGTGATAAACTCTAGCCTTGCTTAGCCAGGATTTACAGCAGGACATACTGATAAAATCCAGTCCTATCTTTTAAATATCTTCAGTCTTCAGACTTATTGAAATTTTATACACACAGCAGGAGAATGTATATTTCACATTGGCTAGTAAAGTGGTAATGAATGAAATATGTGCAGGGTTCATTTGAAGTAATGTTTATTTCAGTGGCGGTTCTGCTGAAAATCTGTTTGTGAGGTAAACATTTCAAGCAATGTCAACGTCAAAGCAATGTAATTATCCGGTAGTGACCAAGCTTTCTGAGGACTCAGCTGCCTTTCCCCTCCAAGGTCATCCTCTTTGTCAGGACTCCTTTCCGCCATGGATGTGTTAAGGTTTTCTTTGAGACATCTTTTTTCGAACGCAGAGGACAAGTCTCTCACCCATGGCAGTGTGGGCCCACGTCTGAACTTCTGGTTGCCATGTGACCACAACATTTGTCTGTTGCCAGACGACAGGCTCCCGTCTGAAATTGCAGTTGCCATGAGACCGCAGCATTTTACTGTTGCAAGCCTAATATCCACTGTCTACTGCTGTGAAAATTAAACCCTTAAAAGTGCTCTGATTTCTCATTTGTCCAGTTTAGCATAAACAGACAAGAAACTGTTTAAACATATAGGCTTTTAAATCAGCCTCCTTGGAATTATAGACATTATAACTATGTGGTCATGAAGCCTGTGTTGGAAAAGAAAAAAAAAGACTTTTAGCTTTACCTGTGTTTGGAGGGTGAAAAGGTTGTTTTGAAATGAAGCCTTCTTTTCACAAACTTTTAATAAAAGACATATTCTTATGACTGTCATAGGACTTCAGGACTTAAAAGACAGTCATATTCTTCAGAGCTGAGTGGTTATGAGTTGTGTATGAGTTGAGTATGTGTTTGTGTTTTCTCTAGAAGGATGTTGATGTATTTTCTAAAATGTAACAAACAGGCAGGTACAGTAGGAGCTGACTTTAGATAGTTATGTTTGATATTTGATGCATATACAGACTTTTCAATATAATTTATATGCTATGGGATAGTGGGAATGCCGGCTTGAATGAAAGTTGCTCAACCCATCACCCCACTGACAGTGATCAAAAACAATCACACTTGTGGCCACTTCTCCAATGCCTTATAGAGTAGTCATATAGAGAAAGAAATAATCAGGTGGTCATATATTGCCAAATAAACCCTGTTTTAAAAAAACAAATGATGATCCAAAATAGGCATGGCCTTTATTTTGTCTGGTTACATGCTATCTTTATTACACTGGTACATTCTGAACAAATCAATATTTCGATAAAATGGCTTAATTTGACATCGCTTGATTCATTGTATACGGTATAATCTTGTAGAAATCTATAGTTAGAGTTAGGGACAATTATTGGTTGCCATGGCAGCAGTCAATTATTAACGTCATTGCTCAGTTACATAATGTTCTGCGAGGCGGTCATTCTCATGGAATAAGCCCTGACAGAGTGATGCAGGACTTCGACATGAAGCGAAGGGGTCTTGAATCACTCTGAAGGGGTTTATTCCATGAGAATGACCACCTCACTGAACATTATCCTGCTTATTATACAGCTACTTGCCACAAAAATGCTAATAAAGAGTTAGAACTTTCTAACAATGTCATCATTTAAATATGTTGTTGCTGCTTCATGGCGTCCGCCACTAAAAATAGTTAATCGAGGAAATAGAATGTATAAGTGTTGTGTAGCAACGTGTCCAGCTGCTACATAACTCTTAACACAGTTTGTTATTGCTGCTCCCTTCCGATAAGTAAACAGACTACTTGTGGAGTGATATGAAAGAAACACAAAACCATTGACTGAGGTCATTTTACTTTTATATATACTATTATACACACATATTTTGACCTCCAAGTGTTGGACTGGCACATTTAAAATCAATGGGTTGTTTGTCAGCATTTTAAAGAGCCATATAATAAACAGAAATAATTGAACACTGATCAGTTCAATTTGTGTTGTGTGCAATGTTTACAAACACATAGCTTTGTCATCTTGGCGTAATTATATTTCAACAGGATCAATCTTATTGTGAGTAAATGCACCTGCTACAACTGTTCACACTAAAGACATCTATGGCTTACTGATATAGAATAAAAACATGGCCAAGCAACATGATTTTTGAAAAAAAAAGTAGTCAAAATATGGCCATAAATATGTATGATAGCACTGTGAATGTCTCTGGGTTGACCACGGGCACATCTGTTGTGATTTTGCATGGTTTTACAAGTAGTTTCCTTTGATTAGTGTGGAAATCCCTCGGCAGCACCCATTCTGTATTTATTAGGGAGCAAGAACAATCATCAAAACCTGTCAACAGATGGATAATTGAAAGCAGAGTGGAGAGCCAACACACTAACATCTTTTGTCATTGGGTATTGTTAGTGGGTAGATAGCGTACCCAGAAATGTTGTTCATGGGCACAGCGAAAGAAGAGACTCACAAGCATTTTCTTTTAGCATGCTGGGCTGTTGTGTGAATGACTCCCAGTGAAAAAGTGTTTCTTCTGTAACTTTTCTAGATGAACATTAATTCTGCTCTATTGTGGGTGTGAGAGTCATGTGAATTTACAGGAAATGCCAGAGTAGGCAACAGAGACTCGTATGTGCTAATTGAAACAGTGGGAAATGACTACATTAGCAGCCCCTTCGCAATTCAACAGCAGAATGGAGTGATGACGCTCCTCGTGTTCAATTTTAAAAGGGCCCACTGCTTTATAATCCCAAGTGGTGCCCAAATAATTCAATTTCCCTTCCAGTTCTGATTTGATAGAACAAACCAATCAATTATTTAATTGCTACAAATTGTTCTAATTGGTTGAATATGCAGGAGAAATTGCTTCGTTCATTTAACTTACTTTTTATGATGTCTTCTCCCAATGGGCGGAACAGAATTAATATGTGCTGTATAAACATATGTGATCCAAGTTCAGGCAAACCCCAGTGCAACCTAAATCATCGTCAGTTCTTCATTTCCCAACTTTTATATGTACATAAAGTCACACATAAAGTACATACTGTACTTGTACACATTTTTTACTCTGCAGGAGGCCTCTTAATGATGTCCATTTCTTTTTCACCTAATTATTTCAAATGACTTCTGGGTCAAAGTACCGAATAATTATTGTTAGAAATAAGAATATACCATTTCTCTTTACTGAATCTCATAATATAGCTTTGTATTCAGCTCAGACAAGCAATTCACTGGTGCACTGTTGAGGCAATGTCCTTATGAAAAGAAAAAAGGTGTCTCAATAGTCGTATTAGTTATTAGATGGAATCCCTCTGCTATTCTTTCATTCTGAATTGAATTGCAACAACGTGTGGAACCCCAGTGCATCTTACACTCCTCTTGATCCTCTACGGAGAAAAAGAAATAGAGTTAGAAACCTGACAGCAACTCATTACATTTGAATCACCTTTCCATATCCTTGTGGATTTCACCATGATCCATTTCTTTTCACATTGCATTTGTCCCATGTAATGGTTTAACTAAGCGATATTATTTATGAAATTCCGGTACACGCCCAACCGCACAGCCGGCGAGCCCCTGTCACCAAATTAACACAGGCACGGGAGAGTGCGCTCAAAAACGTTCACTGCCAGGAGCCATCAGCTTCACGGCTCGCGAGACGCAGCCACTCTGTCATGCAGATGCGTCAGTCTGGGATCCTCCCCACGAATCGCTCCAGCCAGCAAAGCAAAGCCAGCCAGCAAAGAAAGCCAGCCGGCGTGGCTCAGCTCAGCTGTGCGTGGCCCACTGGTGGCCAGGCTTATTGGGTCCCTCAGCACCGTCCTCCAGCGCCACCGGACCTGTCAGTGGCCCAGTGTGATGGCGCCGCTCCACACTGACAGGGGCGACCCGACTCTGTGATCTCCCGGCGCAATCCTGGCGCTCGCAGGCCTAATCTGTGTGCCCCGTCGCCGCGGCAGATTGCAGCCTCCAGAGGCCATACAGAGAAGACAGGTCATTACTGGGCGTCCTTCAAAGCGCTGCTCGCAGTGCTGCGCGTCTCCCTCCATCATGCCCGGCACCCAGCACGCTCGCCAGCTAAATACTGTCGCAGTACAAGCCTCGAGGGGCACGGGTGGGAGGGTGGGAGGGTGGGAGGGCGGGAGGGCGTGAGGCCGCGAAGGGGTGGGTGAGAACCTAGGGTGTCAGTGCTTAGCCCCCGGATGTTTCTAGAAAAGACAAAGCACTTACACAATTAATGGATGTGTGCTCTATGTGTCACCCACACTAATTGCTGTGCTCCAGCACTCCACACACAGAGAACAGTTGGTGTATTTATATATTTATTTATTTCTGTATTTATTTACTTTTCCTGTATGTATGTATTTATTTATTCATTTACCTCCACTTACTATAAAACGAAGGTTTTGAGTACAGAAGATGCCATGAAGGGACACAGTCTTACTTCTCTGCTATATTTTAGTCTCAGAGTCACTCTCCAAAGAAGAGTTTGGCTGCAAATGGCAGATGACTAATTCAGTGACATTCATCTTTCAGGACTTTTCCCACTTACTTTTTTTTTTTTTTGCTGCCTGAACTCAGTCTGCCATACTCAGCAGATCTGACGGCAGGTCAAACAAGCACTTAAAACCAGGAGGACATTTCTCATTATTTACATAACATTTCTCAGGTCAAACACGCCTGCATTAAAGCAGGGCATTGTCCTGCAATTTTGTACACTTAGAATGAGTAGAAATGCATCACAGTTGCTGTACATGGAAATACATATTTCAATAAAATTGAAACGCTGGATTTTCTCACACCATTGCTTTTATTCCAAGTTATTATTCACTGCTCATTTTACCTTGGAAGTGTGGTGGAAATTGAAATGATTACCCCAGGCAGAGGCTTGCAAATGTAGAGGATTGCCTCAGGACATTGTTGTTGTGACTGTAGGCTAAATAGCTGAAATCAAAGGGTTTCTGGGGTGTGTCAGACTAGCACCACCAAAAACACTAAGTAATGTTTGCAGATTTTCTGTACTGAGACACAATGGGGAATAATCCTATTTGATCAGATCAACAGGACATAGAGCTGAAAATGTTTTCATCTTGTGGTTTATAGTTCGTTTCAGTCAGATCAAGTCATATTCCACCTTTTTGACCTCATTTTGTATTTTCCAAACCTCTCAATTCTGGTGGGCCTTCATGATGTTGATACATCAGGACAGAGTTAAACCTTGAAGTGATTTTTAAATATAAATTATTTCTGAGAAGCCAACATTCTAAACTGAGGCTGTGCCCACTCATTTGTACACACACACACACACACACACACACACACACACACACACACACACTTGCACTCACACTTATACCCACACACATACTCACACTCATACTCATACACACAAACTGTCACACATGTACCCACATCCTCTGTCTATGTGGGAGTAGCTGGACACTTTACATGAATGGCATAAGTGTTAGCTGATCATATTTCAAATATTTTTAAGAGAAATGACATATTTTGGGAGACTTTTCTCAACCATAGAAACATATAAAGCAATGGGCTATTGCCCTCTATTGGTGAATCATTCTGTTGCATTTGAAATGTGCTTCTCAGTTAATAGAGGAGAAGCCTTAAATCTATCTACAATCTCAGGTATAATCTATGGTCTTATATGTTTTGTATCCTCATTTATTTAAGTTTAGTGATAATATATGAAAGTATCTGGTAATTGATGTTTTTGAACAAAACAAAAATGTGTTTCCCCCCTTTTATGGCTTGAAATGATAAAAACAAAATCACCATTAATGGTAAATTTTAATTTCAGAGAAATATGCTCAAAGTCGAGATCCTGAATGTGTTTTCACTGGGTAACAAGGTTGTGTGGACTTGCCACCTAAAGCTTTCCTTAATGTAGTTTGGTAAGGTAATTGGATAACACTGTTTTTTTCTCAGCAAGCACTTTGTATGAGCAATCCAATTTCACATCCTCCAGAAAGGAAAGCCATTATTCTTTAGCAAAGTGTGATCGTGTGGTCACCCCTGGACAATACACAGCACGAGGTTTTCCACAAATCCTATCAACACTTAACCTTGTTACCAAGCAATCTGTATTATTGTCCCATAATTCTATATTTTGTCCCGTCCTCAGCGCGTCTCCCTAACGTTCTGGGGCTCAGTGGAAGGCTGTGGACTGCAAATGCACCAGGTCCTCCACTTAAAGCCAGATAATTTCAATAATGTCAGCATGCTTTAGGCTTCTAAGTTGGCCCGTTTTTAACACCGCCCCCCCACCCCAAAGGGCCCTGATTCACTTCGGCTAAACGTTTCCTGCATTCCACAGTGAGCTGTTCTCACACCATGGCTTCCTACTGTGCTTACCACAGCTGGCCTTATGTCCAAGTCAGCATCTCTGTCACACAGGTTTCATAGCCCTCCAGGAGGCGAGAGAGTGGCTGGCACTCCCTAGTCCCTCTGGGTCACTGATTTCAGGACTTGTCGCAGGACTTCATGCAGTACCCTTGCATGGCAGCTGAGAGGAATGTTCTAAAGAGGTACTCAGAAATGGTTCTGCAAAGCGGTTTTCTAATTAAGCACTGTTCTAACAACCGCTTTTTTACAAAAAAAAAAAAAAATCCACTTCCAGGTCCTGTTCACGCTGCTTGTTTGAAAATGTCAAACACACATTTTGGTTTGAAGACGATCTGATTTGGTTAAGCCTTAGCTATCTTTGCTCATCTTTGCTAAAAAGATGTCTGACTGCCTGAGGGAAGAAAAAAATCAATCTCATAATTCTGTGTAACTTGAAGAAGACTACCGGCACTTACTTGCCTCCTAAATTTGGGTATGATCAAGGAAACGAGAATATCTCAACTAGTCAAACTGAGGAGCTGTATTTCAGGCTCTCCCTCACCTTATGAAAAATGTAAATCTCATAAACAATGCCACAGAGCAGTATTGATGGATTAATTAATTATTAATCGAACTAAATAGGATTATTGCAAAGGCCATGTAATGAAGTAATGTAAGTAAAGGCTGGAGGGTTATTCATGAATGGTTCTGAATACACAATACACATATCAAAGCAGTAATTCAAAAAGTGTACAAAAATGTGTGTTTTACTCGGGCAGGTCTTCTAGGTCATTATGTTTTTGACATCATTTAGTAATTGCTTATTTTAATATGCAGGTGCTGTTAGCAGATTCAATAGTAGTTTTGTTGCTTATCCTACAGTCCTTTCAATGCAGGGATCATTCAGAGGGCCCAGAACTTCACAGGGGTCCGCAGAGTACTATGATATGGTTGGGGTGGGGCCCAAAATTATTTTCTTTCACAATTTCTATAGTGGCACCCCTGACTAAACATGTCCTCAAGCGTCTATGTTACCTGGCTATACTCAAACATGGCTACATACTGTATGCTCAAACACAAGTTCAGTCCCCAGCTTCTTGCTGGACTCGAAAGCAGACTTTACCTAGCCTTGTTAGGCATTTTGTAATTGCTGCACATAAACAAAGACACAATGAAAGTTTTCAAAGTGCTTGTTATGCAACATTTACGTGAATGACCAAAGAAACTGTGGCCTAGTGGTTAGAGAGATGTTCTTGGGATGGGAAGATTGCAGGTTCGAGGTTCGAACAACCAGTGCTCTCCAGCACCGTCATCCATGGCTGAAGTGCCCTTGAGCAAGGCACCTAACCCCACAGTGCTCCAGGGACTGTAACTGAAACCCTGTAAGTTACTAAGTTTCTCTGGATAAGCGCGTCAGCTAAGTGTAATGTAATGGGAGGCCTACTTTTGCACTTAGTTGTAAGAACAATTACTCAGTTGTGGTTAGAGAAGTGTGTGCATGTTGCTGTTAAAGAATATACTGCATACACTGCAGTAGTGAAACATTAATCTTTGAGGTCTATTGACAATCCTACAACACATACAGTATGTATTGTAGGATTGCCAATAGACCTCAAAGATTCATGTTCATGCTGTACAGTATATGCTGTAGGATCGTCAATAGACCTCAAAGATTCATGTATAACCGTAGCTGTTATTGTTTACTGTTCCACTGCCACAGTGTATGCAGTGTGTTTGAGGTCGGAAAGCTGATCCACTTACTCTGCACCAAGGGTGGTGTAGTGATTGAGATCCTTTCGCCGCTCTCTGCTTCAGACAGTGGCAGCGGCCGCGGCAGTGGCAGCATCAGTGCTGCGTGGATGGATGGATGGCTGTCATATGGTGCTGCATGTGACTGATCAGTAAGGATAATGATCATTCACACAAAGTCTGCAGTTGTGAGCGCGCTGTACAGACATTGTTTCACTGTGACCGTCTCCGGCAATATATCATCCATCTGAAACCTGGGCTACATTCTCTGAGCAAATTGCTTCTATTCATAGAACAAGATTAAGTAGTCTTCTGTTCTTGTTATGGAAAAACGATTCTGCTGCCACATTTTCATTGTTCAATCAGTTTTTTTGCCCCTAATACAGAAGCCACATTGCTGTCACAACACCAGCGCGCACACGGAATAGGAAAAGACTACAGCAACGCATGCAATAAAACCGTGTGCACATAGAAATAATAAATATACATCTGCAATGCATGCGAAGCATATTGAAATGTATTGCAAATTGTATTTCTGTCGATAAGAATTGCCACAGTGGCAGAATGTTGTATTTTAATAAGTTGATCAGCAATGTATGGGACAAGGAAATGAAGCGAAAATGTGACATGTACATGGCATGTTGTAATAAACATAACACACAGCTGATTCTGCAGTATAGGTGTTGGGGCCAGAAACATGCAAGACCCTTTACTTGGTCTGACGGCAATGCTGGGGAATATTTAGACCAGGTGGTTATGGTGTGTGTAGTGCATGTGTGCTGCAGTTGTTGGAAGTGCATAGTTGCATGTCTTTGAGAAGCTGCTGTGGAAAGGCCCTGTTGTAAGGCCTATTTATACCTGTTTTTATTCTGCTTTTTTCTGCATAACATTACCATGCTAGTCCCAGGAAAAAGAGCATGCAGCTCTTTTAAGAGTCAAACTGTTTAACTAAAAGATGTGCCAAGGCCTTGCCCCATCATAAGCAGTGCAGTAAACGCTGATGAATTTCCCTAGCATGTTAGCTGCTATCTCTTGGCATATGGTAGGCTGTAGGCTGTGCTGTGCAGTGAAAGCTTTTCAGACTGTGGGGTGGTCTATTCCTCACTGCAGAACTACTAAGCATTAGAACAATAAGATGGCATTCATGTATTTGGTGCGGACACATACATGTTGTTGGTCCATTATGGTTTCTCACACACCGCTATCTACGAACTTCTGGGTGGCCGTTCCTCCTAGGTAACGGCGAGGTCTGGCCACTCAGGGTCTGGAGAATGGCTAGGCATAGTTGTTCCAGTACAACCCCATCTGCCACACTGATGTTAATTTCAGGTAATCATTTCCACATTTTAATCGCTGAAAGAAACTTATTTGTAGAACTACTTCCATCCGACACAAGATGTGTTTTTTCATAACTTACTGGACAAACTGCCGTTGCTAATTCCAAACTAGAGGTTGCTATGGCCAAGACCCAGTCGTTAGTTCCATGATTTGGTTGTCAAGCTAGCTATTCCAAAGTTCTGTTAAGTCTTGCTTAGCAAAGTCACGTTAGTAAAGAGTGCAAATGCAGCGTGACAGCACTAAAAGACGATCTCAGAGGCATATAACATGTTGCAACTCTGTGTTCTTCCATCTGCTCGCCATTTGCTAAAGCTGTCATGTCTTTATTTCATAGTTCGAATTACGTGGGAGCCAATGGGAGCTGAGCTCCCATACCCTCAGGCTCCAATGAAAGAAGCAAATTTCATTTACTGTGGAGGCTTCTCGAATATGTCATATTACCAGGATAAGCTTAAATATATCACCATATAAACATAAATAAAATTCGCTTCATTTACGATCACCATGCAGCCATCTTTGTATTGAATTACGACGTGATATTGATTCACCATCACACCACTATGCGCGCAAATCTGAAATTTGGGGCTTGCGAAAGTGAAGTTCAGTCCGAAGAAGACTTCTCATCTACCTCCTATCTTATATCAATCTTCCTTCATTTTGTAATGCGTTTTTAGAAATGCAAAAATAATACGTAGGTTGCCTGAACTTTCCGCCATGCCACCGAAAAAAAACAGCACTGGCTGGCCTTGTGTCGTTTGGCTTCACAGCGAAAAAAATTAAAAAGGACAGTGCGTTTTGCTTTTTTTTTTTTTTTTTTTTTAAAGATAGAGACCCCCATAGGGTCAAATTTATAATTCGAACCCTGCTTTATTTGTCTGTCATTTGTCTTTGTTTATTTACAGTTCACCACGAACTTGGCACATTGATACATAAACATAATGAGGTTGTAAAGCAGGGACTACTTCATGGGTGTGCATATATATAGAAAGTTAGCCGTTCTAAAGGACACATCACAATGTGAACGAAGCCGTGGTATAATGTTTGATAATGTTTCCTAATGTTGTTGGTGGCTGTAGACATGTTTTACAGTCTTATCCACACGCATAGGAAGAAAATGTACGTAGTTTGCACAACAACGAGACGTGAATGCACCAAAAATTCACGACCTGGTGTTGCATTCTAACAGACTGTGGTAACAAACACAAGGTAGTCTTAAATAAATACATATTTAAAAATTAAACTAAATAAAATGTACAAATGGAAGACCTTTTTTTTTGTTCATGGATATATGTTAATGTTTTGACAACCTTACAGTGGTGTTGATATGTTGTTGATACAAGGCTTTCAGTTAATTAAATACATTTATAATTATAATATTAATATGTGTGTTCCCCTAGATCTCTGTAGAGTTTATGTTCTTGCTATTTGTTTACAGTGTAAATTTGTAATGAGTGTTTTGTTCCATGCAGCATTCAGAGCTGAACTCACTGCGCATCTCATCTTTGTACACTGATTCTTTTTTAACTTTAATGTTTTGACAATCCAATACAATTGATAAGGATTGCTTAAAGGACTTTTCTACAAAGTGAAAACAAAATGGGTCCAGGTGTCGCCATGAACTCCGCTTATGTCTTCTTGCCCTCTGGCAGCACATTTTGAGCAATGCCAGCAAAGTTTTTTGTCTTTTTGTTCTTCAGACTGAAGCAGCACAACTTGACCTCAGATAAGTCATGATGTGCAAAGACACAGACAGACCTCATTTTATCCTCATAGAGCAGGAAGAAAGGACCAATAAGACTCAGTAACACTTTATTTTACAATTCTCTTTTTAGTGTAGTCTCTTTTTAGCAGAGGTGGACAGTAACTAAGTAAATTTACTCAAATACTGTACTTAAGTACAGTTTTCAAGTATCTGTACTTTACTTGAGTATTAAACATTTTGGCAACTTGTGACTTTCACTTCACTACATTTTAGGACAGATATTCTACTTCTTACTACACTACATTTGAAATGTGCATGAAGTACTCATTACATTGATGAGAGGTGGATACCCTTAACTCCTGTTTAAAAAGTATGATCAGTACAGTTCCAGTACAAGTTACATTGAAACATGGCTTTGAAGTGATTTTGCAATAATGTGATAGATCATATAGAAGTCTGAAGTTTCTTTACTTTCAGTCACTAAATTTGAACTTGGCAATGATCATGATGGCAATGACAGATAATGACAATTCTTTATCAAAACATTAGTGACTATGATAAAGTTGGAATGAAAAAAGACAATCAGTTCACCACACATCTTTGCAACTAAACATTACATTTACCACTCCAATTGAGTTATTCTGGTTGTGTTCAGGTGTTTCAGATTTGTTAGTAGAGAATAACAATAGTAATTCCATTGATGGTTTTAAACATGGACTAGGAATGACACTCTCCCAAATATTTTTTTTAAACTACAGAGCTTCCCCAAGTACATATTGTGTTGTAATTTACACCATTAACCTATAGTTGCAATTCCTGCAACTATACATGGTCCTACTTAAAGGGAAAGAAACCAGCAAATATCATTTTCAAAGACTAGGCTCTTGTTGACTGCAATTATCCTTATTGGAAGTTTATTTGCATCTAAATTAGTTTATATTAGGGTAAAAGGTAAAAACCTTGTATAGTTTAGCAAATAACAATGTCAGGTAGGCCCAATGGGGGGCCCAAAATATGAAAATAGTGATGTTGTGTATAAAGAACTTAAGGTCAGGTCATGTTCTAGTGACCTGTCTGCATGGCCCCACATTATCAAAAAAGAAAGAAAAAAGATACTTGTACTTTTAATACTTAAGTATTTTTAAAAACAATTACTTCTGTACTTGTACTTGAGTAGAAAATTGGCATAACAACTTTTACTTGTAGTGGAGTATATTTTGACTAGGAGTATCTATACTTTGACTTAAGTAAAGGAATTGTGTACTTTGTCCACCTCTGCTTTTTAGTCTCTTTTGATGTAACAGGGACAGTAAAATAAAGTGTAACCTACAGTTCCTTTTATCTATGTAACAACTTACCTACCTACAACTTACATGTACCTAACACTAGCCCTAACCCTAATCCTACGATACAGTGGAGGTACATAATGTTACCTATTGTTACACACTTTGTTACACTGTACCTAATTGATGTAACAGGGACAGTAAAATAAAGTGTAACTGAGTAACTCTCGTTCATAACACAGAAATGTGGGCCCAGCTGATAGCTGGTGCATCCCGTTCCCTCTGGCTGCAAGGCTGCTTTTCAGCAGTGATAGCAAAGCACAGCAAATCACACCGCCCCTTCACATAAATAGCGTGCACTTGTTGACATCCCCAGTGCTGTATTGTACTGTACCTGAACAAGCAGGAGAGTCCTATTTACCAGCCCATCAGATATCTGAAGCGTCCTTCCCTTTATTTTAACTGTCAGGATCGCTGATTCGGATATGTTCAAAAGCTGTTTTATGTTCATTTCCCTCCCACCACCCAGCACTTTAGCACATTGTACAATACAGAATAAATAAGTCATTACGCAGAAGGAGGGAAAAAAAAGACAAAACACAAATAAATAAG
>CM050202.1:10916273-11103773 GCA_027475355.1 Coilia nasus | reverse complement strand
TAAGATGAATGTGGTCGCTAATGCACCGTTGAAATAAGCAGACTCACCACAATCTCTCCTGGGACAGGCCTAATTACGTGTTCAGAATCTGCAGCATGACTCCGTGAGCTTTTATGCTTCTGTCACTTTCCATCCAGTCAATTGGATTGGACATATCCCAAGTACAACCTACAAGTTCTCCTGCAAAAACAGGTCACTCTGAGTTCACAGGATGTGGAATGGTTCTAATTATTGGGGTACCAGTGGGCGCCGAACACTTAATGGCTCTTGCTCCCCTTGACCCGAGACCAAACCTTTAGCGAGGGAAAGCAAAGCTGCTAACAGCCCCCGTGCTTCTTCCATTATGATGTGGTCTCACTCTCACTGTGGGCCCCTAAAACACATATTTACTATAATGGGTGTGCGAGTTATGGAAAAGATTGTGCTTGGAGGCTTTCCTGTACAACTTTACAGTCTTTATTGTTAGATACTAATCAGGTTTCCTAATTAAGAATAGTTTGCACAATAATAACAACTATTTAGGTTGGGTAGGGCTAATTTCATGTCTATTTTTTGTGGCATTGAGCAATAGACTTTATAATCAAGCAGTGGTCAATCAGCCCAGCTTTGGGTGTTGTTGTCACTTTATAATCCTTTTGTGGCTTTCTTTTGTCTTTCCATTTTGCTGAAGTTTCATCTTCTTTTTGAATTTTATCTTTCTGCCCTATACTGAGTTAGCCTGGTAAACCCACACCTTGTACTTCATTTCATTTTGTACAGAGGGTCTGGACCGGAATCTCTTGAGGGTCATTTAGCAAGTCCCAGCAAGACCGATCCAATCAGCGAACAGAGGGTGGGTTCGTTAGCCGTGACGTTGACCTTGTGTGCTACATTTAAATTGTAGTGCGTAGGTAGGCTAATTGCATACGTGACGACCAGGCGTTAGCGATTGGGTAAAGGCAGAGGCACTTTTTTAAACTACAGCAGAGTCCACACAACAAACAAATCGTTTCTGATGGTCTCTGTTCCAGACCCTCTGTACAAAATGAAATGAAGTACATGGGGCTGGTTTACCAGGCTAATATTGAGTGTCACTGTACATGCATGTTTGACTCAACAAAAGTCAAACATGCAATTGGAATATTATGTAAAACAGAAACAAGGTCTTTCTCAATTTCAAGCAGCAAATACGAATACATTACCCCCTCGCCACTTAGCGAGGTAGGTGCACGACCTGAAGGGAGCTGCATGCGTGTGTCTAGAACTGGACCCCTGGAGCTGCCTCAACAGCTACCCTTCTGCCCGCTGACTCCACGGTGCCCTTTGTGAGGGGCTTTTCATTTACACTATCAGCTCCACCAGTACCAGTTTCCGTTAAAGGAGAACTTCGGTGTAAAATGAAAATTGGCATGTTAAAACATCATACCGAGTTGGTATGTGTACTGATGAGCAAAATTGATTTAGCCAGTTGCATTCAGAGTTTAACTATTTTTTATCGTTTGTCCCAGAAGGCTAACAATGGAAGTGGTAGGTGCCCTTAGACGAAGCACGAGGACTACACTATTTTTAAACCATTAAAACAGCTCGGAGAAACTCCACACTCCATCGGTAGTACAACAAAGGCCCTGACATTAAAAACGAGGCACTGAGAACTTTGTAAGTGTACACAACATGATGTTTTGTATCGGTATAATGTTTTAACATGCCAATTTCCATTTTACACTGAAGTTCTCCTTTAAGGCTGTGCTGTAACTATGCCAGACAACTGAATTGGGTTCTAAATCCACCTGCACTTCAGTGTGCACCTCCCCTGCCCCCCACAACCAAAATGAACACAGGCAAATTGGCCGACATCATGCATGTCTCACTGAGTTGTGCCCAGTAATTGGTGACATCTAGGTAACCAGACTTTCCCCTTAGCTTTGGCATTGTTTGCCACTGTCATGAAAACCAGAGACATTTTAGAGACACGATGCAGCTTGCAGTGGGTAAATAGTGTAACTTAGCTGGCACCCCACCATTAAGCTATTCAACAAAGAAGCTAGTCTAGCAAAAATAGCATAATCAGTGAAAACAAGTGAACTCCACTAGTTCTTTTGTCATGCAGTGTATTAGCTTATAACGGTAAATATGGATCAGGCCTTCATGTTTTATAGTCTGTGCAAGTACACTGTAGACTCTAGAACTCCAGTCATTGTGGACTGGAAGGACTAAGTGAGTGAGTGAGTGAAGTAAATGAGTGTGTGTGTGTGTGTGTGTGTGTGTGTGTGTGTGTGTGTGTGTGTGTGTGTGTGTGTGTGTGTGTGTGTGTGTGTGTGTGTGTGTGTGTGTGTGTGTGTGTGTGTGTGTGTGTGTGTGTGTGTGTGTGCGTGCGTGTATGTCTCTGTGTGTGTGTTTTCCATTTATACCAGTCAGTGACTGGTCTTTGCATTGCCTGAGGAAGCACCACACAGAGACAAGATGCCTGCAAACCTGCAAACCATTAGAGACGATGCACACAGATGATGTTGTTTAGCTGTGTTTACTGTTCACACATCAACCTGCCTGTGTTGGTGGGGCCACCTCTAGTTCGTAGTGATTCAGACAACGCTAACGAGTACCAAACAGCTTGTTTTTTCAACATTGCACACAGGCACTTGTGTCCTCACTGATTGCCTGCGTTGCCTACACCTTGAGCCACCATGGTGTTGAAGCACACACACACACACACACACACACACACACACACACACACACACACAAACACACACACACACACACACACACACACACACACACACACACACACACACACACACACACACAAAGCTAATGTGTGAAAAGCCAGTGACTGACTGTTTCTTTTGAATTAGTCAACAGGAATCAACACAACAGCATGGGATGCAATGAGATGTATATTAATACAAATAAGATCAGTGAAATATTATGGCGCCCATGCATGTATGACTGCTTTATTCATAACAGCATTATGCTTTTGTTACACAGGGATTTAGTATGTGCAAAAAAAAAATATATATATACATATATATATATGTGTGTGTGTGTGTGTGTGTGTGTGTGTGTGTGTGTGTGTGTGTGTGTGCATACTGTATGTGTGTGTGTGTTTCATATATGAAAATGATTTTTCATATAAACCTTCTGTATTTAAATGTTACTGCATGGCTGTATAAACTGAGATGCTGTAGGTATTGTAATGCTTTTCTATAAAGAAGACAGGAATCCTTTTTTAAAATTCTCACTCATAGCACATTAGTTCGTCATGTGACCATTTATTTTTGTTAGAGTAACAAATAATTTTGCCTATGCACCTAACAGGCAAAACACATACGAGTGTCTGCAAAGGCAACACCTAAGAGGCATGTCAACAGTACAATCTCTGAATACATATGCCATATTCCCCTGTCAGGGTACACGTCTGTCTCAAGGCAGTGGATCAGAAATGTTCAAACATGTGGAACACAAGAAAGAGGTCAGCGCTGTGAATCACTGTCAAAGAGCTGACATCACATTTATCATATTTTTGAATTCTGGGTTTTTTTTTTTTCTCAGCCATGTGAAGCCAAAGAAGATGCTGATGGCATGACTGACAAGCTGCTCAACACAAAAAAAAAAAAAAACAGAAATTCAAAAGAAGCCATTCCATATTCATGGGATGATTTAAATTCTGAAAAGCGCATTAGTTAGTGTCCTGCGCATATACTGTGAGATCCACCACTTTGGCGCTGTGTTGCAATTTTCTCAGAAATGCAGGAAAGACTTCAAGAATGCTTAGGACAGTTACTCTTGTTTCTTATTCTGCTCTCATATTCACTGGTGGATGCTGTGGTGTTGGCGGGTGCAGGGCTTTTTCTTCACACAGCTCAAGTTGTTGACAAGATAAAGAAAAAAGGCAAAGTAATGCTGACACGCGTGAGAGAGGGTGAGGGGAATTTTTTTGTCTGTGAATTTCGGTGGTTTGACTGGTGTTCATATTTAAACGTGCCTATGTGTGTGTGTGTGTGTGTGTGTGAGTGTGACAGGTTTTAAAATGGAGTGAAGCCACAACTATTCTTTCCATGACAAAAATGTCATCATTCACGGCTACTGGATAGGCTGTGATTGCTTGTGTTGCTTCTTTGAGGAAATGTTTAGATGTTGAACTTCCCAGGAATGCACGTTGCATATTCAGTGGTTATGAGTCAACCAAAAACTTACAGCTTTGTCTCAGAAAAACAAGCTGGGATTCAGTTAGAAACCTGTATATGTTCTTAAATAAAGTAAAGAAGATACTAAAAAAACTAAAAACAAAAAAAAAAAAAACTACTAGAAAATGATTCTTTATAACTCCAAATTCACATTTGTCTGCACCTAGAATGTACACTCAGTATAAACGCTCAGGTGTGGATTTTTCACTAGCATGGTTCATGTTATGAAAACCGAGGCTATAGCCATCCTTCTCCCCTGACGCTGGAGAGGTTTCAATCATTATATCTTACACTATGTGCCTGATGCTCTTATCCAGAGCAGCTTACAGTGAATTAGGTACAGGAACAGCCCTCTGGGAGCAATGTGCGGTTTTTATGTCTTGCTCAAGGGCACTTCAGTTGTGGGTGAGGGTGAGGAAGAGCTTTCCCTGGCTATTCAGTAGCAGGTCTACATACTTCCTACTGGTACTTTGGAACTGAACCTGCGACCCTGCGATCCCAAGACCAACCCCCTAGCGATTAGGTCACAGCAGCCCTAACGCACTTAAGCGGGCCACTTGTTTTCCAAAGCTCTTTTTAGGACGTCTTTTTGTATGTAGAGTCACACTTATCTCCTACTGGCCCGTGTATTTAGGGCTCACTTATAACGCAACTCCTGTTACATCACTTCACCATGGCTATTTTCAGTGACAGCCTCTATAAAAAGTGTAAATCTCATCAAGGTTGGGAAATGACCACAGGCAAGATTCAAACCTGGGTCCCCATGGGAACTTGCCCATTCATGGTACAGCTGCTCTAACCATTGCATCACAGCACCGCTGTGCTACATCTTACTTTACCCCTTACACCACATGATCCATCTGGCCAGGTGAAACGGGGTGGATGTGATTCATTGCCTTATATTTTCTCAGGCACACCAAAAGGCTATAGCACCTCCGATGGGTTTTCTTTTATGTCATTTAGAGCGCCGAGACTGTTGTCTCCCAACATCTGCAAGATCAAATGATTAAGGATAAAAAGGGATTCTGAGTCGCACACAGTTGAGTAAATCATTGCCTTGACCATATGTGTGTGAGCCTGCATAATTTTCCTCAAGACCATTTGTAATCTGACAAGCAGTAATGGATGCCGGTAGACTAACCACCGCGGAAAGATAAACTTTAATCAAGCAGACTTGCCTTCCTTCTGTTTGTACATGCCCAAGCATACATGCTATACTCCACACATCTCTTCGAAGGCAAATAGCAAATGTGTAGGCATTTAAGATTAGTTGCTTTAATGTGATGGCCATACTAACATACGTCAAAATTCGACCCTGGATAAATATTAGCTGTATTTAGTCTACTAAATTCACAGTTAATTCAAACCAAGCTTCACAAAAGGCTTGGATATTAACATAAGCACATTTCTTTCAGTGTATTTTAATTGCATTAGGGAGGTCATGTTTTAAGTGTAAAATCAGTGGGCTAAAGACTAACCCTAAACAACAATGCATTTCCATTTACTACATTTTTATAACAAAATTATAATCCTTTTTCAATTATGCTTAGCTTAACCATATGTTGTGCTAAATGTGCAGCCTAAACCACAAAAAGTAACAGAAAGTCTTTAGATCTGATCTTGTCATTTTATTTATGTGCATTCCAATACACACACCTTACATTTTCTGTAGAGGCACCCAAAACATCTGATAAACTCACTTCTGCTGCTTCTAGACCAGCGGGTAATGTCTCACTCCAGGCTAACACAGTGGCCCTCTTGTGTATACAGTGAACTTGTAACTGTCTCTGACCTCTGACCTCTGACCTTGGAAGAGTTTCACTTGGCCACATGGCTGGTTCTATCATCCTCCATGATCCTGCTAGATGCTAAGTGCAAGGCCAGTAGCCATCTACACAGCAAACTTTATACCGTTTCTCTACCAACCAAGGTGCTGTTTGTACTATTGATTTGTCATTGAGGGAAAAAAATAGAGCGCTGTGAGACCTTTCCGAGCCAACCAGTTTTTCTGGTTTCCTTTTCTCCCCTTATTTAAAACTGGCCTGCCAACTCTTTGCTTTCTCTGCGGTTCCAGCCATGCTGTGTATCTTTGCTCAAACTGGACGCTGTTCCTACTGGGCTTGCTGGTACACACACTGTCTGAAAGTGAGTACTAACAGCATGCTATTTGCTGTGCCAATACAGGGACCCACATGGTGCCCATGGTCCACACTAGCCCAGGTCCTCTACTTGTGAAATTTAACAACACATGCCGACACCTGTTGTCCCCTGACCACAGATACTTGTTTGTGTTAAATTCCGAGGTCAAATAACAGCCTCATCACAGGTTATGTCATTTCCTTCTTAACAGCTGATGTCATGTCCTTCTTAAGAGTCCAGCAAATAAAGTTCTGATAGCACCTGGTGCACTGTCACTGAGATGGATTTGATGAAACAATTGACAAGTACTGTATCACTTTAGTGCTGTTCAGTCCTTTTTCTGGTTCTTAGGTCTCTTAAATAAAGGCAACATCCATTCGCGTGGGGTTCTGCTAGGGAGGGGAAACTACTTGACCTAAACTTTAACTTGAATACTGACTGAATGAACCAAACTACTACCTGCCAATCAGGCTGAGGATGAGAAAATAAAACTTTTATGAGTCACAACTTGAATTTCCACTAAACATGCTGCATGTTACTTGTTACTGTATATCTATCAGCTGTTTTGAGTTCAAACTGAGCTGTCAGTGTGACATGTATAGACTGTTTCGAGACCCAAAATGTGACACAGGGATTTACTTATTGTTACATATAGACACTACAGGAAGTCTGTGTGTCAGTCACAGTCCACCCAATTTAGTCATAGAGCCGAATCAAACATCTTTATTCAGCTCTGTTACAGTACATGTGAAATAGAATATGTTTATTTTCACTGAATTAATTAGAGTTGTATACCCAATGCTCATTATCCAGATTTGTAAAAGTGTATGGTATGCTCTTTAATAATGAGCTTACAGACTGGCTGGTCAAGTAATTGACTATTTGACTACCACAAAATGCTCATATTCAAAGCAGGTATAGAGGCAACACAGTAAATGTAAACTGTAATGATTTTAAAATAAGCAAATAACTTTTTTGGATGCCAAATGCAAATACAGCCATAAAGCCTGTTTTATCTCTGTTTCTATGGATTATACTGATGCAGCAGATAGGTTCAGCATCTGAATGACTCCTGTGAAAGATTAACAATTGACAGAGGTGTTTGGGTTGGACTGATTATTGGCTTCAGGCGAAGATTAAAGGAATACTGCAACATCGCTGACAGTTTGGTTATCTCTTTTGGGCTAAATGAAAATCATGGCCTGAATCCATCAAAGGAGATTAAGAAAATGTGAGCACATTGCTAATGTCCTTCCACCTTTCAGCTCCAAACTTATTTGTCTGACCTGCGTGACTGGAGTGGACAACCTCAGTGTCACCTCGGATGCTCAGTAATGTCCTAAGACTTGTTCCATCTTCCTGTTTGTTACAGCACATGCTAAATATATCAGAAGGTAGTGACTTCAAAAGTATTATTTCTTGATCTGTATTTAAACTTTAGAAATGTCACCATGTCTGTGTGGACTAAAATGCACTAGGGACCTGTGCCCTCATGTTGTATGGAAAACCTGTCATCCAGTCAGTCTAGACTGATGAAGAAAAGTGTGTACCTTGACAAGCAAGTTTAGTCAATATAGTTTTGGAACAGGATGTTTTCTGTCAACCTGTGAGGCTTTTGGAACAAAGTGTATGTGTTGTTACAAGCCTTTCTTTTCTTCTGTGTGTGTGTGTGTGTGTGTGTGTGTGTGTGTGTGTGTGTGTGTGTGTGTGTGTGTGTGTGTGTGTGTGTGTTTGTGTGGTATCTGTGAGAAAGATATAAACTGTCTGTGTGTGTGTGTGTGTGTGTGTGTGAGAGTGTGTGTGTGGTGTGTGTGTGTTTGTGTGGTATCTGTGAGAAAGATATAGACTGTCTGTGTGTGTGTGTGTGTGTGTGTGTGTGTGTGTGTGTGTGTGTGTGTGTGTGTGTGTGTGTGTGTGTGTGTGTGTGTGTGTGTGTGTGTGTGTGTGTGTGTGTGTGTGTGTGTGTGTGTGTGTTTGACAGAAGAACTTTGTAAAGCAGATAACAACAACCACAGTCAGGATGCTGATGCTCTCTGAGGCACAAAGCTTCTCCTGTCAGAGTAGAAGCAGAGTGCAATGGTCTGAGAATAGTACGTCCCCTTGTCATTAATTATATGGTAACGTACACCTTATAACTTACCAAACCTATACGAGAAGAACTTCCAAAGATATCTTAGACAAGGATTAATAATGTCTAATAGACAGTTCAGCAAGAAAAACTAAGAAAACAAATACACAAAACAAGAAGGTTTTGGTTAGCTCTATTTGTCTTTCTGTCTTACATTTTGGGTGGGGGAGATAGTAACACATCAGATATCCGCTACCTGAAGTAATGTTTTACGCCTTGCAACATTAAATCTTGTTCATCTTTATGTCTTCAACTTGTTATTTTGAACTTTTGTAGAGTCTTTTTTATATTTATTTTAACAAAGCCATGTAATCAATTCTGTGGTGCTCTGTCCTAAAAGCAAGGTTATAATTGCAAGCAAAGTCTATTTTACAGCATTCAAAACACAAGTGTTGCTTCCAGGAGGAGTTCCCAATAGCAGTCATATGGAACGAAAGCTACAACTTAAATAGTTTAATTATCCTCTTGCATGAACTGGCCGTATAATTGTGCTGCCTACTGAAGCATGTTTTTTACAGAGCCGTGCGTCTCTAATGATAAACCAATGCCAAATGTGCACTGTTAGGCCCACTTAGGGCCCAGACTGCTATTAACGTGGGACTATGTGGCCCCCTACAGTGAGCCACCAGCAGTTTAAAAAAAAAAAAAAAAAACATGTAAAGTGATAAGATAAACAAATCCTTTGTCTATGTGGGTCATGGGCACAGCGTGGCGAGGTGAGTGCATAAATCACCAGGCTGGAAAACTCCCTGTTGTCCAGCTGAAGGCTGTGTCTTTAGACTCGTTAAAGGCTCTCGTTTGGGGATGATGTATGGAGTGATGCTTATGCAAGCATGTCCACTGCTCATGCTACGTATTCACATGCACAGAGTGTAAGATCGCATGATGCAGCGGTTGATCGTTGTGTGTTTCAAGGAGGATACAGCTATGAAATAAGGTAACATTGAAGAAAGTGCAGAGATGTGTGGGTTTGGATTTCCATGGCTAATTTTACCTGAACATTTTGAAAGGACAACAGATATTGGGACAATGTGTGTCCATTATATATACAACATTCATGCCCTATTCACAAAAGATTTTCGAGTTAGTGTGAAAGATGTTTCTGTATAATAGGAGCACATTGCTGCAGGGATGTTGTATTCATTAAAGATTTTTCAGTCTCGATGTGTTTAACATGCTAAGTAGCCTCAGTTTAACATCACCACACTGAAGGTCACACAAAGTGTGGCAGTCTTTCCCTCTGTTCACAATGTGGTCTGAGTTGATAAAAATCCACATTTTATGGTAATACTAAGCACGGAAACTGCTGATGTATTTGGAGAGGCAAGTCTGCAATCCATGAAACGGCGGGGGGTCCAAATTTTTTTCTCTGTACTGTACGTTTTTTTTTGCACTTCTTCCATAGACGGTCAGATGAACGGCGCAATGCCTTTGGAAGGTTCATTCGTATTATGCTCAAATGGTTTTAGAAATGAGACTCTGGCTGTTTTTTCACAATTTGCAGCCTTAAGGCAGTGATTTGGACAGATAAAAGGCTAAATGTGTTGGCCAATGTGACCGCCCTCTAATCGGTCATTCGCATGACCTTGGCCCAGCGGTCGTGTAGCAGCAAATATATAAATAAATATGTTTACTGGCAGTTTAGGACAGTTGACCTAAGTGCTGAGGGAAATAAGGAGAGGAGGAGGATAGTCTGGCATTTATTACTGGGCCCAGTCAAATAAGTTCCCATGTGAACTGAAAGAAAAACAGAAAAGAAAAGTCAAGGATAATCCAGAGAAGAGAGCTAAAACTTCTCATTCATTAGTGAAATCTTAATATTTAAACCTATTTTCCATCAACTTATGAAAGAATTACCCTCTCTCGCTTTCAGAGCAGATCTTATGCAATTGTTGGCCTTATGACCCATGGTAGGTAATTTAAAATCAAGTACATGTAGGTAAACTTTGTAAAGACTCAAAAGCCTGCCAAAGCAAAAGGGTGAGAGGTCAACTGTGTGTATATGTAAAGATAAGATCATGATCTTTTCACCAAAATATATGCAACCAAATGCAATAGCTTTTAAGACATCTTTGAATGAGATGTTCGGTGCAAATCAATTCATAGCCCTGTTGTTCAAGATGACTGAGTGCTGCTGGAAGGGAACAAGGATGGAAAAATGTAATACAACATAGACCAAGTAATGAACTGGTAGCTTACACTAGCTGAACGTGGCATAGAAACTAACTTTCGGTTTCATATGCCCCATTTGGCCATGGTGGCCATATTTTTTCCTATCAGCAACACTCCTTGAACAACAGAGCTATGAATTGATTCACACTGAACTTCTCCTTTAAGTCATCATTACCATACCATAAGCTCTGCAGGTATCCAAGTTGAAAGTGTGCAGTTTTGCTGAATTACATACCAGGATGTTTTCCCTCTATACAAATCACTGTCAACCTGTCAGGTCTCCTGGGTCTCCAGGTGTTTCGTGTCACTGATAATGCCATGCTATAGGCACGCTTGCGGGGTGTCACTGCAGGACTGAAACAGCAGTTTTATTTTGTCTCATACACACGGGGTATTCAAATACCATCTCCCACTTTGAAGTCTGATTAAACATTTTGAATAGAAAGCAGGAAGCAGGGTCCTAATGCAGAGCATACATACATATTTCAACATTATTCTATTTGCTTTGTCAGCACAGGGATATTCCAACAGAATAAGCCTCTTTCTGAAGCAGTTTTATCCTAATTTGGAGACCAAAGAGGATGCTGAAGGTCCTTGTGGCTCCGTGGTGGGAGACATTTGATATGTGTGACTAAGACAGCATGGCTGATCCTCTCTCTCGCTCTCCCGCTCTCTCTCACTGAAGCATAGCAAGCATAAGCAGGGTCTTGTGGGGGTGAAAGGCAAGACAAGATAAAAATAAGAGGAGATAAGACACTGCCTGCCTGTGTAAAGTACACGTCAAAAAAAAAAGGAGGATGTGGACAGCTGTTAACAATAAAAGAAAAACAAATAAATAAATAAATAGAAAACAGAAAAGCCGGATGCTGCACCTTTGCAACAGTGTTTGAGATGAATGCGAAAGAAAGCATTGGTGTACTTCCCGGCTTAGCGAGTGTTGCCTGAGTAAAGATAACCTGCTGGACCAACATTTTTGTGAACTTAAATTCACTTCCTAGCCAGTGGAGAGAGGTTTCTGTATAAACTTAAAGCCTTTAAATCTCCTACACATTCCTACTGATAGTAAGCTTGGTAAAAGGACACGTACGTGTTCCTGTTATACAAAAAGAGCCATGTTTCCAATGGCATCTACGTCCCATGACTCTGCAGGGAAATTGAGGCACCGTACATCAATCACAATCAGCACCCAACACCAACCAGTGACAGAAAACCAAAGCACTTGTTGTTTAGAAAGTCAGTTGAGATGGATTTAGTCAATTTCAAGGCCTGAGTGTTATATTTGTGGGCCAGTTAAGGGTGCTGTTTGGAAGTCATCCCAGGATATATAACAGAGTCGCTGTCATAAGCCATTGGGACCGTGACACCTTATGCAGCAGCACCATGACATGTTTCACCCCCCAACTGGCCCTGGTTGTCCATTGAGTTTCACTCATTACAGCATTCAATTGGTAGAAATGTTTTTGCATTATCAGGTGTTATGTCATGTTATGTCTGTTGTGCCCTCTCTTTTCCCCCTGGAGGCTGTGTGCAAAATAAAATGCCTCTGCTCCCTACTGAAAAAAAACACATAGCAATACGGCAATGCCTTTGAACAAGTGGAACAAGATGGAAAGGATGACAAAAGTATGGGCACACATTTCACCACAATGGAATTGCACCTGAAACCTCCAACCTTACATTTTGAAGCATTACATAATTCTTTTTTAAAGCAAGGTAACGACACTTGACACTAATGATGTTAGGAAGAACAACACAATTCTAGCACACCATAACCATATTTCTGAGCCCACCCCAGTAAAAATGATGAAATCACAAACACAGAATCAAAAAGCAGCTGAAAAGAGTTTGTAGCCTTGTTTTATTTGCAATGCACAGCATGACATTTCAGAGGCAACTCTTTTGGTTTTCACTTATTACTATTGACACTGAGCAATGGCAATAAAGTCTAAGTCCTGAGGTTTATTTTAGTTTATTTGCTTTTAGGGAGAAATATCCTTGATCTACCCACTCATTTGCTGGCTTTTTTCTCCTCCAAAATCGATACGGTACCTTCACGTGCTGATGTGAATACAAACCTTTGCCATTGATCTCACAGAGTTTTATATGCCACACAAAGGATTGGGCTTAGTGCTCAGTGTATGCCGACAGATACTTTTAGAATTTACTTAAGCATCATAGAAGCTTATTTAAGTTTGTGGTTTGTGAACACCACACTTTGATATTATCACCTAGAGTTCCTTTGCCACCAAAATGTGGAAACGTGGAAATGTGGAAACCAGCCATGATTTCCAGATAAACATAATTTCTACAGGCATGTTGCTCATAGTCAGTACAATTATGACTTCCAAATGTGTTTACAAAGTAGTGCTCAACTCCATGTAGTATATGGTGCTAATATTTTTAACACGTGTTTTTAAACATTTGCATGCTCAATTTACACCTTTTGAAATTACACGTTTTAAGATGAATATGCCCCGTGCTAGCACTGTTTCTTGTGAAACATTAATCTACAATATAAGCAATTTGTGATGCTTAATGAGTAAACGAATCCAATTATCCCTGAGGTGATAACTACGCAGCAGTTTGAATGCTACTAAATGAGAAAAACCTCCAAGTCAACTCTCCAAGGCAAAGCTAATGGCGTTTTCCCGTTTCTTTTAAGAGCAGCGGGGCAATGTACAATGCTCTGTGGTGCCTCTTTGAACGAATCTGCTTAATGTTGTGAAATAATAATAAGAGTTAATGCATTTAGCATTGACTTGCATTCTGCTTACTTAATGTTTCCTTTTTGTCAGCACTCAATGTTTGTATGTCTGCCAAAAAAAACAAAATGAGTATTTTTATCACATATGTTGCCACTAATAGTTATAGGATAACATGATATTCCATGCACTGTAGTTTTAGTTCTCAATTAATGAATTATTCACCAGACTGAATTTGCACAATGTTGCATCATTAAAATATATTAATAAAAAATAATAATTCCCTGAAGTAGAAATAACTCGCATAAATGTTTAAGAGTAGCTCTGTACTTGTTGGTGAAGCACCTCAGCCCGCACTCAGTGTCATTTTTATCCATTCACAGAGGAAAAGGCCGTGTCTCACTATAATATGCACCGCTAAAATATTTAAATAATGTAGGAAATAGAGCCCTCCTTTCAAATTGTCAAACTGTATTTCTGTCAAGAGATGGACATCTTTGGCCAGCGCGCACCCTGACAGGGTTGACATTTCTATTCAGCAAAGGCTGACAGACATCTATTGTTACTGACTCTTCAGATTGTTAATGTATATCAAACTTGTCCGTGGGACGGGTCTGATATTTTCTATTTGTCAAAGGTGAATCTCAGAGCTGTTGTTGTGTCACAGCTAATTGGCAGAGGCCCTTTATGACTACTGAATTTAATGAGACAAATGTGATCCGACATTTGTTGACGTTTATATACAAAAACAAGATCCCTTGAATAAATAAATTAATTGCTTTAATTTGTGCTTTATACTTAAGTCATTCAACACCCAGCTGCACACCCGCACCAACCAGCGTAATTTTTGTCCAAGGGCGAAAATCTAAGTGACACACGATGTGCTTTGCACACCTCAGACATGGTTTGGGTGTCATACTTCATTCTGATGTGAGATTTCTCTTCCTCTGGAAGATGTAGTCAAAAACACACAACTAGGAGCAGCAGCAGCACCCCAAGCAATACTGGTAGGTCACACACTATGCAGGCAACACACACACACACACACACAGTAACTTGTGCTTTGTGGTAGAATGTACCAGTGTTTCTGAACACAGCTTTCGATGTGCGTACAAACACATACATTATCATAGCACTATCGTGTGATGTAATATAAGGGCAATGGGTAGGTTCTTTTATGAAGCCTTGGTGCTCTTCCTATCACTGTTGTAGCAACCTTCACAGGACTTATACTTCCTGTAAGTTGCTCCATTTACATTAAAAGCTGGCTTCTCCTACAAGGGAGTTTTCCTGGGCTTCTGTCTGTACCCTCGGCACTTGTTGTTTGGGAAACACATTTTAGGCTGACCTCTTTGTTATTGTGCTGTATAAATAATACTAAATGGAACTGTAAACACATTTTAGATATGACTGGTAAATCACCCCACCCCTAAAGTTGCCTCATGATTTTGACTAAGTGAAGATAGTTATAATTCATCAAAACAAATATAATCTGTAAAAAATGAACAGGAAAACAGATTTACAGCACTTATGCTCCATTTACACCCGCTCAGTCACTACTGAGGTTCCAAACAATGTGCCTAATGCTCAAACCCTCTGTGTCATCATCCATAGACTTTCTTACACACTGGATGAAGCCAAAATTAAAGCTGGATGCCGCCATCTTGGCCAATTTATTCTGTGAATGTCAGTGTGAATTATCTGGGGATTAAACTAAGTCTAACTAAACAAATTCACCCCACTCCCCCTTGTTGTCATGGACCCGGAAACTACTGATAAACACCAAAACCATTTTTTTAACCAGGCTGTAAATATGTTGTGCTGTGAGAATTGACTTTTTAACATGAGAGTCTATGGCAGGTCACTCACTTCTGCAGCCAGCCCCCAATGGATGTGTGAGGTATTGCAACTTTACAATGGTCAGTTTAGCGTGGAACGTTGCCAATGCTTGTGAGCTGTTTTTTTTGCCTGCCTGCCCTTCTCACCCAATGTTTGTTTAAGGTGACAGCCTGAACTTCCCACAGTTAATGTATTTCTACACATAATGTGGCCTATCACACATTCTCACTAGGTTTTGAATGTTGAGTGTTTCCATTTGTTTTGGTGTAAAGGTGTGTAAAGGGTGTTGAGCAATATTACATTCAACGCACATGGTTTGGTGTCAGGCTTGTTATCTCGTCTATAGCCCAGGGCTTATAGATGTTTGTCAGGTAAGAACACCTGCGTTTGCCAAAAGAAGACACTCAAAATGTGTTTTTATATAAATGTATTTTAGATTCAACTTAATTTCATTGTAGCTTGGCATGAAAATATATATTAATTGGGTACATCCATTGTATGCTGACTGCAGCAGGGTAAGTGGGGAAGATGACAAATGAAAGTATCTCACTGTACCCAGGGTTGCCAGATCTTTTGATAAAAACAAGCGACCGGTACTCTGAAAACAAGGCCAAAAAAAGCGACCAAGACCAAAAAAAAGGGTTCATGTGAGGTAGGACAGGAAAATGTCCCAGATTGTCCTTTTAAAAATGCGACAGCTATATGACTACAGTATGTAGGTTAGTACTAACAATCTTGGCCTACACCAAGTTAATCAGCACAGCTGTAGTCATGAAATGTTGTAGGTAACCATTAATAAAACTCATGATGTCCCATGTTTTAAAGCGATTTCATAAAAAAAATAAAAAATAAAAAATAAAAAAAAAACAAGCCCAGAGTCACTTATAATAAGCAGAACTGGCAACCCTGACTGTACCGCTCTGGGAACCTCACCCAGGAAAATATGTACAGCACATCCAGATTAAACCAAAAGGGTCACACAAGTACATTGCCTAAAATATAGACAGAGATGTAACTTGAAATGAATATAGAATAAAAAAGAAAATAACTGAATACATGTATCTGAAAAGATAAAAATAAAATGCAGCACTTGGCTCCAAAAGGACAATGAAACTAAGACCAAAGAAACAAAATATAAACTGGCCTGGGGCATATCTGTAGGGGCTGGGTAACTAGGCAGAGTGGCAGCAAACCCCTGAGGCCAATTCACAAATACTCTGCACCCAAAATCACGTATATGTACACAGACACACACACCCACACACACACACACACACACGCGCACACACACACACACACACACACACACACACACACACACATGTAGTTGATTAGCAGGTTATTTACCACGGCACACAATAATAGCTACCATTGGCAAGGTTTAGCCACCTAACCTTGGGTGCCAAGCATAAATGGAACAAAATCTTAAAAAAAAAAAAAAAAAACAACAACTGAAGGCAGATGCTGCAACCAAACAGAATATCAAAGTAGTAACACTGAAAAACAAACAAACTCACACCAACACAAGCACACTGCAACAATAGCAAGACCAAAGAACAGCAATGCTAGCCAATGAAAAAAATCATTTTCGCAAGGAAAATACATTCACCTAACAGCAACAGGAAGTGCCACCACGAAGAAGGAAATGAGGAGAGAAAGCAAACAATAGTAATAACATAACCAAAAGCATACAGCGATGTTTACTTGCCTGCTTTGGGTGCTCATGCCAAACCTTACAAAAGTTGACTGTAGTCACTACAATATTCTACTCCAATGGTACTTTTACTTCATAAGTATTAGAACTACTCTTCTATAACTGACAATAAATGCAGGACATTGTTGCTGTTACACAGAATATCAGCTCACAACAAGATAAAGCAAGTGTGGCTAGCCAGCCGACAAGTGTTCATGCTTTAGGAGGAGAGGAATAAATGTGTACCTGCAAGCAGTTTTTGACAGTCATGCAAGAATCCAATGCACACTGGCAAGTGCATCCCAAGGTCACACTTGGAAACGTAGAGACAGCTTCCATCGCTGAGATGAATGACACAACGAACACAGCTAGTCTCTCAGCTCACAGGCAAATGAGCTCATAGCATGCGACTGGTGGCAAACAGGTACCAGGGCTTCTCACGGCTCACAGGTAGATAGACGCTTGCCTGTTAGAATACCTTTAGTATACCTTTTAACATTTATAGGGGTCCAATTATCAGCACTGACAGGTGAGATAGAAAGCAGGAGCCACCGAGCACAAGCTGTGATGCTAAATAACCCCCTCCAGCTGTTTCTCAGCAAATTTGAAAAAAGGAGTTTTCAGCATAACTACTTCATCAGGTTCACAGATTGATGATCAACTGAGACAAACTAAGGGATTTCAAACAAGAAATATGACACTGGGTTAACTCATATTTACACTTTGATGTGAAATATGCTTCCAACTTGGGGAGCATTACCTAATATTACTGTTACAGAGCTTTTCAGCAGGCGTCAGTGTCTCCCTGAGCAGCGAGGAAGGCCTTGACAGAGCAGACAGACAAATAGAGACCTTTTGTTGACAGAAGATCGAATAGCATTAGCTTGACTGAATGGTCTCGTCTTAGGTCATGTGAACTAGTGATATTAATTTTCATCTCACTGTACAAAAATGTGTGAATGCTTGTCACCCAGCTTCTACAACCCTGTGCAAAAGCCTACTAAGACAGACATACTTTGAAGTCGCCTTGATTTAGCTTTGAAAAACTCTTTTCCTGGTTTAATTTAGCTGTTAAGTTAAAATAATATCTATGCTAACAATTGTCTTTTCATACACTGGGAGCTAACAGCCAGAATAATTATGAGGTGCCATGTAAAAAAAAAAAAAAAAAAAAAAAAGCTTTTTTTAATATCGTTGGATCAAGGTCTTGTTTTCTATATTGCATTGTAGAGATGTTTTGCTTGAGATGTGCTTAAACAGGCACCATTATTTTAAACTTGCATCCAAGTGAGGTATATGTAAGCTAGGTTCACAGAGCCACCTGGGTAACATTATCATGGCACTGTACTCAGAGAACTTGTGAAGCATCATGTACACGAAGACTATTTTTGGATTTAGTCCAGGTTAGGTTCTTGTTTTTCTCTTTTAGTTGATGATATAATTGATGAAAACCAAGGTGTAAATCCTATATACTCTTCTTGTGTTGTGTTAGGGCCTATGGAAGAATAATGTTTTGAGCCCCATTATTATTTACTAATATTAATTATATAATAATAATTATATTAATAGTGTTCTCAGAGGGCCCACTGCCAATGCCCAACCCATAGAATAATCTTAATCATCCTCTAATTTTTCACTTCTGTTGCTACCTACTACCTATCTTCCATTCCTACTGTATGCTCCCCTCTCTTTACTTCATTACTGAATAACTATATGAATTCACACAGTATAGTCATTTTTAAAATATAGTTGTAATAATGTTTTTTTTTCTAGAAGTTACTAAGTTAATTCCTTGACATTACACCTGTCTTCATAGCTTCACTCAGCCTAAGTGGACATATAATGTGTGTGTGTGCCCAACTTAGGTTTGTCATCTAAAGTCATTGTGAGACGTGTGATGCTGTTGTACAAGATTATTTGTGTAAAAATCCACAGTGGCTTTTAACCACTTATACCTCACTTCCTCTTTGATGTGTTGCTATGACTCTGGTACATGACACATGGCATTACGACAGAGTTTTGGTCAGGGGTGAGACAGTCATTTCTTACCAGTAGTCACTGTTTGCTCTTTGAAATGTCACATCACATACAACATGCTTATGCTTTATCATGGCTTTGACTGAGCTGCCTAATATCTAGATCTGTAGTAGAACACCTGCCTCCTCTGCATTTGATGAAATGTGTAGATTTTATACAGTTCAATCGTTACTTCGGAAATGTGCAATGCAATACACAGAAGAAGGCAAACATGATATTATTTATAAAATGTTGACAGGTAAATGTTTACTGTTGCTTGACAAGAAAAATTATGGTTGCCAAACTTGTCAGAAGTTACCAGAGTTGTCAGTAGTTCCTAGACAGGAATTTTATTCACTTGGCATGTTAACAATTCACCACACCTACCCACAAAGTCACTAAATTTGCAACACTGTGAATATCTTGTGATTGCTGCTTTCTTGTCACTTTCCGATACAGGTGGTGAAGGCCTTTTTGCGAAAGGCGTTATGAATGCCATGTGCTATGTGCTCCCCCTTCAAAAACTTTAAAGCCTCCTTGAAGTACTTATGTCCACAAAATAATGCAATAAATGCAGAAAGAATGGCTGCTGGTTGTTTGTTTACACTGAGGATGGGGTCACCCAAAATGTTTGCTGCACCAGCACTGTAAATAGGTAGTTTGTGAGCCAAGTTTAAGTAGTTCATCCCTCATGGTATGAACTACTCGTTTTGTTTTAGTGTTGAATCTGAGTGCAAGCTTCTTTTTCGTGTCATTAATGTCACACTGTTGGAGCCTACGCACCATCTATCAGATAACAGCCAGCCTGGAAGGGGCAGCCCCTGACTTATACTACTCTGCAAATAGAAATATTGGTGCTTTTTGCGGAGGGACATTTTCAACCACAGGCCTGTGAGAGAAATATGTAGGCAAAGGGATATTAATGCTACCTCGCCTGTGTGGGCCAGGCCAGGTGCTCAGCATACATAAATTTGATATGTTTAGGATGGCAGGACTAATTGGAAAATGAAATTACACATCTCCACAACACAGTTATAGTCAAATCTCCAATTCATTTCACTGAGCCGCACGCATTTCTGGGGTCAATACATTTAGAACTGAAGCCGAGTCCTCACAGCATTGTTTTATTGCTTTATATGCTTTGGGGGCCCAAATGAATCATGTTTTTCCAACTATGGGGATTTCTTTGCCTTCACAATCTGTTAAGTTGTTGTTACTTCCCTGCACCTTGTTTTGGACTTTATATTTCACATCCGACTCTTTCTACCACCAAAAATGGCAGGAATCATGTTACTGTTGACGGTGTGTTAGGATTGTATGTGTGTGTGATGTAAAAGAGGCACATGGTAGGTATGTCTGTGGTATGGGTAAACGTGAAAGTCATAAGTAACCCATATAGAGCTCATAGAGACATTAATTTTAGCACTGGAAGCAACAAATTAGAATTTTATAAAAGTAGAAAATAATGATGATTAAAAAAAGAAATTATTAAACTGAAAAATAGAATATTGACAATAGAAGACTTGTGTTGAATACAACTGAACAGATGTTGGTGTTTGCATTTTCTGATGTGTACCCTGGATGGATGACAGGATGGATGTCTTTTCGTGTCAGCTGCACTTTCAGTGCAGGTTTTTTTTTTTTTTTTTTCTGCAAGTCTCTTGGTGATGTCAGTGCTGTTTAGTGTCAACCTACTGTCTCTGCTTTGCCGTGGAGGGGAAGGCTTTGGAAGGGAGGGGCAAAAAAAAAAACATTATGGGATGTCTCATTCACAAAGATGGATCTGCACTGATAATTTCACACCATGTGAGAAACTACCAAACCTGGCTAAATTGGCCATTTTAACCATTGTTATCCTAGAGTACATGAAAGAAAGTTGTCCGCCATCCGACTAATATAGCTCCCAATGATTTTAGTATTGTTATCTAGGCAACATTTCAAGCCCCTGGCTCCTCCTCTGGCTTACTCAAAAGAACAATCGCATCGCATCTTAAATCCCCACACACGTGAATGTAATCACTCACAATTACTTGGATCAATTATGCCACCTTGTCTACTGTAAGCGCCCAATCTGCCTGTACAAAACACATACATGACATTTAAAATGATACATATACACAAACATATATTTTACAATGAGCATACAATAGTGTAAGTTGATTTTATCAAAAATACAAATTCCTTTTACAAAAACGTGTGTGCTTGCATTGTGTATACCTGGTAAACTACCTTCATTCTGAATGCTTCATTTATTGAGCATGGGCTAATACCACAGTAATGTTATAATCAACTACTGTATGTAAAGTCGTTATGAATCACATCCCGGGCACAGATCCTAAGGGGTGTAATGTCAGGTACAGTGGTTTGGTCAGACCGAGAACACAAATTTGGGCAGCTGTGGCCTAGTGGTTAGGGAGTTGGTCTTGCACTCGGAAGGTTGCCTGTTTGAATCCTGTCATACCCATGGTTGAGATGCCCTTGAGCAAGGCATCTAACCCCGCACTGCTCCAGGGACTGTAACTGAAACCCTGTACATATCTGTAAGTCGCTCTAGATAAGAGGGTCAGCTAAGTGTAATGTAATAATAAAATTCATAACTTCTCTTGAAACATCAGACTCACTCATCAGGTGTTAGGTTATTGCTATCAATTGTTTGAGAATAAAAAAACAAGACTTATTTTCCAATCGACATATGCCTTCTCACAGCCTGTTCAGAGATGCTTTGCTCACTTGAGCTTTTCTTTGCAAATCATGTTTTCACTGTTTCTCTCATCAAACCCACATCAAGACAGAGAGACATTATGTCAACACTGAAAAGTACACATGAAAACAAAGATGTCAAATAAAATGCTTGCTGTGTAAAGAAAGAAAAACACTGAAAAACACTGACAGTGACAAGACTGTCATTGAAAAGGCACATCAGACAAGGAATATACAATATACAAAATAAATAAATAAAAAGAGTGTATTTGCATTTGACTGCAGATTTTGTAATGTGTCACCACTTTCCTGATTTGTATACCTAGATGATATTTTATCCTTTTTTTCTCACCACCATTTCCTTAATTGAAAGCCCATACTCTACTTCCTAATGTTGTCAGCAGGATCAGTTGGAAAACAACAAACCCTGTTTGTCTATCAATGCTTCATTTTAAAGCATGTGTATACAATAGCACTATACAGTATACCCACTTAAATATCACAAAGCAAGATTCTTCAGTTCAAAGCTGACACTAGCTGCTCTCTCCACCACTGTGTCGTCATCCAGTTCCCTCCCTGCATACATCATTTCAGATGCCATAATTTGCAGGATGACTCATAATGAGTCATGGCATTTCCCTCTAAGAATGACAACTAATACGGAGTTTATCTAAAGCTTTTCCTTTGGTTCCCCTCTACTCAGTGTACTCAGAGATATCAGTATTTCTCAGATTCTTAGCATTTGGACAACAGTAAGTGAGTTTACTGGGTCATCATAGCATTCATTTGCTTAAAATCTATAGTTGATGCTTCAAAAGTAAATGTATATGTCAATAACAGTGGCAATACCATCAGAATGACTTGCTATGCGGTTTTGGTCACAGAGTATGTAGTCATGTTGTCGATATGACTGTACAGTAAGACATTTTGATTGCTGTAAGTGAAAGTACCCAAGACTGCACATTTTTCTGGCTCCATATGTTCTGTATATTTCAACAATACAAAGTTGACAGTTACTGCAAGAAGGAGAGTGATTGCAGAAGATTGGTCAGGATTCATCTTCAGACATTTATTGTTTGTGCTATATTTAAAAAAAGATCATAAATGTAGTCATTAGTGCTAAGTTCTATTTATTCCAGTTGCCTACAGCTTAGCACCTACGTATGACTACCATGACCTGGATGAATGAGAACCTTTACAAGCGATCATTAATGTAAAAATAGAGAACACTCCCTAGCACTGCATGCAGCACCATGGGGAATTCTAGTGAAGCCTCTCTCTACACGTTTTTAATGTTCCCCTCTGTCTGGCCTCATGCAGTCTTCGACCTGCCTCAAACACTGTGAGGCCATAAAGCGAGGGCATCAACCACAGTTGTGCCTTTTACCGCATTTCACCGTAAACATGCCCACGTACTTCACCTTTGGCTTCCTCTTTCTCTCTTTTCCTCTATCATTGCACCTGACCATCCAGCATTCTAACCAAACTGCACACCTCCACTCCCCCTCCTCCTCCCAGCTGTTGACCCTGCTCACTGCTTTGTTGTTCTTTCATTGTCAGATATTGTAGCATCTGTTTTTAGCCCTGTCTGTGACTGTGTGTACACCTGCCATCTGAAGGTTCCATGCTGTACAGTACATGCATCTTTGCTTTAGGAAACTGGTTGTTTTCTAAAACATTTAGACAACCACTCAACAAGCTGGTTTCTATTAAAATTGTTAATGCGCAGAAATCCTAACTTGTAAAAACTTCAGTTGTGCATTAATCTTCATGATCTAAAACAGACACTGATGGGCAATTTGTTAGGCTGACTTACTATGAATGTGCCTAGCTCATGCAAATAAGTTAAATGGAAATCCGACTATTTCACCTGATGGATAAGTCTGAAATGGTGAAATATATCCTATTTTAACCAATCACTCAGGATGACTGCTTGCACATGCATATTATTATATCTGGCTGTGAAGCTACCCAATGAAGCTGTGTGTATCCCATGGCTTGTCGTCATCATTATGACAGCAACAAGCTGCTGTGATACATTAGCTAGCTAAATAGCTATTTCACTCTTTTGGATTCAATACTTCAGGGTTTTATCTAAAACCATTGTTCCACAGCTGACATTGTTTGCCGCAGTATTAAATGTGTCTCGGTTATTTGTGTTATTCCTATGTTCAGGTATTACACTACAGCTTGAGCATAAGAAAAGAGTTTTTCATCTTAACCATACGATAAGGATGAAGTTGGCACTTAATCATACAATAGCTTTCACTGCATGTTGATGTGCTATGGCAGTTCCCCAAACATCGGTAGAGAACATAAAAAGGGAAAAAAGTAACTTTCATAAAGGTGGGTAGTCTACAATATGAAAACATAAATAAAATATACACGACACAGAGTAATGTTCCATACCTATTTTAAATTTCCCATAAAACTGTAAAGAAGTGAAAATGCATCTCGAAATGGATCCCAACAAAGTTATACACTTATACTACTGTGGTTGTGGAGAAGGAATACATCTTAATCCACCTTGGATAGCCTGTATGCGTGAGGTTGAAAAACAAGGTGAAATGGACTGTTAGACCACGGTAATGGAAAACCTTTTATTGAACACATCCATTTTTAAAGAGATAGATTTCAGCCGCACCTATTGCCACAGTACGCTTGAAAGCTATTACTATAATGCTACTCCTCCGAAGATTATTTATTCATCTTGGGCTAGGTGCAAGAAGCAGTTGCTGAGAGGTGCATTAGCATGGTCAGTAGCAAGACAGATGGCAGCGCCACATCTTTATTAAGGCCCAGCCATCACAAACTGGGGATGTACTGTACAGTACAGGACCACCACCGCCGCCGCCGCTGCTGCTGCTGCTGCTGCTGCTGCAGCTTGAGATGCCATGAATGCCACCGCTTTTTCCCATGCTGCTAGTTGCATTCTATTTTATGAGCGTTTGCCACCTGATTTCTCATCTAATTTGTGTTCATAAACAGAACTAAATCCCATACAAGTATAATCCCTTTGGGGGACATTGGCAAACTATGGCCTGTTGTACCAATAGGCCGATATGGGCGTCTACGTTTTAAACTGATCTAAATATCACCACGCTGGCACTGGTACATTTTCAACTTGAACCCCCACACAAAGCAGGCAGGGGGAGCGGTGGGGTATGTTTTGTCACGTGCATTACTAGGTGTCTCTGGGGTAATTTGCTCTAATGTATTTACCAAAGCTTTCAGAGCAAGAAAATGATTCTGCCCCAGAGAATGTATCACCTTACAAATTACATGACTCCCGGGGCCATATTTATCAAATCGATTCTGTGCACAACATCCACAGCCTGTGCGGTGTGTCACTTCCATTCAAATGAATTCTGACACTCTCCCACACTAATCTTAGAGTTAGCCAAGCCTGGCCGAGCGCAACACATTTGTCTTTTTTGTTGTATTAATCACTCATAACTAAACCTTGTGACAAAACAAAGGCAAAAAGTAGGGAGAATAAAGTAATTTGTGAAGGACAAAAAAATAGAGAAATGAAAGTTAAAATGTTAATGGGGTCATGCTGATACTTAAATTAGAATCAGACCATCGAATATAAATTACAGCTTTTTAACTGCCATCACTCATCCAAGACCTTATTTGTTCAGACAATGTTTAAGAACATAAGGTCGAATTAGAGAAGGACAAACAGGCTGAAATTAGCACATTGCAAGAAACAGTAACTAGGTCCTACTTTATATGAAAAAGAGATAGCAATGCAGTGTATTAGTTAAAAAAAAATTAAATGTTTTTGCAAAAGACAATTTCAGTAGCATTTCAAATGTGTGGTCACTGTCCTCTATATGTCATCTGAAATGAATGTGAATCTTGCTGCTTTGTTTTCAATTATGATAATACAATCTTGTATTTTTAGACACAATGTTGTTCAGTAATGCTCAGAAATGTAATGGCCATTTAATCAAACGTGAATGTAGGAACCAGGTTTTTTCAAAGAGTAGGTGTTCTTGACTTGCTCTCTGCCCATTCTACATTTTCTCTGTATGTAGACTAGTGAGGAGGTAAAGAGGGCATGTAAGTTCAAAGCTCAAATTTACAGCATTGATTATAAAACTCGGATATACAAGCAAGGTCATTGTGTGCATTACCACTGCTCAGCATCTACGTTTCATGGGTTTGAAGCTTGACAGCTCACCGTGATTAATGTATTATCGAAGGACTGATTTTCAGGCTTTCACGTCTTTATGAAGCCAGTAAAGGGAGTGCCAGGGGTGATGCCAGGTAAGGATTAGGCCAAAAGGTCTATGTAGTTCATACTTAATAATTGAAAAGTTCAACTATATTTGAAGGACAGTCTTTCAACCACTTGTAGCCAGTCTTCCTGCAGCTCAAGGTTTCCCAAAATGTCTTCTTCAGTGACACGTGGGGATGAAGGACGTTTTGATTTGTGCCATAATCTGACCCTTTTTGCACCTCTTGTGCATTGTTTTCTTTCTTTTTCATTTGACTTTTCATACTCTACTCTACTCTTCATACTTTTCATAGGCTCCCATCAAGGTTCTGAGAAATGCTGTCCATAAATTCTTAACTTATAAAATACTTCAGAAAAGGGATACAGCAGGCTACCAGTATTATAGGTATGCTGTGGCCTTTCTCCCTGTGGCCTTCCCTTTATCTTTATGTCTTGTTTTTACTTCTTAAAATGATTATTCCATTTGTTAATTCTGATTGGCTGAATAATTCAGCTCTATGTCTTTGTAAATCCCAGCACGCCCTTTGTCTTGTGCTTAGCAACACCCCTTAGCTGTTCTTCATCCCACACAACCTGGGCAGCTGTGGCCTAGTGGTTAGGGAGTTGGTCTTGCAATCGGAAGGTTGCCGGTTCGCATCTCACCCTGCCCATGGTTGAGATGCCCTTGAGCAAGGCATCTAACCCCAGACTGCTTCAGGGACTGTAACTGAAACCCTGTAAATATCTGTCAGTAGCTCTGGATAAGAGTGTCAGCTAAGTGTAATGTAACAACCTACTTCTTAATCAAGCACAGCCTCTAGGGTTAACACCTGACTTATGAGACAGGACATGTATGCTGGTGCATAGGACACATCACATTGCTGTGAAAACCTCACACTAGAGGTATATTGCAGATAATGACCACCATGAACTGTGGTTGGGTGTCCACATTCAGTGCGAAACAGAGTAGCTTGGCTTGTGAGTTAGTAGATGTGGTAAGATAAAGATGAGTAACTGGACACAGAATTGTATTATTTGGTTGTTTGCACACCATACTGCATGGGGATTTTGCAAAGTATAATGAATTCATTGATTGGTTGATTGAATAGGATGGTGCTGGACAATAATGCAGCTTGCAACAGACATTAAAGCAACACCAAGTAGTTTTTGTCTTCGGTGTCCCTACTGGTTAGAAAGTGGAATTGTCTTTCATTTTGCCTTGAACTTCGCAAACACTGCTGTAAATAAATGACTTGTCGTAGGCGGTGGGAGCGAGGGTGTACATACTTTGAAGGGGAGGGAATGGAATAAGAGTTGACGGGGGAGGTGTTCAGATTGGCATGTTTTCTGGCAGACATGTCTAAAAGAGGAATTTCTTTAAAACGGAGATGTTCAGAATGTCTAGCACTTTCATGTTGTTAAATGAATAGACCGCCACTCTTCAACAAAGACAAGGTAAAACTGTTTTTTTGGTTCTCTGTCACCATTAAGGGAAGGGCCTTTGCCAAATGAATCAGGTAGAAATACCAGCAGCTTTTTACAGTGGCAATAGTCTAGAGTAGTTGCAGAGAAAAAAAGTGGGTGGACAGAGTTAGTTTTCCTCATACGTGCCGCTTCCATGTAATTATAGGTCATAGTGTTGAGACACAATGTCATTATAACCATGTGTTGTTTTACAGCCCAGCCAAGGGGTTTACTATGTGAAAGAGAACAGAGACTAACTTGATAATAAACAGAATCATGCACACAGTTTTTTAAAAACCCCACATGTAAACACATCTCCAACATAGTTTGAAATGTAATGTATGCACTATGTGCCAGCACCAAAAGGAAAAGTAACGTTTTCGTAGCCTGATGTCGATATTGTAAAATCAAAGTTCTGATTCGTACCGCTGATCCTGACTCAGGGAAACCGCCGCTGACTGTAAACATGTAGATCCACCGATAGACTCTCAGATTTTTGGCTGTTGGTTGCTGGCCAACCATTCTACCAAGTCTGCTTTCTGAACAACTACATTGTTTAGCAAAGTAAGTGTAGATGTATTAATTATTATTCTTATAATAATCATTAGTTGTAAAATTCAGCATTACAAACTTTATTGCTGTTTATTTTATGCTGTTTCATGGTGCTGTGCATGGTAAGGTAAGCCTTAAAGGTAATACAGTATTTTATAACAGCCATATGCACTCCAGGCAATACTATACAGTGCACTCAGAAGAGCTAAGGGAGATTAAGGCAGTCCACTTCACTTAGCTTTTAAAATCAGTGTAGAGCACAACATCTAATTGGGCAATGTGCCCAAGAGGTCATCTCCTCTTGGAACTATTTGTGTACGTTGCCTTGCTTTCATGTTAGAGCTGGAGATTTTCAGAACTCTCCGAGGTTTCTCGACATGTACATCTAAAACGTCTTCTTGAGTCTAATCTTATTTACCCATGCCATACATACTTTGTATCTGACCAGGGCAAAGATAGGTCAGAGGGAGTGTTGGCATTAAATATGCAAGTTTATCTATGGTAGTTGAGAAGCCACAAAATGAGTTGCACTTGTTTCCATTCACATCCATTAAACAGGCCTCTTAATAGCTGGCTAATTAGCTGTGTCTTTTTTTTTTGCTGTGTTGCTCTGTCCTCTTTACAGTAACACTTAGTTACACTGACTTAAATGTTCACTGCCACACCTAAAGCATAGACTCTCAACCTTTGAGTGTTTACTTAGCCAGGTTATCAGGATCAACTGTTTTTTTTCTTTTGAGAGAGAGAGAGAGAGAGAGACAGAGGCAGAGAAAGAGAGAAAGGCAGAGAGACAGAAATCAATCTTCACTATGTTATATGAGTTTATCACATATTCTGAATGTAGAGATAGCATAATTACTTGAAATAACTCGTTAAGGATACACAACGTCTTTTGAATGTAGTAATGACCTATCTGAATTATCCCCGCTAAATGACGTAAAATCATGTAAGTTCACAAAATAATACAAATGTCCTATCCCACAGCTTTATTCAAAGACAGAAAAGGATATATCAATCTCATTACACACAGTGTATTACAGACATTTCTGCAATAACAGCAAGGAAAGAAAACAATGTTTAAAAAAAAAAAATATATATATATATATATATATATATATATATATATATATATATATATATATATATATATATATATATATATATATAGTTCCAGTACAGTTAAAGGGAAAAACCTGTCTGAATATCATTCTGAAATTATCAGAAAAAAAAAGATGCTATGATATTGCAGTCATTTTAAACACACTGGAGATTTTACGAGAAGCAAGTTTTGTAAGATGGCTGGGAATAAGAGATAAATGACTTCACATTTATGCTTACTCATACGATAGTGCTGTGAGATGTTGGTGTGTCCATGGAGAAACAAAAATGTGAATAAAAGCTGAATTGAGAGCTACCATACAGAAAGAGAAATGCAGACGGTAGCCTAGAGACAATCCAGTGTTCTTGGTGCCTTTGCCACAGACCAACACAAAGAAGGGACGAAGGGGATCTCTTCGAGTGTGAAAACTGTAATACCGTGTGAAGACCTTGTAATATCCCATGCGATTTATATTCTGCGTTGGTTTCTGTCTTGCCGCTACGCTAAAACAAATATTCCGCCGGGTTGTCAGCAAAAGTGTTGGTGGAGGAATTAATAGACTCCACATGTTGTCACTTGTGTTGAATTTCTACTGACCGCTCCCCCTGTGAGAGAGGCAGAGGCTGATTAAATTTGATAGAAGGCGAGGAAAGGGGGAATATATACACAAAGGCACCTGAGAAAATTGTCTGCGGGGGACTTTTCAAGACAAGGAATTGCATCAGCCAATGTGATTTTGCTCATTGTACTTTGAAAAAAAAAGAGAATAATTGTGTGGGCCCACCTTATGCATAGATAAGTTAGCAATGGTTGGGTAAGGCTCTTGGGCATATTTAGCTAATTTTGTCTTTCTTTTTCCCCACATTTTCATGTGGAATTGTTTCACTCCCTTTCGAGAGAAAAAAAAAACATAGAAAAAAATGATATTCCTGTGTGATGCACACTCAGTACACACAGTTTCAATGCACAGTAAATGAGGGTTCAAAAATCTCTGTGTGTTTGAGTGGGTGCAGAATAGGTGTCAGTTAATTTCCGCCCCACCTTTTGAGCTGTGAGTAAACCACAGGGGGGGGGGGTTATGATTTACAGGTAATAAAATGAGGCAGAGATGACAGGCCAAGACAGGCTGTTACATCAGACTTGGTGCATTAAATGAGAACAGTCAATATATCTCATTGTGATAGCATGAATTATTCCCTTTCTCCGCCACCAAAGACTGCCTCAAATGATTTTGTGCTTGTCAGTCTGAAAAAAAAACTAAAGAGATATGCTGTTTTAGGTCAGTAGGCCTAATGAGTTAATATCTTATGTATAAAATTGAGTAGCTTCGACATTGCCAAAGCACATTCTGATATATGGACATGAAGGACGGGCTGCTTTGAACATTACAAATATTCATGGAGTAGTAGATTCAATTAGGATGCAGCGTTACATCAGAACTGTACAGCAGAGAATACAAATGAGAAATAAGGGGGAGACATGGAGTGAAACTTAGCGGTTAAGGTATCGGACCTGTGGCCACAAGATTGCAGGTTCGAAGCCCAGGTCACCAGTAGCGCCACTGAGGTACCCTGAGCATGGTACCGTCCCCACGCACTGCTCCCCGGGCGCCGTTGTCATGGCTGCTCCCTGCTCACATGTGTGATGGGTTAAATGCAGAGGTGAATATCGTTGTGATCACAATGACAAAAATGGGACTTTCACTTTTATATCTTTTGACTTAAGAGTCAGATACATTGGCCAGGTATGCTGGCCAAGTCTTTTGTCCAAAAACAAAGCATGTTCAAGGCCTCACCCACAGAAGTCACCTTGCAATGCACTGAGCTTGGTGTAGTTTTTAAATATCCTGGTCATCGGCTACTCTTCTGAAAGTGGTTGGTGTGTTAGATCTAAACATGATTGACAGAACTGCAAAACTTCAATAATTTCAGAGGGAAATTTCTGAGGGAGAGAGTCAGAATCATAATTTATATGCAAAGCAGATACATTGTTACATACTTCAACATGGATACAGTGCACTTTACGGCCTACACTAATGTTTGTTATAATATGCAATGCATGTTTTTTTTTTTTACTTTTTTTTGACAGGTTCAAAATTCATCAAGAGCCCTGGCCTTGTCAACCGCTAATTACTTAAAGGTGCAAGCTACCACTCAATAATGAGTATAAACAAACCATACATTATATTTTATTCTGTGGAGAAATAAAATAAATAAATGCTCTGCTGTTAGTACAAAAACAACCTGACCTTGAGTATTCCTCAAGCATCTTGTTTTTGTATTAAAGAGGAGCTGAGCATGTCATGCAAAGCGAAGCTATAATTAAATACAGTATATGTATAAATATATGCAATAAATGTGCTGTATTATACTGCATAAGCATTACTATATCATTTTCATCTAATAAATCAGGGTGCTAATACGGTACTAAAACAGATCCACTGATGAACTAGCTTCATTAGATTGCCTACTTGCGCATTTTTGCCACTCTATTAAACTGTAATAATATCTCAGTGCCCTTAGAGCCTATATCTGTTCCAGAATGCACGGCTATCTCCTAAGAGTACCAGCAGGTCTCTAATTGAGTATAGCATGTCAGTTCTGGAAAACATTTCAGAGGATGACTTTGCATAATTATATTAATATGCTATGTATTTGCGTGACCTCCGAGTATGCAGCTGCCAGCCACGCAGAGTACGATTGTCTAATCAGTGTCAGCTTTGCTCGCTGGATGTATAATCTAAATAATATGGTGTAAGACCCTGTTGGCTGGTAGGACCAAAGCACTGTGTCAGACGCAGGAAGCTGACATGCTTTCCACCACATTAGGCATGTCTACACGCATTTCAGAGATGCAGCCCAGCACCCTCTTTTAGTCCATATAAAGAGGATGATCCTAAATGGTTAGAATGACTCCTATCTTTGTGTACATCTTTTTTTTTCATTAAAATGTGGATTATAAACCAGAGCAGAGATCAAAGGAAGAAACATTTCCAGACAAGAATGACAAAGAGAAATATTCTTAAAGCACTGAGATGTTTTTTTTTGTTTTTTTTTTTAAGAGAGCATCTCTTTTTTCTTGTGGCGACATGTATGCAAATTGAGTTATTTCTTTGTTACATTGTCATAATGCTCAGGGTATGTCATTATTTTCCATATGTCATGTAAGCCCCCTGTAAGTAATCAATAGTAACTGCATAAAGTATTCATGTAATCTTCCACATCATAAAGTTCAAATAAAATGTCATGTCATACTGCATCATTACTGCAAATGATGCTGTGCCATAAAAGACTGCACACACAATACACAGAAAGAATAGCTTTAGAAAGTGCAGTATTACCATGGATTCCATTGATGGTACTAAGTTAAAACAGTATTTCATGTGTATATGATATATTCTACCTGGGCTTTTAAGAAAAAAAAAAGGTTCCTAAAAAACCTTTTGTTTTTTGCCCACGCACACACACACACACACACACACACACACACACACACACGCGCGCGCGCGCACACACACACACACACACGCGCGCGCGCACACACACACACACACACACACACACACACACACACACACACACACACACACACACACACACACACAGGCCTACACATGCTGTTGCATATGAAATGTAGATTTTGGAGGAGTTTGTGACCACCGACAATACATACAGTACACACACAGAACACACACACAACCACTGGCACCTGGACATGGCCATGAGTTTAACTACGCAGCAGTTTCTCACACAATTCAGTTATTTCCGTCTGCACTTGTTGACCACAATAGTTTGCAAAGAAAGGAACAAACTGTAAATATTGTTTGAAGGTCGCATCGCCTACCACATGGCACTTCACAGCAGGTTGAAAACTAGAACATTTGCCACAACGACCTCATAGAGGTACATTTTGCTCTCCGCATTACAATTAAATAAAAAAATGTCCTTTAATGGCATGCTTGTGTTCTTATCTGTCTTTTCAGAGGCTTTCTACTGCTGTGCAAAAAAAAAAAACTCTCTTTTTCATGTACACACTCGCACACAACTGTGGAGTCTCTAATGTGATGGGGAAAGGAGTGGGGGTGAAATGAAACAGAGAGCATCTAGGTCATGCAGTAGCATGCTGGACTGGAAGGGTTCCTTGATGCGGGCATTGGGCAGCTAGCATTGACTGATACAGGCTGCCTCAGGCTGTTGCTGGACTGGTAGAGAAGAATCCTGTGGGTGGTGGTCATCATCAGCTGTTTGTGTAGATCATGTCCTGTGGTTGGCTAGCATCCTCAGTTGGGTCTGTGCCACTGCCTTTAGGGTTCTTGGGAAGTTTTTCAAGTATGTTTAGTTGTTTCTGTGTCGGCATTTGTTCATTGTTATAGCATAGTAGTTCACTCCAGAGAACCATGTAGACTAACAGGTCAGCTTGGTGTCAAAAAAGCAACAGTTTAAGTGTTTATCTTTAAGTAAACAGTCAGGTTTGCCCTTTCGAACCAACACACAAACATACACACACCACATCTATACCGTACCTGACTCTCCTCTCTTAACTTCTTAAAGCCTGGTCACAGTCACAATACAAGCAGCTGTGCACCTGCAGGCACCACTGGTATTTGTAACATTTAAACTCTTTTTCAGACGCCACTAAGCTGTTTCATGTATGTGCATTAGATACAACAGTGTCATGCAACTGTTCCATAATGCATAATCAGCAGGTCATACTGTAATTAATGGACAGTGCATAGCATAACATTAGCAGTCATGACAGTGGTAATTACATGGCACTTCTGCAGCACTCAGAGATGTCTGCCATGGTAACACAAGACAGGGGCGGAGGTATGGTGCTTTGAATGATGTTTGAACCTTTATTTCAGAGCTGTATGGAGAGAGCTCTGCATTCTTAGAATCAGAACAGCATTGCTGACAGGAAGTGATGTCACCACCATGAGCTAGTTGTATTAATAATAATAATAATAATAATAATAATAATAATAATAATAATAATAATAATAATAATCTTTACTTGTATGGCACAATTCATACATACAAGATGCAGTTCAAAGTGCTTTACAGTTTGGCAAGGTCACCACAGGACAACATTTCTTGCAGTCCAGTGGCATCGGCTCTAGTAATGTTTAGTATCATTTCATATAACTATGCAGTTTAGCGGTCAGTTCCCTATTGTGTGGATTGTATATTTATTTATAAACTGAGGCTTGTTTGCTGTAGATCTTATAAATGTGCCAGTGAACAGGTAAACAATGTGAGCAACGACAGAAATTCCCAGACAGTTCTTCCTCTACTCTTTCAACTATTTTGGTTTCAGGCGCCTTCCTGTGTATTTTTCCATTTTTTCATGTGGTGTACTTAACAGTTGTCCATCACACACAACCCCTGGCAGGCAGGGCTGCAGGCTGCCATCTTTGTCTCTCTCTCACTTGAGCATGACACATCCCAGTTTCCAGTGGAGAGCTTGACAGGACATGCTGCATTCTAAGCTCCCCTCCCACCGCACGCACGCACGCACGCACGCATGCACGCACACACATTCTCTCTTTTTCTGTTGTCCAAACCAAGAAGCCCAGAGAGGTCATTCGTACACCCCTTAAACAGGAACTGACTGCATTCAGATCAATGCCCATCCAGTACCTGACACAGCTCAGTATGGACAATCTCAAATATCCCGAGACATCTGACGCAGTCAACTCAGACAGGATTAAAAAGGAAGGCTGTCATGTATGGAATGTGGATTTTGGAGAAGTGTGTTACTACAGGTTCAAACATATTAAGATTTTGGGACTCCAACATGTCCTCCAGACAATCTGGTTTTGAGATAAAATGTATATAACACCTATTCCCAAGACAGCATAGGTTAAAGGACTTTATGTTGATTGACAGTGCTGTAAAGCAATTAAACTTCCTCAGTAATATTGATATGGTGTTAGTCAATATGACATGTGTAATATGAAAATATTCTCTTAATCAACTATCAATCATAATTTGCTACAGTAGGCCATAGAAGACGGATGGTAATGAATAAAACATTAGACCTCATGTTTACAGTGCTTATCTACTATGTGCAGTGGATTCCAAAAAAAAAGATTGTTCACTATTATTATTGTCTTTAGACAATGTTTAACATGCAACAGCAACATCATCCATTGACAGTCAACCAAAATGACAAAAACAACTTTCTCTTTAATTGAGTTGAAGACCTAATGAATGTTAGGGGACGTTTATCTGCTTCCCTTCTGAAGCGATGGTTGATGCTATCTGTCCTCCAGTCTCCCTCTAATCAAAGGGGGCCAGGAGTAGGCCATGATTTCCTGATGCTTCGCGGCTATCATAATCTCACCCCCCTCCGACTCCCGTTTTGCGGCGGAGGCGTTTGTGACAGAGACGGAGCAAGGACACACGGCCGCGCATGTACCGGCTATACTGCCTTAAATCCGCCAGGGATAGAGCACATGTAGCTTCAGATAAACCACTGTGATCAATCTCACGGATGCACAGCAAATCAGTGAAGCGCGAGGCTTTGAAAATCAAGCCTTGTCCCTGATGTGCCAAGCAATGATTATGTGGTCAGTGATGCCAAAGGCAAGCTTAACATCAAGGAATTTGCAGCCACAGCCTGTCAGTTCGCAACACCAACACACCATGTACGAGACACAGAATCAATGCCAATAGTGTGAAGAATCTGTTTTTTTTCTAATTAATTGGGTGCTGTTTGCTTTCTGGAGAAAAAAAAGAATTTTGAACAAAGAGCGTGACAATCTAGTGAATAAAGGCACAAAATAATTGCCCTTTTTTCTTGAAGTTCAACAATTTTATTTCTTATATTGTTTTAAATATATACTTGCCCATATTTGAGTACTGTAAGATTAATGTTTTCATAACATATTCCCTAAATATTGAGTGAATGTACAACAGATGGGTGTAATAGTTATTCGAAGTATTGACTGCAGTCACTTGTTAATCCATAGCAATATTTTCTGATTCCAGAGTTGTGTGTTGCCCTTGACAATGGGATGTTTCAGAACAATAAAGTTATTGGTGGTGAGGTAAAATGTTGTGTGCTGTGTGAGAGAATAGGAATAACTGAATGGCTGCCGCACTAATTTGAAGGTTGGAGAGATGAATGGAATGATAGACAATGAGTCGGAGTGGATGAATGGAACAGTTTCAGTCTGATAGGTAGAGCGCTGGATGGACACAAATAGAATAGATGAGTGCTGAAGTTTATGGATGGCTGAGGAGACAGGTAGTGAAATCAATAGTTGGAGAGCAGGACGAAGGAGAATTGAGAGTTGAAATGGATGTGTGGAGCGGTGGTTACATGAATCACGCTCTGGGGGTGGATGGCAGAGACGAATACTTTCACAGTTTCTCAAACCATCCATAAGCAATAGTTTAGATGCCCCCCCATAAAAACTGACTTTTTCATAAATATAGTTTATGGATTTCTATTGATTTTCATTCTGGGCAATTACGTGTGGATAAATCTATCTATATATTTCATATCAACAGGGATTGCAATGCTGCTTTGTGTCCCGAGTGGTTTAATTGTGAGATGAGTCTGTAATTGTAAGGTTAGATGGTCAGGAATGATAGCACCCCAGTTTCTATCCCCGTCTGAATGATTGCACCTTTGGCTTTTCCGTGGCTCGTAGAACATCATTTCGGTTAATCCGGCTGTGTTTATATCAGTGTGAAATCCAATGAGGATCCCTCCAGGAGCTTGAGCAACCCTTGTGTGTGTTGTTTTATGACTCTGATGCCTATTATCGTCCCAGAATGGGTTTAAATCCAGTCAGGAGACACGCCATGTTGTTGTTTTTTTGCCTTGTCACTGATTATAATGATTAACATCTTTACTAAATCAGTCATTGGTGTAGTTTTCCTCTGGTGTGCACTCCCTCCCCATTAATGTGATCTTCTTATACATTCTGTGCCTGTGCTCTCCCACCTGGACAACAAGAACACTTATGCACGAATGCTGTTTGTTGACTTCAGCTCAGCATTCAACACTGTCATCCCCTCCAAGTTAATCACCAAACTTGAGGATCTTGGAATCAGTGGCCCCCTCTGCAACTGGATTATGGACTTTCTAACCAACAGACCCCAACATGTTAAGTCGGGCCACAACCTCTCTACCACCATCACACTGAACACTGGCGTGCCACAGGGCTGCGTGCTGAGCCCGTTCCTGTACTCCCTCTTCACCCATGACTGCAGGCCTATGTATGGATCCAACTCCATCGTCAAGTTTGCAGATGACACCACGGTGATCGGACTCATTACTAACAACGATGAGTCAGAGTACAGAGCAGAGGTTCAGCACCTAGCTGCCTGGTGCGCGCACAATAACCTGCTCCTCAACACCAGTAAAACCAAGGAGCTCATTGTGGATTACAGGAAGGAGAAGGGAGACACACACACTCCTATCCACATCAATGGAATGGTTGTTGAACGTGTCTCCAGCTTCAAGTTCCTGGGAACTCACATCTCAGAAAACCTATCATGGACAACTAACACCTCCAGCCTGGTCAAGAAGGCTCACCAACGGCTCTTCTTCCTGAGGACACTGAGGAAGAACCACCTGTCTGCCGATATCCTGGGCAACTTCTACCGCTGTGCGATTGAGAGCATCCTGACCAACTGTATCACAGTGTGGTATGGGAACTGCTCTGTCGCTGACCGGAAAGCACTACAGCGGGTGGTGAAAACCGCCCAACGCATCACAGGGACCCCACTACCTGCCATCGAGGATGTCCAGAGAAAGCGGTGCCTACGCAGGGCTCGTAGCATCCTGAAGGACCCCTCGCACCCCAATCATAGACTTTTCCAGCTCCTCCCCTCCAGAAGGCGCTTCAGGAGCCTTCGGACTAAAACCAGCAGGTTTAGGAACAGTTTCTTTCCTACAGCTGTTTCCCTGCTGAACTCTACCCCCCGCTGAACCTCCATGTCCTCACACTAGGCCACTACGCAGCTCCCATGCTGAGCTGTGGCGCAGGTGGTCAGGATGCTCTCGCCCCCTACCATGCCCCCCCCTCCATGCCACCACTCACACCCCCTGAACTCTACCCCCCGCTGAACCTCCTTGTCCTCCTACTACGCCTCCACTCTCTCCCCCTACCATGACACCACTACCACTACCTCCACGCCCCGTCCCTCTTCACCTCTCCATCTCTCCCAATGTCAGTGAACTTTACCCAATCCCCACATCCATTGGCACTCCACCCCAAAACAAAAATGTATATTGTCAATACTGTATATCTCCTGTATATCTCTGTGTTATAGTTCATCTGGTATATATCTTGTACATATTGTTCATACATTGCATATTTACTAACTTATATATTTATAGCATAACTGTATACTTGTCCATAGCCCATCATATATATTAATAGCTCTACTGTATAGTTGTTTATAGCACATCTGTTTATATATAGTTGTTTATAGCACATCTGTTTATATCCCCCACAAAGTTTAACAACAAAGTACTCCCACATGTTCATACTGCCCTACTTATTGTACATAATTCACTACTGTCTATATTGTATATACTGCACATATCGCACTTGCTGCTCTTGCACTTCTGATTAGATGCTAAACGACATTTCGTTACCTGTATTTATACATGTGTAATGACAATAAAGTTGAATCTAATCTAATCTAATCTAAATACAATGCACAGCCCAGAGGCATACATGCTTTGAAAAATTGCCTACTTAACAGAACAGTCAATAGCAGCCCACTTCTTCATGAATTTTGTTCAAATTTAGATGAGTGACCTGCTCTTGATACCTCTGCAGAGGTCTAAAGATCCCCATTTTTATTGCCTTATTCATTTTTTTCCCCCAACGCTTTGAGCCGTGGGATAGCAAGAGCACCCGAAGAACCAATATATACACATCAGCTCGTTGTCATATGTGTCTTACTCCAATGATATGCACTGCGAAATGCAAAATGGCTCACAAATATCCGACCGTGCAACTGTGTTCAGACAGGAAGCATCTCAAGGAAGATTGGAGCACTGTTATTTTCTGACTGCTAAGCAGACCATATATTAGCGCCGTGACAGTATTTCATTAAATTGTATAAAACCAACCCATGCATTAACTACATCCATGTATTATAAACCACCTTGTTGTTCAATGTTACATCATTATGTCACATAAAACTAAATGCTGGCCATCTGGACAAAACCAAGATAAGCTACACAGTATAGCATGGAATGAAGATGTATGGACACTACCATTTTAAGGCTCGTCTGAAACTCAGCTAGCAACTGGTCTATAGACACTACTCTGTTTAGGCCCCTCTGAAACTCAGTTTAGCAAGAAATACTTTTTCAAATGATTTAATTTTACTGTTTTTTAATATTCAAGCTGTTTCACATTCTGTGTGCAAAATCTATGTAAACATTTTCTGCACTGTAAATAGTTAATGGGGAACCTATGATGATGTCCATGTTCCATGTCACACAATAGTGTGAACTTGAGGTACGTTCTGTCTCCTAGAAATACAGCATGGTAGAACACACCCAGCCCCCCTTAGCACCGTGACGGTTCCAACCTTTTTCCACATTTGCACATAACAGAATAACATCAAAGATGAAAGGGAGTGAAATGAAATTTTAAACTGGTGTCTGATTTTAAGGTTAAGTAATGAAGGTAGCATTGCATATATAGTCACAAACTACACACAAAATACTCTGATCTCATCTCAGGAGGAATGCTTTGAACAGGTTCATTACATGATGACAGTGTTTTACATGACTTACATAAATTTTCTTTACAGCACTCCAGACGTGGAACATGGAACAGCATCTGTCTGAGAAAAGAAACTGTTGCTGCACATCCATGACTCTGCTTAATTATTGTCAGCCTCTTTGAACCCCCTTCACGAGCGAATCATTTTCAAACGCCACCCTGCCAGAGGCTGTGCTGTGCGTCCTGTGGGTGTAGAGCTGTTCTCGACCCACACCGGAAACTGCTGAGCTCCAAACCCCAGCAGTGCTACAGTTTCTGACACCCTCAAATTGGCGCGTCAGGCTTCTGGTCCCTATGGCATTCATATCTTTTGTCCAGACCTTTCTCTCTCTGGATGGCCTGCAGTGCATGTCTCGATTGTCTGAGGATTTCAAGGCTAGAGCTTCAATGAGCCAACACCGACCCCCTGCCTGGTTTCGAACTAATTAAGACAGACCACATTGGCTACATTAGTAATGATCATGGAGTTCGCCTGTGTCAGTAATGTCTGACTTGCAATGTAGCCTGTAGGGTATGGACCGATGAAAACTATGCTCCGTGGGCTTTTTTACATTATTTTTTTAATGTAAAAGTGACTTTCAAAAGTAGACATATGTTAGTATAGTTTGTATAGTTCGGTTGTTAAAAAGAAAATCATTATGACTTTACAGTACTGAAAAGCCACAACCTGAATGTGGGGCTACTGCTACTTTTTAAATGTTAGTAGCCACAGTTTACAGTTGGATGGCCACAAATGATTTAAACTAATGGCTCGGCCCGATAAAATAATAATATAAACAAACTGAGCTAACAACCTCAGCCCCAGCCACACACACACACACGAACACACAAACACACACACACACACACATACACACACACACACACACACACACACACACACACACACATACAGCCACACACACACACCACCCCTTTTTTGAGTATGCCACCTGATATGCCACGTCAGCTGCTTTAATTACAACTATCCCTCTGGACTCAGAGTGAGTTGTCTGGCGGGTCTCCAGCATAACTCCATTGATTTTCCATAACAATATGAAGAACACTGTTTGGGGTTGGGGATTAATGAATTGCATCTTCATAGGCAGTTTGGCATTCTTAATGAAGGTAGATGAATATCCCCAAGAAGACCAGCTGTGTTTGAATTGGTTTTGGATGTGTTGCAGCCTTATGGCTAAAAATACAAATAATTTCCAAGCTCATACATCTTGTTTTGACATGTCAGATGAGTCAAGGGAAGGTACATGATTCAAAGTGTAACATTTATCATCATCAGATCCATTTTTTTATCTTCTGCTTCATCTTGTTTTTGTTTTGTTTTTTTTAATTTTTTTTAGTAAAGAAGCTTCCCTAACCGACAACTCATTTTAAACCTACCGACGAGTTACTTGCTGCTTATCTTTCCACCCTCATAGTGTACAACTTTATATCATGGGTGTGAAAAGGCGTAAAACCCCTTAAGATACAACCCTTATTGTTCTGATGTGTAAGTAAAGAATTTCTGTAATGATGTTTTAATGTTCCATAGATGGAAGAGCATGTGTTAACACAGCAGAATGAATACTACACATGTATATGTGTGTATATGTATAAACATGTTTATATACGGATCTTCTGTCACTTCAATACTCATCTCAATGTGTCTTCGCGCCTGGTTTCATGGTGCAAGTAAGGCCATTACAATCACGCTTTTTTGGCTTCAATCTTTGTTGTTTTCATGTAAGAACTTTCAGGCCACAGTGCAATAAAATCCTTTTAATAACAAAATATGTGCTAAAAGCACACATACAGTAAACACTTACTGCTATTTGGATGTATTCTTTGTGCTCACACTGTGAATAACTTGTTTACCAGAGGCTCTGTAAGTTTCTAAAGAACATCTCTGGATACTGTTGTTATTTTTTTCTTTCTGCACACAGCAATTAATAAAGCACAGCTTTGTAAGTCTTGCATTTAAAATAACAAGCGTGGCCTTGACAAGGTTAGAAGTGTACTGTGGCTGGTCTCATGCCCAGGCTTGTCTGGTGGTGGACCGCTGCAGGTCAGAGTGTTACTCTGATAAACTGATCTTCAATTATCCGTGCCTACAACAACAGCAGATTGGATGGTCCCTTCACCTTTCCCTTCATTGCCTTTCCCCCTCTTTATTCCTCAGGAGAAACAGGGTAGGCCTGTCGCCATCGGTCCACGCTGGCTGAGGTATCAATTAATTCAGTGGATCAGAATCTCACCTGAAAAACTCATTCCCGTTACAGAGCCCCAGTTATGTGAACATTGACTTAGGAATAATCATTTGTTGAACCTTTGCAGCAGAACTCCTGATAAGCAAGCCTTTGAATTATTTTCTGCTTGGTTGTGCCAGTGAAATAACTCCCAGCTAATGTAAGTCTGATTTCAGATACAATGGATGGAGGAATGTGGCTTTTCACCTGCACAAACATACCTCGCAGCATTTTTTGGCCTATAGCCAGTGTCGTTTTCTCAGAGAAATAGTCAGGAGGGAGGTTGCTGTTCACAGGTCTTTATTCGTGTTCATCGAGAGGAAAGCTGACCACAACAGAAGCATCTCCTAGCCATCCTAACTTTCAGCTCTATTCTGACTCCTTTTAAACTACACACATCAGTATCATGTTATGACCCTCTGGAACGTGGTGCTGCTTTCTGATTGGTTGCTAGGCATGCAGTAAAATCGTATATCATGCACGCCTTGAAAGTAGTTCTGGCAAAAAAGTTTAAAACTTCAGCACCATTCCATATCAATACCCAATAGAATGTAAGTACCTACTGTAACCGTCTCTGTCAAACTTCACAATTAATGGCAATGTCGAGTTCAATTTCCATGAACTTAAAAAAAATAGTAAACCGAAAATAACAAATAAATCAACGTTTTGGAATAAGTATTGCATGTGTCACGTTGCTCAATCCAAGCTAGCTAACACCTGATGAGCAGTAGCAATCACCTTAGCAAATAAAAGGTAACCTTGACAACCAATTTGGCTAGTGACTGAGGGCTGCGTTGCGCTCTACTTAACGTTACAAATATTAGGCTACATTGTAGGCCACATTGTAGCGAAACTGAGTCTAAGTTAACCCTAAGTTAATTGAGAATTATTTTAAATACATTGTACATAATTGAGTGGCATTAACCGGGTCATAAGCGGGGTAACATCCTCCGAGGCGCGCATTATACAGTTTTAAGTCAACTTGGCGGAGCAAACTTCCCTCCGCTTCGCGTCGGGAAGTTCTTAGGCTCCACCTCGTTGACTTAAAACTGTATAATGCACGCCTCGGAGGATGTTACCCCTTACTTAACTAGTGTCCAAATTCAGACACAGTGAGCTTCCACTTGTCCCAAATAGCAAACACCTAGGTAATGGTTCTCCTGTCAGCAGTTTCTCCTGCTGAGTCTCCAGTATGCCACACACACACACACATTCTATTCCTGTCACACAGACTTTCAGACTCTTAGGTTCACTTACAGAAATTTCCACACCAGATCAAGCAATACCTGTTGGATAAAAGGGTCCCTTTTTCCGTGTTTTAAATAAAAAGGTGTATTACTTTCTGGATCTACAGTATAACATTAGATTATACATAATCTGAAGGTAATAATCTGTTGCTCATGGTTGTAAATTGTAACAAAACAAAATACGAAATTGTAACTGTAACTGAACTGAGACACATAAAACTTCCACACGCAGCCTACCTATGGGAACTTTTGTAAGTTCTTTTGTAAATTGCTTTGGATAAAAGCATCTGCTAAATGTAAGGTAATGTAATGGGACTATTAGTTATGTCAGTCATGTTATTACTCTGTGCATGTGTGAGCGTGTTTGCAATGTGTGGTCTTAGAGGCCTTTTAAGCAACACAAAGATTCATCATCAGCTTGCACCATTTCATCCCTACCTTTCATAGCTAAAGCAGAAGTGTAACTGATAAGCCAGGCGTGGCAGGGCATTTGGCATTGCGGAGGCTTAAGGAGATACCGGGGTCTTTCTGTAAATTAAACGATTATGTTACACACCAGGCCAGAGCACTAATTGACATTTTTACAGGCGGTATGTGCTACATAACTATTGATTTTAGATAACACGCATATTTATGGAAACCAAAAATCCATCTGTGTTGCCATGGGATAATCCCTGTGATCTGAAAGTTGATACGGTGACTAATGTAGGAGGCCATGGAGCGTAACGTCAAGGAGCGGGAAAGGATTTCCTTCCCTCCAACAAAGAAATCAATTCATGCTGAGACCATGCAGGACCTTGCCCTTTTTATTTACATTTGAATTAACTTGATATTTCCTTGTTGTGTACTTGGCATTGGATAGTCGTTCTGAACAGTGTGGCTTTGTGCGTGCATACAATATATGATTGTAGGGAAAACATGTGTTAGAGTCTCATTTATCAGACTAAATTCGAAGATGAATAGCGCTTGTTAAAACAATCTCTTGAATTGGAAGAGGTCTGTGGTCAGAATTGCTTTACGGCAACCATGGAAATATCATGTTCCGGAACTGGAAGGGTGTTTAGGGTCTGGGACCTATCTGCTTTTAAACACAGATGCAAGAGGAGCCTCCAGTATGCTTTTGGACATGATACAGTATGGCAGCACTTTATAATAAAGACCCAACTTATGTACTACTGCTTAACTAACAAATTAATGTATGTAAGCTGTACCATAAATTCATGTTGGTCGCCATAACCTAATGATCAATACTACCACAATTCAATGCTTTACTCTTATTTTATCATTTCACATTTGTCAATATTCCAGTGAATTAGCTGTTAGCTCGGTTACATGAAACACTACGACCAGTGGGTACCTGAATTGCTGACATTTTAAGAGACATGCTTTTACCTCGTTGTTAATATGCATGACATTGCAAGGCTGAGCCTGTTGAAGAATTGTTGACATCTTTTACCGTAAGACATAGAATTACTAGACCATTAACATTAACTAACTGGCATGTTTTCACTCAGTAAAGACATGTCTGAAACGTTCTATGAGTTCATTATCTAATTATGACTTCAAATCAATCTGCTCCCTCAAGAACAGTCATACCATATTCTTTATATATTGTAGTAACTGTCAAATAAGTCACAATAAAATGTGTTCTATTATTCATGAACATCTGTTCAATTACTTGTACTGCCTTTATTTAGCAAACATAACAAAATGTTGACCAAATAAAACAGTATTTTATTCGCTATAATTCATATGATATGTATTGTATTACATTGTCTACAGAGTGGGACAGGAGTAGTATTTAATGGCCTGATAAAAACCCACCAATTTAACATGCACGCTGCTGTTTCGGCAGAAAGCAACAGTAAATTCAAGGCTTCCTGTGGATATTCAACAGTAATAATTTTTTAAGGCATCTTCCCAAACCCCTGCTTACTTATCTCCCACCCCGTCTCCTCTTTGTACTGGAGCGGCCAGACAAATCAAATCAGATCTTTTGCTGCATTGCTACATTTTTTTCTGCCTGTAAAAAAAAAAATCAATGTGTTATTCAGTCTTTCTTTGTGCTTGTATAATTTCACTTTAGGTCTTGTGTTTTTGAAATTCTGGCTGCAGTGCAACATCACACACCACCAATGCTGAATACATTTGTTGCATAATGGCATTTATTTCAGCTACAGACGCTATTGTCATCAGAACACTGCGTCCTGTATAAAGCTACCAAAGCACACTTTGATGCACATGAATAATTTGGCCCATGGAAAGCCATGGAATTGAATGGGAAAAGCAAGGAAACATCAAGCAGAGCTTTATGAAAGCATGTGATTCCTGACTTGTGGAGTAACTGGCTCCAAACAGCATGGAGCACATGGCTTTAAGGCAAACAAGATGAGACATGGTGCGAATCCAACATGGAGATTCAAACAGACCCCTTTTTTCTTGCACAGTGTGGACTCATACCCTCTTTCTTTTTCTCTGTTACTCTCTCTCTCTCTCTCTCTCTCTCTCTCTCTCTCTCTCTTGTCTCTATTCTCTCTTTCACCCCCCTTTCTCTCCTTCTCTCATCCTTCGCACTCTCGTATAAACACTCAGAGGTAGTGCCTAGAAAAACAAGTGAGAGCTTGGAGGGTGTTGGGGAAGGGGGGGGGCACCTACGTGACACTCTGAACTTCCACTGGCATCCCGCTTTGGCTTTGAAATGTAGAACATTCAGGTCAGAACGGGGGAAGTAAATCTTTCCTCCTCGCGTCGGAGCGCCGCCATGATGGATGACCTGGATTGCTGAGCTGTGGTGGCCCTCTGACAGTGGTCCATTAATAAACAGATTGCAGTATCCTCTCCTTTGTGTGCGATCTCTGAGTGACACTGCTTTATTATATCCGAGCCACATAATAAATACTCATAAGCCTAATGATGCCTGATTACTGCTGCAATCTTTGCCTCATTAAGCTGATTAGCTGCTCTGGTGTAACTGTGTGGATGCCTGTTTAATAATACTCTACAAGCGTAAGCACCTTACATGAGGAAACAACAACAAGTCTAACCGTATTAGCATCTTCTGACATTCTGCCAAAAAAAAAACATATGAAGTGTGAATCCTGTCTTCAAATTCGTATTTGGGTTTGAAAGAACAGTTCGTTTCATCCAGTGAAGCATAAAGAATTGTATCTGTAAGTTGTCACGCATTTATTTATTTCTGTTCATTCCACGTAAGAAGTGATGATGTTCGTTCCTCGAAGATGGCTGTCTTTATACACATGGTTTGGCTCGCAGACATGGATGCCATCTAGAAATTGGCGCCTTTCTGCAATAGAGATCTTTCTTTCTTTCTTTATTTATTTGCAAAGTCCTTGCAGCAGGAAGAAGCAGTGTCCTTCAATGTCAAAGACGCCTAGTGTGTGTCTTCAAACAAATCATGGGAGCAGACTGAGTCACTGACCCCAATAATTTAGCTCAGCACTCCGGACATTTCCCATCGCTGCATGGACACACATTTTCCCAAATAGTGCTGTTCCCTGCCCTCCCTGTACACACACTGCCTGTTTATTACAGGTTTCTGACCCATATAGAGCCTGCTGATAACCAGGTACTTAAAGGCTTGCAGGGGTTATGTCAATGACACCATAATTTCCACTAGAAACAAAACAGATTGCCGCCTGAAAAGCAATCTGTAAAGTCCTGTCACCCTGTAGCACAGATGCTTCTGGTGTCCCCGATTACGGTGGAAGACTTTTATATTATGTTGTCACCGAAGTAAGTATTGCACTTTGCAGGATTTTTAAAAAGCATTTAGCTATTAGGCATCTAATTTTGCAATCCATCATATCAAACAGCGCTAAAATGAAGTTATTAAAACTGTAAAGTTCCCTAATATTGGCGAGCATTCAGGAGAATATTAAACTCCGGGGCCATGTTGGTGTCAGGACGGCAGAAAATGACTTTGTGTTTTGGGGGAGATTGATAAAATTTTAATCTCACATAAATGCTTTGCTGGTGTTCAGCAGTAAATTAATAATCAGAACAACCTGCCTTTTCTCTCTCTTTAACATCACACAGGGCACAGATTTTGCCACTTATTGGTTCGGGTGTCGGGTAACTGTTTAACAGCCTTCCCAGGCTCGAAAAGAATCCAGCAGTATTTGTAGGCAAACAAATCCCCTTTAAAAAGCAAGACTTACATCGACTTGACAATTATCAATGTTTTTTTTTTCTCCTGCAGCCTAACAGCAGGCAGACACCATACACCAGAGTGAGGGGATGAGGGATCTGTATTGTGCATGCATAATAAAGACAGGCATGAATAAGGATGGTAGCATTGATCCAAGACCCTTCAACTGTTTGTTCCCGTTGAGACAACATGGCTTATTAGCAGAGCATGCTGTCTGCTCCAGCACAGCTGCAGACAGAGATTATTCAGACAAAGCCGGCCAGCTGTTTGTTAGATGCAGCTCTGGTGACTAAATGAGAGCAGAATGCAGTGGCAGAGACATTTTTTTTCATAAAGGTGGCAAGAGCGGCCTTTGAATTGGGTTAATTGCTAAGTTTGTTATTGAAAGCATTGAACGACAGTATTTCAGGGGAAAAAATGACAAAAGGAATATTTTTTAAAAGGGCACTTCAAAATAAAATAAAAATGTAGGCAAGGCAGAAGGAATGATTTCATATTAGAAAATCTATCCACCTTTTCCCCCTGTGATATCCCTATTGCTGACAGAAGGGGCCACCCAAGACTTCATGTCAAAGCCGGTGCTTTCAACAAAAGGTTAATTGCTGTCTTCATCACAACTAATTAGAAGCCTGCTCCTATGTTCATTTACAAATTTGGGATGTTTAATATGTGAACATGAATCACATAACTTTATGAAATTATACCTCAAACCCATAAACCCATGACATTCAATCACATTAATTCTTCTTTTTCTTTTTAAGATCTTACAAAGGTATGGCACTTTCCTCTGTGAAGTTCAGTCACTTCACCTGAGTCTTTGGTCGCGCATCAAAACAGCTGGAAAGCAAGCTGTCACTTTTTGACAATTGAGTAATAGGAAATTGAGATGCACGCAGTGCAAATGGCATTGTTTTACCCATAATGTAAACATATTATAATAATATTTATTGCACAAGACTGAACACGTAGTTGCTTTGTGAGCCCATTTGTAGGATTAGCAGTCATTTCTGTATGAGAGCTGTCTTTCTTTTTAAGGAGCAACACAATATGAATGTTTATTTATTTTTTGAAATGACAAGATTAAACTTGACATGTCAACTTAAAAGTCTACTTTTCGACTTTAAACTCAAAATTTCAAGAGTACTTTAAACACAACGTGAGATTAAAGTCGCCATGTCAAGATTAATATTGAAATTTCAGGGTATTAAGTTGACATACAATTATCAACTTTAATATAGAAATTACATCCTTATTCTTGATATCTCTCTAAAATGGTTGGACGAAATGGCAAATGCAAGGCTGTCGATGGCTATACCTGTGAGCAGTATGGAGAGGTTATGTTGTATCGCAAAAAAATAAAGATAAAGTTGCTTGACCCTGTTGGGGTGGAGTAACATTCTCTCTCCCCTAGTTTTTATGAATATGTTCTAGCCAACATGTCAAGAATAAAGACAAAATGTTGTGATTAAAGTAGATATCAATTTAATATCAATTTAATTCTCAAAATGTCAACTTTAATCTCGATCTCGATAATCTGATTTTAATCTGACACATTGAGTTTGAAGTCTACATGATATGTCAACTTTATTCTTAAAATTTGTGGAGCTTAATCTTGTCATGGCAAAAAAAAATACATTTCCATACATGACCCTAATGCTCCATCGTGTATAGGTGTTTGAAATCTTTACACCGTAGGTCTTTGAAATCCCTCAACTGTAATGTTTGCTGCCTTTAAAATGTGTACCTTACCTAAATTTGTGTTATAAGTACTGATGGCAGTACCCACCAATTTGAAGGTAACCGTGACAAAACTAAATAAATTATCACATGAACTGAAGTTCTATAAGCCTTATTATGTGTCACCACAAAATCTCATTACTTTCAGCCCCCAAGTCACCGACACTACTTTACAGTGTGACTACTGGGTTTGCAAAACTATATCACACAAGTGCAAGTGCTTTCTCACCCAGTGGGTTGCCTAAAGAAATGATGTCTGGTAATGCTGTCCCTTCAAACACTCAGAATATAACCCTTCTGCACCTCTAACCTGCCTAACGGTTTCGAATGCACCGTGCCCTAACTCTCTCTGCTCTCTTGGCACAACTTCATGAAACTTCCACTCTGAGTTGCATATGCATGCTGCACGTGAAAATGCTCTTCTACCCCAATTGCCTCCATCAGTCCATGGAAGAAAATAGGCGGAATAACGAGCGAATAAGAAAAGGGAAAACAAAGTGGCGTAAGTTTGTGAATTAGAAAAAGTCATGCGACAGGTGTAATTTTTGAAAGAGCATGGTTGCAGCATACATTCACCTAGCAAAATACAGGTAAGTAGGCGTGTTTGTTTAGAACGTTTAGATCTTCTATTTGGTGTACCAAATGGGCTTTGAATGATGGTACTGTAGCCTGTGACTAGTATAGCCATTCTCACATTAATACTAGAGACCACTGCAAAATTAATGAAAAAACAATGCAATGACACCTTTGCCAATGCCTTTTACGGTGTTTCTACTTGAAACTAATACTAATACCTTATGCTAATCCAAATGTCCAATGTAAGTACATTATTGTACATGTGGTTACACACTTAATTACATTGTACATCATGATGTAGATACACTGTAGCAGGAACAGTTAAAATAAAGTGTAACCACCTAGATTATTGGCACCCTATAGTAAGTCCTTTCATTAAAAGTTTCTGTCAAATGAGTAAATGGTAATGAAAGTGTAAATCTATGATGTTTGTTCAAATATTTGCACTGTTATAGCATATCAAGCTGTTATTGACATAAAGAGTTCATAATCTGACATTTAATCACATTTTCAAATAGCATTTTTATTTCAGACAGTCTTCTGATAAATTTCTTCATCCTTTGCATAGTGCTGGGCCACTCCTGCCTGACAGAAATGCTTTGGTTGTCGGCTGACCTTTAGTGTGTCCCTGAAACAAAGAGAACCAGGGACTATATTTTGATTAAGTATTGACACCCAAGTCAAGGAATCTAATTGCACTTCTTGATGTTTTCAACTGGAGAATGCGATTAGCAACTCGTTTTATGATCAGTTCTTTTAGGAAAGGACAGCATTGTTTTCATTTCCTCTTAAGTAACACTTTTAATTTTAACAACCTTAATTTTCCTTCGGGATCACTGAAGTTACTCTATTTTATGGTGAAAAGTCTTCTTCCAAAAGGTTTCTTCAGTTCTGGTCTGATGATGGGACTCTCACTCCAATTCACACCTTGACGGGTGACTCATGTGACCCTTTGTCATGGAATGAGGGGTGTGGTCTACACCTCCAGTGATGCAGAGATAAAGCTCCTGCTTCCCATCATCAGACCAGACTTGACGAAGCCTTTTGGATGAAAGGTGAAACGTCTTCAAGCTCCAAAAAAAAGTCCAGTTGCTTACAACTTAGCTCCTTTGACTTTATTAGAAAAGATTGAACTACCAGAAAGGCAGACATAGATATCTGAAACTAGAAAATAATGAACTTCTCTGATACGAGGAAGGGAAAATTAAATCTTATTAACTGAACTTCATACTTTTTTTTACCAGTTTTAGGTACCACTTTTTTTTTTACATGGAGAAGTACCTGAAGTTGGGTGTAAAATATCAGTGCTTCCACTTTAACAGTTGATGTCAAGACATATTCAATGTACTTAAGCACATTTAAGAAAATACTGAACATTATTTTTCACAACTGCAATGCTGAAGTATTAATGATAGTACTTCAGTTGATGCTAAGATACTGTATTTCTTTTTTTGTCTGACCTTTCACTTGAATTTGTGGCCTGCACAGAATGTTAGACATTGGGTTTTAAATAAATGTGTGTTTTCCAATGTCACATACAAAAACACAAATAGTTGATACAGTTAAACAGGAAAACCTAAATAAACAGACTTGTTTTAAAATCAATGCGCTGTGATACTGTGATACGCTGTTAAAATCAGTGTGCATTTTCTAAGTATTTTATGCAGTTACAGTAGCTGTAGACCCGACAAGAGTATTGCAAGAATATTATATACGAAATTACACCTTATAAACTTTTAATTTATTGCAGTTATATCTGTCAGGATCTATATGCTTATTGGCTTGTTTCTTCTTCTTCTTCTTCTTCTTCTTCTTCTTCTTCTTCTTCTTCTTCTTCTTCTTCTTCTTCTTCTTCTTCTTCTTCTTCTTCAACATTTTGTGTGTGTTGCTCTATATATAAAGTATGTTATAGTGATAATAATGTGGGGGCTGGCACAGATACACACACAGACACTTTTACTCACACACACACACACACACACACACACACACACACACACACACACACACACACACACACACACACACACACACACACACACACACACACACTTTCATCATTCCTACCTAAAGTAGCCTATATTTTGTTTCTACCACAGTATTAGCCTGTGTCATGACACATTAAAGTTGCATTAAAGTCACTAAAGTTCCTTAATTGATTTGTGGTATGTGGGTGGAAAGGTTGTATTCACAACCTGAAATTAGAAAAATGTTCTTTGAGATATTTTTTCCATGCTGTCTGTGTCCATTATTGAGGGACGTCTCTGTGACCTGCCTGCTAAATGAAGAGACAGTACTGTCAGCCCATGCATGCACGCTTGCTCCCCAAGCTCTGTTCGCAGAGTTGCCATGGTGATGTTTTGCTTGGTGCAGCAGCTGTAGTTTGTCTCCACTCAGTCTGATACCCCAGTACGGATCATGAGCTGTCAGCTAATCGCCTCTGCCCGTCTCTTACTCCTGAACCAAACCACCTGTGCTTCACTTACAACCCAGATAAACCACAGCACTCGGTGTCTAGCACTGTCACATACAGTCAGGCTAATCTCCTTTCAAGTTAAAAGAGAATTTCACTTTGTACGTACCTGCTATAGCGCCGTGGCGCAATTTAATGCTCCCTCTGATAACTAATGGGAGAAAACTCTTTAAACTTTTGCGGTTTATAATAAGCTTGTCAGCTTATCATATTATACTTGTGAGCTTAAGATATTAGCATTTAAATATTCTATGGATTTGGAAAATAATTTGAAATGAGGGCTTGGCCATTGGACTGTGTGATCTGTGTAAAGGAAGAAAAATGGGAAAAAGTAACTCAGGCAATTGTGCTTATTTGTTTGTTTATTTGTCACAACACTATTGTTGTCACGCACTGTTGTTAATTGTTCTGCTAGGTGGCGCATACTTGCTTGAGTTTCATTTTTAAAAGCTGTTCTTTTTTTTAGTAAAACTGAATAAAAAGGGAATAAATAAGCGCAGCGCAACACCAGAGCCCATGTGCAGCTGCCGTGTAGACGGATCAGCTATTCCCTGATGGATGCAGCGCATAATGACATGACTATGGAAACAGTCACTTTGACATTACACAGTTAATCGAGCTAATTAGTACTGAGGCTGCCAGAGCTGCTGGACAGAAGTCTGTACAAGGCACATCTTTGCCTAAATATATTGGCATAACCCCGCAAAACCAGCGATGGCTTGATAACACGGCTGACCCCTCATTGAATACATTGACAACAGTGTCGCACTTTGCCACATAGCTGTATATAATGCACCCCTGTCACTGGTGTACAGAACACTGGGGGTTTGAATTTCAGTTGCAGCAGCACATCACACGACGACCCTAACTGTATGTTGCACGTCAAAAATGATAATGAGATTTTCTGATCTGCCATGTATGCGCAGAAACCATAATGATGTGACACCCACCACGAGTAATTACGTGGTGTGGATGTGCTGGATAGGTGACCAAACAGGAAAGAGGGGAGCTGAAGACTCGCAAGTTTACAGAATGAGGACATAATTCATTTATTTCTATATGACACATTAGGAAAGCAGATCATTTTTTTCTTTCTCCTCCCTGTGAAATAGTTTCCCCTCCTTCACCAGAGCCAAACCTGCCACATGATTAATTGCGTTCCTCTCAGTAAGATTCAGTATTAACCAAGTGAGCAATTTTGGGATTTACTGAGATTATGAAACAAAAGTAATTACAGCCATAGTTATAGAACAATAATATCCTGCATAGTAAAAAATTAATGTGGTAGATTAAAATAGGCCTATCCATTAGAGGCTAGATATTTCATATAATCTTTATGGGGAGGAAATAAGATTCATAATCCTTTGATTTGCTAGGAAATGGGAAGCAGAGGAGTATCTTTTAATAGCTGGATTTCCGTTGACAGTCGAGGCATTCTGTCTTCTTAACATCTAATATAGCCCGTGCCTACAACTCTATACTCTGTACTCTTTAGCAGTTGCCATTTGAATGAGAACTCCATCATACACGAGTGCACTGTTGTATGTGTGTGTGTGGGGGGGTGTAAACGCACACCCACAAAGCATTTAATGAAGCGATCGTCTGTGTGTGAGATGTAAGTGATAAATGGCAGTGTTATCCTCATCTGTTCTTCACCTGTATTTAGGTTCTTAATGCCTATGTGTGCTTACCATATTGGCTAGTTCCTCAAAACCAAGCATGCTACAATAACACAGTGTTGCTAATTGCTCTGTTGTGCTGTGAAATGGTTACATTAGTTCAGCTCAGGTTGACTGGCATTCTTTACCTCACATGCTTTTCCAGAATTATCAAGTAGGACTAGCATAGACCTCCAACAGAAACTGTAACGTTTATCAAGCATTCAACGTGTGTCGCACATCCATTTCTACCATACTGAGATAAAAAAAACACATCATCATCAGGCGGAGGTGAGATCGAGGTGTGGCCATTTTGAATAGACACATGATTACAATGATAGGTAAGTACTGAAGGTCTTTTTAGGTGGTTATTGATGGTTAATTGGCTCCCTTCATAACATGTAGGGTTTGTGTGCTTAATCACTGGGGATCACATGTTGGCATAATGGTAATAATTATTGGCTATTCTTCACGCTAAATAACATACATTCATTAACCAAATTCACCCTCCCTTTAGCAATTATGGTGCTCAGATCTCCCATTGCAATCACCTTAAAAGCCTCTTCTTGCAAAAAACTTGGATGGTGTAATCCAAATTACATTTGAAAACCTTAACATTTTTTTTTTTTGCTGTAACACGGAATTTGCCAGTTGGAATTTACATGAACATAGAAAAAAATGTGTGCTACGTGTTTTATGCAATTGTGTTATGTGTTATGTGCTATGTGTGTTATTGGTGTTATGTTTTAAAGCAGCACTATGCAACTTTTTCGATAGAATTAACCATCTTCATAAGTTGGTAGATATTTAAATGCCAATAAAGACTTCCTTGCCCAGCAAACACGCCCTTGCGGGGCCCCTGTGGGTTTTTTTCTGGCAGTGCGGGCTAGGGCCAGCCCACACCTAACTAGCACAGGGCCAGCGAGGGCTTGCCCGCGTCAGAATCCAAGCCGTGGGCCATCTGTGGGCAGCCCACAATTAGCAGATTGCCCCAAGAAAACCCCTGCTGGCCCAATGTGGGCTAGCCCATGTGGGCCCATAGGAACTTTCGCACTATTGGGCCGATGCGGGTTTTCTGTGGGCAGCCCACACTTTGATTTCTTCCATTTATTCGTAATAGAAAATGTTACCAAACTTCTTTGTTTTTATACTAATAACACTTCGTTTCACCTCATTGGTGTGTGTTATTAATATGGATCATGATGTGAGGAAATCGTGTTTGGTAGCATTATGTTTTCATACTCATAATGGTTTGTTTTTTTTGTGCCTTTTTGGTAGTATGGATCACGTTTGGAAATCATCTCCGCGTTCAATTGTTTATAACATTCAAATTGTGCTAGCACTACATTCCTTTATTTGTTAACTGCGCTGGAGACGTGGCATTTGTTTATCATCACCATAGCGATACCACTTCTGTACGGAATTTTCCAGAGTCCAGTTTTTAACTCCATGCTGAGAGCAGATGCGGAATTTCTCTTGCACCATTCTGTCCGGACCCAAATCCTATACAGAATGCTTCATATAACACAGGACGTTGCTGCAACGTCGCCAAAAAGGTGCCATTTGGTCACAGCGACCTGACCAAATGGCCATGTACCTGCGACACCACAGCAACGTTGTGGATATTGCCATTTGGTAAACAAAAGACGTTGCCACGCCGTCGTGATTTGGTCACTACCTAACGTTGTAATTTGGTACCGGGAGTACACTGCCACGTCACTGTCAGGTTAATTTACAACTTCGCCAGTGTGCACAGCGCCAGATTTTACTCAAGTGGTTCCGTGAACAGTCGGGTCGCATGCCCAATGCTTACGTGTAAGAATGCCCGCTCAGAATACCTGCAATTGTGACCGTGCCGTGACAGCTTTACAAATTGTGAACCTTCACCAGCCACTTACCAGTACCCCATATGAAAAAATACTATAGTTTACTACAATATTTACTATAGTATACTATAGATTGCTATAATTTACTATAGTAATCTATAGTATAGTGTGGAATTTACTATAGTATTTTACTACACACTATAGTATACTATAGTAAATACTATAGTAATAATCACACGCTATAGTATATAGTAAATACTATAGTAATAACCACACACTATAGTATATTACAGTAAATTCTATAGTAAATTACTCCACATTGTAGTATACTGCAGTAAATACTGTAGTAAGTCAGTACATTGTAGTGTACTATAATAATTACTACAGACACTATGACATGATGGTGACATGTTCATACTGACCATACAGTAGGCCATTCTAACTGATGGTCATTTTGCAGTGTGTGCACAATTATTAGGCAAGTTGCATTTTTGAGGATTTATTGAGGATTTTACAACAACCGTGTTTTTTAATCAATCCAAAATGTGAATAAATCTCAAACCTGAGTATTTAAGGAAGTAAAAGTGAGGTGGTAGCTATCTAAGAAGAATATATGGTGTGCAGAATTATTAAGCAACTCCATGAAAAACAAAAATATCTTTATTGTCATTAGTTTCTAGCTTCATACAAGATAATATCTCAAATTACACAGTTGTAACACACAGGATTCAAACTACTGAACAAAAGTAAGACTATAAACAAACAGTCAAACAGTGATGCCACATGAAGTTAATTCACTCGCAAGTTTTGGACAGTGACTTTAAAGATTATTCAATAAAAAAACTCGAAAGTGTTTTTTTGTTGTTGTTCAATATAATGACTAAACCTAAAAGCAGACGCTATTTCAACTGACCGTGAAGCTCTGCTCATGGTCATCCATTTCAGAATCTGTTTCATTCAGTCCATCCTCAGGTGTCAAGATGGGCTGTGTTAAATGAAAAATGAGTGTCACTGAAGACATTTTATTGCTTTTTGCCATACCATTGTTGAAAACATTTTCAAATACTGTATATAAATGAAAGTAATCAAAAAGTAGTACTTTCATATAGTAATTGAAATAGTTACACTACAGTTACATTTTGAACAGGGCAACTTGTAATTGGTAAAAAATAGTAATAATAATAAAAAAAAATATTTTTGTGTTAGCCTACACACTTGATCATCGTGGTCAGGTGGGTCTATATCATCACTGGGAAATTCAGGGTCAGGTTTTTCATCACAGGGTTCAAATGAAGAGTCAACCTGAAAAAGCCAAAATGACCAGGTTAAAGATAGGCTACCTGCAACTTAGCCGGAAATTGGCTATACACACCAACTTTTTTTTTATTCCAAGTAGTTTGTGGCTTTTATTCAGATAAGCTTAACTTCGTAATGCCTTTACAAATATTTATACACTGTATTTTAACTAACAATGTAGTGTGTACACACCATATCATGATATGGTTCGTCATCAGTAAACAATTCAGCTTCAGATACAGGCCTTTCGCGTTACAGTGGGCCTATGCGATTACAACACTTGTCGCAGTGAGGCGCTATTATACAACTGTTTAGTGGTTTCTTACCTCATCCTCGGTTGAAACTGGTGCAGGCGTCTCTCTTCTCAAGTGGCCCCGATACCATTTTGTAGTTTTTGGCACAGGAATAGAAAAATCGGACAGATAGGCCTATCTCTTATAATTTCTCGGCATCTTGCCCGATAAAAATCATAGACCTCCCACGAGCACTAGCTTTCTGCGCGAGCGTTAATTTAAACGTACTGTGTTCTTTTTCAGTTGAGTGAAAAGAAGATAGTCGCAACAGTTTAGTCGGTTAGCTGCTACTTTATTCGGTTAATACACAAAAAGACATAAAATTAAAATGAGCAAGTGCGCGTTGTACGATTTTTACCAAGAAGGCGCGGTAGAAATTGGTGTTTTGTCATGGGTGGAAGGGGACGTTAAATGAGCCATTCGTGACACATAAAGTGAACTGGACACGGAACGGTTCCACAACTCCGTGTCCACCGCGGATTTTATCAGTGAGTGGTAAGTAACATTTTTTTGTTCGTTTCGTTTTGTTAAATCTGTTTATTAAATGTATGTTCGTAACTGCATGTATCCTTTCACATAGGCCTACAGTCAATAGGAGAAATGTATCCCTAGCTCATGTCGCTGTCCGTTGCTAGCACTTTCCAGGAAAAAACACTCATGCTTGGATAGGGGGAAAACATTGTAATCTCGACCGGTTTTGGTCAGTTTTAAGATGCTATCGTTCATGGAGAAAATACATGTTTGAGAGAATCTCATAATTAAAAGGAAGTGGAACAAGACTTGTTTATTTGCTCGTCACAGGTCTGTCGTGGAGATAGCTAGTAGAGATGCAACGGTTTTCGAACCGTGGGCACACTGTACCGTTGCATTTTTAATATAGGCTATTATGTTCGCTGCTATCAAATAAACATAGCTTCGTCGACCAATGACAACAATCATTTTAACATTTTTAATTAACAGTGGTAGTATCCAAACCGCAGAGAAACCGATAGTGGAGCTTAGCTTGTAGCTTAGCTAATGGATTGAATGTAGTTTCAGTAAAGCCCTTGTTATAACAACCATTTCAAGAACAGGTGAAGGTTTTTTAGTGATTAAAAAATGTAAACACATTATGTGTGATTGTTGTCAGACAACAGGCATGAGACAGGATGGCTCGCTATGTTCGCGGAGAGCTCCTGTCGAGTCCGGAGGAAAAGGGAAAGGGAAAAAGAAGAAAAACAAAGCGTCTGTACTCAGACGAGGAGCTTTCTCCGGGCTACCACTGATGAGGTATACCTAACTTTCTCTCTCACACACACAGCTTTGTGTTTTTATCTCAGATTATGAATTTACTCTTAAATGCCACATATCAAGGTGTGAAGGAAGTCATTATTTTTAGACAATCAGTACCTTTTTAACTGTCATTTTTAAACTGCACGGAACTCTCTCCCTCCCTCTCTTTCACACACAGCAGCAGCATGCACAACCCATAGGGGGGAAGAAAAAGAAGAGGAAGAACACAGCTCTGCACGTTTTAACAGAACTGCAGTAGCAAAGTATTTGTACAGAAAAGTAAAGTGAAAATATATATCTTGTCTGGAAGTGCTTTATCAGTAAGTTATGGTGTTATGATGTAGAAATGAGATTATTACAGATTTTGATGGCGTGATGGTGTCACATGTTCCATATGTAGGCTAGTCGTGATGTGACCTTTCAACCTTTGTGTACATCTTCTGTTTGTTGTAGGATCTCTGTTTAGCTCCACAGAGGAAACATGGAATGAGGTGAGATCAACTAGATTTTACTTGTATACAGTGGTCCCTCGTTATTCGTTATATATTGAGAGAGGTGGATTGTTCTACTCTTAAAAAAGGGCGTTCATGAGTCAAGTTCCCAGATGGGCTGCCGAAGCACATAGCACAGGATACAATACACCAATAGCCTATGTTTCTATAATAATCACTAAATTCTATAATAATTTTTGTGATCACTATTGGAATATTTATTTCTAGTGCCGTTATCCGGACTGTGAGCAGTTGAGGGAGGACAACCAAAGACTTCGAAAAGAAAACAAAGCTCTAAAAAACAAAATTGCAACATTGAAATGTAATTACCAAGCAAATGAGCCAGGAAGTAGCTTGTCTATTTTCTTGTGACAACAATTTCAGTATAAATATGTATTTCTACTTGTATTTATAGTGCTGCCAGATGTCTTAGCAAAAATGGAAGAGCTGCTTGACTCAGCACCAGGGCCATCACCACCACCAGTCATGACAGGAAAGCCTGCACCAGGGCCATCACCAGCACCAAGTCCAACTGCAGCAACAGAGGATGTGGGCCACTCTGTAAGAATCTCTTTGGCTTCTTATTTCTAGGTTAAGCTACTTTAAGTAGTTTCATTTTAGAGACATGTTCTAAAAGTCAAATTTAAAAAATGTTGGCCATAGCTGTAAATTTAAATTTACATTTGACAACAATTTCAGTATAAATATGTATTTCTACTTGTATTTATAGTGCTGCCAGATGTCTTAGCAAAAATGGAAGAGCTGCTTGACTCAGCACCAGGGCCATCACCACCACCAGTCATGACAGGAAAGCCTGCACCAGGGCCATCACCAGCACCAAGTCCAACTGCAGCAACAGAGGATGTGGGCCACTCTGTAAGAATCTCTTTGGCTTCTTATTTCTAGGTTAAGCTACTTTAAGTACTCCACATTCCATTGGTAGTACAACAAAGGCCCTGACATTAAAAACGAGGCACTGAGAACTTTGTAAGTGTACACAACATTTATTAATAAAACAGTTTTGACAAGCAGTACCTTGCTATAGTTTCTCGTCGCCGCCATGATGAAAGTCTGCACAGGTCGATTGACGAACACAAACCAGCAGGAAGAATAGGAGGAGAGGTAGTACAATCAACTTGTTTGGACTTTCATCATGGCGGCAACAAGAAACAACTGCAAACGACTGCATGTAAGAACAGCTTTTTAAATAAACGTTGTGTACATTTACAATATTTTCAGTGGTTCGTTTTGAATGCCAGAGCCTTTGTTGTACTACCAATGGAATGTGGAGTTTCTTCGAGCTGTTTTAATGGTTTAAAAATAGCGTAGTCGTCATGCTTCGCCTAAGGGCTCTACCACTTCCATTGTTAGCCTTCTGGGTCAAACTATAAAAAATAGTTAAACTCTGAATGCAACAGGCTAAATCAATTTTGCTCCTCAGTACACCTGGGGAAGTTAGCTTTTTGTTTGGATGCCCCCACATCCTGGAATCTAGTCCAGCACAATAGTCATTTTGAGTCTCTAATCTCTCATGATCAATTCAAAGCACTGATTGCTCTTCCTACCTCAACTCGAAAGTTGTTTCTCTTGATTTTATATATTTTTATTTAAACATATGGATGTTTAATAGCTGAACTATGTGATTAGTAATGTTTTAAATTAATCTATGTATCTCAGATGCATCATAAAAGAGGCATACCCCCAATATACCCAGAGAATTTAAAGTGTAATTTGTGAATGGGCAGCATACATTTTGGAAACATTATACATTGGACCTTTAAGTAAAGGTTTCAAATCAAACATATTGAAATCAAAGTACTGATTGAAAAGCTCAGCAAATAATCAAACTGGTTCATACATATCCTTTTTATGTTGAAAACATCAGGTAAAGTGTTACAATTTTTGTCACACCCAGTATTGTTTTATATATACAGATGCTGTGAGAAAAGGCAGAATTGAATCCCCACCAGCAGCACAAATTGAAGACGAAATTGGAAGCCGGAAACAGCGGTACCAATGCAGGCTTGCTGCACAGTAATTGTGTGTGTGTGGTGTAGGTACTGTATCCATAGAACATCTAGTGAGCAGATGCTGTAAATATATGTATAAGAATTAAACTGTGTGTGTGTGTGTTTGTGTGTTAGTAAATGTATGTATTTTTAAATATATATCATTGCATTCATTATTTATTTATTCATTATTCATTATTATAGATTATATATTATTTAATACATTGTTATTTACTATTATTTAATGTCAAAGTATCTAATAAACCAATTTGTTTGAATTCTGACTATTGCACTTTTTTTTACAATATTACTTGTGTGCCCCTATTTTATATAAATGCAATGTATATTATATACAATATTTGATATATACAATTATTGAGTGTAGGCCCTGTGTGCGCCTAAAAAGGGCAATGAGGGCTGCCCATATCACCTTTGTGTGGGCCCTTTGTGGGCCTAGAGAGGGCTAAGGGCTAAGTGAGGGCAGCCCATTCGGGGCCAGAGTGGGCTTAGTTAGGGCTGTGAGGGCAAAGTGTGGGCTGCCCTTGTTGGGCCCGTACTGAGGGGCCAGTACATTGCCAATGAGCAAAATCTCACGGGCCCCATTCGGGCAGCCCACAGGGGCCCCCTACATCGGCCCACAGTGGGCCCAAAAGGGGCCTGCGCAGGCTTGCTTGCTGGGTGACCACCCGCGCTGTCAGTGGACAGAATAACACGCTTGCAATATCTGGGTGCCCTGGCACCCACAGACTCACAAAGTCTCGAATATTGCGAGAAGCAGGATAGAAACAAATTCTGACTTTACTTACTTTGGTAGACATGACTACTTTCGTATCACCCTGACCAATGGAGTTGAAAACACAAAGGCGAAGGAAACGGATAACAGTCTATTTTCACAAGAGTGTCCATTTACTTGGAGACACTAGGGGGGGCTCCGTTCAGAAGAAGCACTCAAAGTTCCATAGTAGCTCTTGAATATTTTACTCTGTAGACATGTGATATGGCTTTTTTTAATCATTTAATCAATTCACCAAATTAATTAAATGTGAGGACTGTAATAAAATACCACAGGGAGCCCAGAACATACAATATGACATCAATAATATCTATAATATCAATAATTCGAAGAAAATTACCTTGGTTAAACATCCCTTATATTTCTATCACCCATGTCTAACTTGACTTAAACACAAACTCACAGTGACCTTTTGACTATAAAAACAGTTATTTTTCTCCTTTAACATTTAAATTAGGTTGCACTTTCTACTTGGTAAAGTGTTTCTGCTGGACTAGATATTGCACATTGGTAGCCTTCTGCAAAACATCTGAACATTTTTTTTCCCCCAAAGGACTGCAATAAAGTTATTTTGGAGTTACACTGAGGAACCTGGACGTGAAAATAAATTAATGTGGATAATACTGCTCTTTACTTGTCATGGCAGTATTCAACAGCTTTTCCCAGGCTTTATGAAGTTACTGCTTTTTAAAGTAAACTTACGCAAACTAGAGATGTGTTCCACCTGATCTTTAACCTACATATCTATAGGGATAGACCTGTATCATGAAACTTTGATGTAAATATGACAATTTCTACAATACTGTTAAGATTTCATTAGTATTCCCAAAGGATGTTTTGCCATAAATATTAATGATTAATATCAGACCATTACTGATTAAATTATACACGGATCAATGAGGTTATTGGGTGGCATATGCATAATTTAGCATGTACAACACATAACTGTTCCATGGCTACAAATTACTGCTGTAGGAGGTCAAGGAAGAGGTTCCTTGTAAAGACTTCAGACTTTGATACATAGTAATTTTCCTGATTCTTAAAAGTATCAACAGTTACACAAAAAAATGTAAAAAAAAATATATGCACTCCAAACCTTACCTAATGATACAAACCATGTAAAAGAAAATATATATATTAAACACAAAAAGGAGCCTGTCTGCTACTATGGCAAGCTCTAATTAGGGCATAGCTTAATCTTCAATAAATTCACTAAAATGTGTATAATATACATATGTGTATATATTTGAAAGCTAGTTGAAAGCTAATGCAGTCTATTCTCCTGCACGTACATTAAAGGAAAATAATCCTGTACAACCAGAGAAACAATGGAATGGTTCTTGTATGCCTCTCTGAAATCATATGTGTATTCAAATTGAAATGACAGCCTGTACTGTAAAGCTCACTGACATTTGGGGAACCTTTGATTTGGTGATGGCAGTGTTAGCAAGGGTTTGTCTGACCCTTAGGGGAGAGCTTTCGCCAATGAGTCATGCTTCTAAAAGCACTCGTTACTACAGAATGATTACAGCATGTAAAAGCATAGTTAGTGAAGGCCAAGTTTATGGACCAATAACTTTTCTTCCTTTTAAAGTACAGTATGTCTCTTCTATTGCAATGAAATAGCACAAAATGTGAAGCCTGAGTCATGTTGTCAGCAGGAAAGCATGACTCCAACTGGGAGCATAAGGATAATTAAAGGCTTTTAGACCTATTAAACTATGATTACATAATCATATTAAAAGAAGCTAGATGTGATTGACAGCTTAAAGCAAAGTTTTTGCTTTAATTATGATGAAGTAAAAATCATTTAGGAAATATCTGCTGAAAATATTTCAAAAAATCAGTCCCAAATATACAGAACCGATCATTTATTGCAGACAAAATGCATTTAAATGCATGACATGGTATAGGAAAATGCAGTTCACATATTTAAACAATTAAATTGCATCATAAGAGCTTTAATACTACTTCTAACATGTGAAATACAAAAAAGTTAAATTCCATAAACTTTAAACATAAACCCAAACCATAGCATACAATTTTACCATTTTAACTTTTCAGTAGAGAGAGGGAATGAAGATAAATCAGAGATGTACAAGGCTGTATGGGCCTGACTGCGGGCCCTAACAGGACCCAGTGATGTGTTACAGTAAAGAACATGCACTGACAGCCACAGAGATGGACTATCAGACTCTGTAAGGGTCAGCCACGCTCCCTCAGGTGGAGTGGTCTCAGGGTAACCCCACAGTCCTCTCCAGGGTCCGACTTCCTGCTTCCTTTTGCGCAGAGTACAAGCAAAGAGGAGCGATTTTTGACTGGTTACAGACACTCTTTGGAAATCAAAGTGTCTGCTAAGTCAGGTGTGGAGCCTTTGGGGTGATTAGCCACTCCTGTGGCAGGCAGCCTGAGATGTTGGAAGCCAAGCAGAACTAACAACGCTGCTGATCTCAATGGGCCAATTAGCCTTTTGAGTTCTCATGTAAAGAACCCTCATGAAGATAGGGGGAGCATGGAGGTATTGTGGAATGAGGGGCCATAGCAGACTAACCAGGCCTCCTGTGGATAACTTCCTGACCACTGCATGGCTTGCTTGTGACAGGCTGAAGAGGGCCTTGCCACCACATTTGGGGTGTGTGTGTGTGTGTGTATGTGAATGTGTGTGTGTGTGAGTGCGCGCACGTGCGTGTGTGGGTGTGTGTGTGTGTGTGTGTGTGTGTGCGTGTGTGTGTGTGAGTGTGCGTGCATGCGTGCGTGAGTGCAGTGTGTGTGTGTGTGTGTGTGTGTGTGTGTGTGTGTGTGTGTGTGCGCGCGCATGCGTGCGTGCGTGAGTGCAGTGTGTGTGTGTGTGTGTGTGTGTGTGTGCGCACATGCATGCATGAGTGCAGTGTGTGTGGGTGCACACTCACTTTGTGTAGGGAGAAAGGGAGAAGGAATCTGTCAAAACAGAGAAGAATATTTAAAGCAACACAAAGTAATTCAATTCAATTTTAACCTTAAAATATTGTTTCAAAAATCATTTCAGTGGTTCATCAACTTGTAACTGAGTGAAAGGCACTTCTGAATTCACTTTGCCGCCCTCCATAGGCTATAACTGCACTAAGTAAGTTTGAAGGAGCAGGCCATCTCTCTGTAGTTATAATGACAGCCAATTCTGCTCCCAACTTGAAGGGCAACACTAAGACTACTTAGTGTTGTTTTAAATAAGTAGACAGAGATGTTGTGAGTGATGATAAAAAAGTAATGCTTTGAGAAACTAAGCAAGTATGTTATAGCGGATAGTGTTTAAAGCATGCTGGCAAATCTCATACTGTTTCTCTTTCGTAATGTATTACCCATTTGTTCTATGTAATATAACAACCATTGCTCAACATTTAATGGAAAAATACTTTAAACTCATAGAAGGCAGCTTTCAAAAATACCTATAGTATTTCTTACTCCCAACTAACTTAATTACCCATCTAAGATTGGTATGCAGCTCTCCAGTCCAGTTCTACACACTGCCATATTTGTGGGCAAAAGTAAGTTGTGTCTCCACTCTTGTTACTGCTTGTCTTGAGAGCTCAAGAGAGTCTGAGGAGTCCGACACATATCTAGTGAAGTGTTTTTCCTGGCACTGTCTCTGTAGACACACCTGCCCTCGCCCTCCTTCACACAAACTCTCCCTTTCATGCTCTCCCTCCCACCACAGCCAAAGGTGTTGTCCATGTGCTCTCCCACCACTTTGTCCATGTCTGCCTGTCACAACACCTTGGCACCAACTACCCTGTGCCACAAGCCTTAGGGATATCCAAAATCATCAGGTTGTGGGCAGGAAAAACTGAATAAATTTGCCTTTTTTTAAGCAAGTCCATGACTCAAAAGAGTGAACTATGCAATTTGCATATATTTAGAAGATTAGGATGGTTACTGGAGTGATGCTGTTTTGTTCATTTCAGGATTCATATTAACTGTTTTTAGTACATGGCTAATGTATTAAATGAAAAATAAAATGAAACAATGAAACGTACATGTAGCCTTGATAACCAATTTACAGAAATGCTCTAATGCTGTAATTCTCTATAGAGATGAAGCAGCCTTACTTGTCTTTTATGTTTGCTCTTGGCAAACCATACCAAACATAGTGGCCTTATTAACTTTTTTCAGATTAATAGGTTTATAATGTTATGGTGAAGTCCTAAACCCTGTTTACTGGTGCATCCCTTAAACTTCTGCTCTGGCTGCCCTCTAATGGACAAAAATGATTCAATTAGTGGGCAAAACACTAACATCTACAACATTAGACGTCAGAGGGTAAAACAAACCTAGCTTTTTCAAACTGGAAATCACAGATTGCTTGATCAAAGGTTATTAGCGCTTTGCCTGTTCTGTCTGCAATATCATTTTCAGACAGCCTTGGTGCAGGCTGTACAAAATCCATAATGCTGCTGTACTGTCAGCAGGCTAAAGAGGTAGGCCGCAAAGGGTCAAGATCACCAAAACATTTCTGGACGTGCAAGCGAAACTAAAAATCCCACAGCTGAAGTCCTTTGGCTCTCTACATTAAATCGAGTGAACTGCTGCCTTATATTCTCTTAATGAGGTCAAGTGATTATAAAAGTAAAGCTGACTGCAGTCACAATAATGTCAGTGAGCCAAGTTTGAAACTGTACTGCTTAAAATCACAGACTACGGCTTCTACCAGGCTAATGATTTTTATGCTAACCTTTGGAAACCTGTGTGTTACTACTTCCTCTTTATTTAGATCCACCTTTGTGCTAAGTATGTCTGTAACAAATAAAGTTCATGACTTATTCTTGCTGTAATATGAAGGTTGCTAATAGGTTTTTCCCAGACTTGTAATTTATTACACGGTAGCGCAAGGTATGGGAAGGAAAAGGTGGAAAGCAGCAGCTCCACACAGCATTGAATCACAGCCTCCGAGGAACGAACCTTGCACCCTGACGTGGACAACAAAGGGCCAGGCTCATTGATATGGGGCGCACTAAACTGACACCGACGAACATTGCGCTATGATCAGAAAGTTAAACCAAGATCAATCTGAAGTGGTCCTCCACCTCCACATCATGAGTGTAATGTTAGTAGTCAGCTGTTCTAGTATAAATCCATAGCAAACAAACAAGAGTCTGCTGCTTTCAAGGCCTCTTTGCCTGGTCAGTGTGAGTGGCAACGCAAACACATCTATGAGATTGCAGAAAGGTTTTATTTTCTCTTTTATCTCTTGTTTTACTTTTGATCTCTTCAAATTCGTTATTTTTCTCCCAGTGCTCTTTCTGTGCATCCAGTTAGAGTTATTCTTTACTGACGAATACTCTGCTAACATCAAGAGGTAGGACAACGTTTAGCGGTAGAGTTTATGAATGAATTTATAAGCAGCAGAAAATGCCTGTTTATTTAAGTGATCATTTTTTGAGATCACACCCAGGCTCACAGACACTGGTTTAGCACAAGCTGTGGAAGCCATTACAATGGGCTCAGCATAAAGGAAGCGGGCCAAATGAATCCCTGCTCACACATTTGGCTCTCCCTCCGGAGCTTTGTGTTTATTTTCACGTTTGTTCCCACGTGCCCCCTGTGACACATTTCACACAATTTTTTTTCCCACTTTGCTATTGTGCTCTGCTCTGCTCTGCTCTGCTCTATCAGCTGTCTAAACAGAGAGTATTTACCACAAGTGAGTATGGCTAAAGTTTCTGAGCACTGCACAAACCTGTTGCAACAAGGCATACATGTTATGCTGGGTAAAGTTATATGGGGGAAATGTTAGGTGCAGTTTTTTATTATTATTATTATTATTATTGTTATTGTTATTATTGTTATTGTTATTGCTATTATTATTGTTATTAGTATTGTTATTATTGTTAAAGTTATATGGGGGAAATGTTAGGTGCAGTTTATTATTATTATTATTATTATTATTATTATTATTATTATTATTATTATTATTATTATTATTATTATTATTATTATAGCACACTTTAAACTGAAAGTGCTTTAACAGTGTGGCAAAGGAACATAGGGAGGAGATACTAGCTTTGTTATAGTCGAGTAGCACCAGAGCAATCCACTAGAGGTCCACTAATGTCCCCTGGTTCCCAGGAGATCGTGTGATAACATATAATCCAACTTATTACAATAATTCAACACTGTAATATGCACAGTTTTATTCTGTTGGTTCATATATTGATGAAACATGCTGATTGTGTGGCAGACACTCCGCCTATCACATCTGGCATATATCTGCAGAAGGAAATCCCAGATGATAAGAGTCTTACAACATTCTTATCTTTGTCTCTCAGAAATAAGATCTCATTGACTTCTAATGTATTTCCCCTAGATCTTTTTTAGTAAAAAAAAAAAAACACTATAAGAACATTTTAATATCTAGCATAAAAGATTTTAATATCTTCGGTCAAACGTAGGTTGGACTTTCAGTGCACACTGTTTCTGAGGAGTTTAATTTAAGTCGTACAAGACAAAGGTCAGACTTAACTGAATTCTGAACGGTTTCTCCTAAAACCATCGAGGAAGAAGACACAAATCAGATTAACATACGATCTTATTTGTTTCTGAGACAAAGTCAAGCAATGTTTTCCTTTGGGATATCATGAAAATGTAAAGGGTTCTTACATGCTCAACACGTGACTTTACCTGTACAGAAGGAGGGTGGTGTCTTTAAAATGAACTGAAATGACAACATCGTTTCAACATTAGTGACTCTGCCTTCAAGTTAAGATTCCTGTTTTAAAAATAAGTGGTGTGCATGTCAATAAATTGGGCAGATTTTACAAGAAGCACCTATTGTGCTTCCTGATTGAATCCGGACAGCACACTACCAGAAAAAAAAAATGATATGGTCAGTGCATGTAAGCAGCATGCTAAAACCATAAGGTTAGCACAGCAACTCCACTGTGCTCTTTTGCAGTAAGACTTTAGAGTGCCCCATTCTGTATCGCCCCAGACAGAAACAGCAAATGATGCAGGGACCCTTAAAGAAAACATTACTGCAACAAGCTTTCCAGTCCTACCACAGAAACCATAGTCAGTCAGCTCAAATGAGACTTGAAGTTCAATGGCATGTCGTATGGATCCAACACACGCAGGACGCACTCCCAGCAATCTCGCCACCCACAATTGCTGACACATGAATTGATAGGCTCTATTAATGGAACTGCAGGAGGCTTTGGCTTTGCTGTAAGTAGCCCCATTAATCCATATAGTTCCTGTATCAAGGAAGTTTGGAAAAGGAAAAACTGAATAAAAACAAGGATAAATAATGTTTTTTTGTTTTCCAAAAACACTGGCTGAAATATGAACACTATTTGTAAGGTTTAGAGTTTAATGGTCTTTTATTAGTGGACTCTGAGGAAGAACACTGTTTTCAGCCATTTTAGGAAGTAAATGTATGTATGCATGTATGTATACCTGAATATATGTCTGGGTTCACCTAAACACCCCAGTGTTACCTGGCAATAGAAGGTGATTAATACATTTGTAAGAACTCGTTCGCATTCCCGGCAAATCCTGTTTTTCGCGCACAGCAAATTAGGTGGTTGCGTTGTGAGGCCCAAATGACACAAATTTGCAACATGGAATATGCATGCTACCGTGGATCTGCATTACTTTGCTCTCCCGGGGGAGCGTCATGACGACACCTGCCTTTGATCAGGCCTCCGCCATTTGGTTAATGTCTGCCAGTTCCATCCTTGAAAGGGACACTCCGCAAGCTGAGTGTACATTAGCAATTTAGATCCAACATGAGGAATATCACTCAGGGATTAACACCTCAAAGACATGAGTTTATGATGAGCCGCTCTGAATGCACTGGATGCAAAATATTGCCACGTACATTTAACAGTAAAATACTGGCAGTAGGGTTTCCAGAGTTCAGTAATAATAATCTTGTTAATAATAATCGGTGGATTTTAGAGTAGATTACTGGTGGCAGGGTTGCTAGGGTTACTCCAGTTGGCTCACTGTAACCTGCACCTGTTTACTTGGTAGCAAAGGCAAATGTGTGTCCAAATATTGCCAAACTATTTAACAGGTGGCCACTTACCTTACCGTGCCTTGGTTTACTGCTTTTTCTGGGTGTGTTCAGTCATTTAACCTTATTACACATAACATTATTTGTGAGTTCTGATTTCTTTACATGTGTACATGTGTTTTTGGGATTAATACCAATGTTGATTAAAAATCTTTGTCATGTCATGGTCCAAGTAGACATAACAAAAAACACGTTGACACATTGAACACTTATTCCCCACGCTACATGTTTGGGTGTTAATGTTATGGATGTTTCACTTAAATGTAAAAAAAGATACAAATACAAATATACAAACATACAAATTCCAAATAAACCGAATAAATCCTGAAGACATCAAATGTCATAAGAATAAAACAAACCTAGATGACAGAAATGCAAGAGAGAAAGAGGGATGAGGAGAAAGATGAGCAAAGCACATAATAACACAGGGTCATGGAGTAAGGAAGGCAAGCAACTGCACCCCGTGGCCCAAGGAGGCTAGAGGTGTCAGCGAAGCTTATTAGTATGCTGAACTAAAGTGGTCAGGCCCTAATCACACAAGCAGCAAAAACTGGAGTGTTAAAATTTCAGGGTTAAACATTTGGGAGTTGATGTGAAATCGTAAAGTGTAATTTTAACATTTTCAGATTTACATGGAGTGTAGAGTCAGAGTTATTTCACATTCTGAAATTGTTAATTTAACTCTGGGGAGTGTGGAGATATATAAACACTCAAAAGTGTTAAAACTCTGTGAGAGTCAGTTCAACACTGCTCTTTTTGCTGCGACTGTAATGAAACCATAATCATGCTGCTGCATATCCATCACAAGAACCAATTAAAGATCAAACATAAAATATGCTGGATTTTTATAAAGTGTAATAACTGTCTGTAGTCTAGCTTCTCAATGTGAAATTGGTGGAATTGAAGGCAGTCACCGGGTGCTACGGCTGTGTAGAGTATGGCCATTTGTTAAGCTGTGGCCAGTCCATGGTGTGCTGCCAAGACTCCTGGGACAGCTGTAAATGTAAACAATGGAAGTGTGAGCAGATCAGAGAATTTCCTTGTTAAAGTGTGATTTGATGCTGTGGTCAGCAATCTTGCTGTTTTAGAGTCTTGTGGTTTTAGAGTACTTTCCTGCTCTACAGCTAATATCAGTTTAAGGGCCTACTGGATTATAAGAAGCAAGAAGCACTCTGAAAAAAAGTAAAACTATTTTTCATCTACTGAAGTTATTATAACTATAATTACAAAAATGTGAAGAGAACATGTTTACTTTGAATTGCTATTAGATTTTACCATGTGAACAATAATCCCTCCTTAAACTGCTTTGTGTGGAAATACACTGGCATTTCTCTTTCATGGGGCTTCTCTGCAATAGATTAACAGCACTCCCAGAATGCAATGCTCTTGTATTCATAGTCTATCAGAGTACTTTAATAATGTTACCCAGAATGCATTGTTTTCCACAGTACAGTGCTATTTATAATGTTATTGTCCGCATTTGGGTGTTTTATGTACTGTACAGCATTTTCATCAAACGGAAATCAGAGAGTTTTTTTCCTCCAGCATCTGAAAATGTATTGAATGTGTTAAATATTATGATGTTAATGTGGATATAAATGTGGGAAATATGACAAATGAATAATGACCTACAATAAGTAGTCATAATACATGGAGTAGAATGGATTTTAGTCTTAACAACATTTTAGTCAGGATTTCTTTCTAAAAATGAACCAGGAACACCACGTTAACAAGTGAAACTCTCCTATGGAGCATGGTCAACAGAAGGTCAAGTTGTTGCTCACATTTGCCATTACAGATTGCAATTCTAATCCTGTTTGTAAATCTTGCATTGCAGGGCTCTCAGTGTTGTAAAACCCCTCCATGCTGATGAAAATACTCCCCATAAAACATGTAACCAGAGGTTGTATTGATTGGCTAAAATGTTAATGTGCTTTGAGCAGAGAAATCAGATAGTCTTCCGATAACTTAGCAATAAAATGCCTAATGTTGCGATGAAGCATCTAATGTTACGATCATATTTAGCTGCAGATACTCAGCTTCAGTTTTTCCAGTCAACACGAGCTATATTTTGTGACGTAGAAGCTGTTTTTCTTCTTTTATGGAACATGTACAGTACTGTAGGTGAATACTAGCAGAATTGGGCCATGGTGTTGATGTTATAAGCTATAATTGTTGTTCTATGTAAGACTAGGTTTAGAAACTCTACCTTTGTCAGAGAGTCTCACACATTGATATTGGTGTGGACAATATCTAAAACATCACAAGAGAAAAGAGAGTGGTTGTTTTGTGTCCTTTTCCGATGCTATATGTGTCTGTTTATGTTTGTTGTTTTCAAACAGGGAAAAATCAGTTGAAATGTTTCAGAAGCACAAAAAGAAGAATTCTTTTCAACTCAAGAAGTACTTTTGTTTCAATGTTTTCTTCTTGGGTTTAAATTATCAACCAAATGATTAACTGTGAGTGTTGTGTGGATTACCTGAATAGGAGTTATTATAATAATAATAATAATAATAATAAACTTTACCTGTATAGCACAGTTCATACATGCAAGATGCAGCTCAAAGTGCTTTACAGTTTAGCAGGGTTGTTACAAGACAACATTTCTTGCGGTTCAGTGGTGTCGGAGCAGATAAAGACAGTAGCAGACTGACTCTTGTATGAACACAGGTAGGCAGTCCTTGTAGGCCCTAGTCAGCAATCTTTGTAGTCCAGTGGCGCTAGACGAGAAAAGTTCATTTAGGCGCAGTCGGTTGTTAGTGTCCCCAGGGAGCAACAGGGGTGAGGAAAAGCTCCCTGTTTGTTTGATTTGCGTGAATTCAGGAAGAAACCTCAGGAATCAGTGAGTAAAACTCCCTGTTTTTCTAGGAAGAAACCTCAGGCAGAACCATGTCTCCCAGGGAAGCCCATCTGCCGGGGCTGGTAACGGGGAGTCTGTGACTGTTTGAAGGGTCTTTGGTCTGGGCGGAGGAGTCTGGCTGAAGGGACGTTGGTCTGAGTAGTTAGGTATAGTATAATATTATTGAGAGCCTTGAAGTGCATAGGGAATGTTGTGGGCACTTGACAGTCAATTTGTTATATATTATATTATATTGCATTAATATTGCAAGTAAAGTACAATAATACATCATTCAAACTTAGGGTGACCAGACGTCCCGGTTTGACCGGGACAGTCCCGATTTTTAGTCGCGTGTCCCGAGTCCCGACAAAAGCCCGTCGGGACGCAAAAATGTCCCGGTTTTCACCCAACACCACATCAAGCTGCCCAAATTACAGTGATCGCATATACAAAACTGTTAAATTAAAGCCTAATGAAGTTTCCAGTAATTCAGAGTCAATGTGTGTGTGTGTGTGTGAGTGACAATGGTAGGTGCGCTCTGCGAAATCTTCGCAGTCAATGTTACAATGTATCTTGCAGTATACAGCGTCCGTGTTTTAACGGTTTTCTTTGATAGCAGACTAGACTACTAAACGGCAATGCCTAACAATGTGCACGCGCATGACGTCACACATAGTGTCCCGGTTTTAGACTCTGGAAATCTGGTCACCCTATTCAAACTGGAATTCTTGAATTTTGAATGTAAATCTAAAAAGTGTAAGGGCCTGTAAAGGGTTAAAAACGTGAACTCCAGCTTTCGTCCAGAGAGCAGCCTGGTATTCATGAAAGCTTCGGTGCAATGTGCAGTGAGATTGTTTCCATAATTGCTTTGTTAAAACCAGTTGCTTTGTGTATCCTGGAGTAATTAAGCAGTTGAATTTTTTACATTACACAAGTGAAAATTAACAAAGAGCACATCTGGGTGTCCCACCGGTTTAGTCATTAAAAAGCCCATTATTTTTTTAAATTACTTTTTCGCTCTTTCGGCCGCCATAATCCGTGCGTATTTCCCAGTGGGCAGTCGCTGCTGCTGCGCTTTGAGTGACTCCTGTCGCAAAGTTGAGTGAGTTCCGAGATCTTGTCCTGATAGCTCGCCTCCTTGGCAGACCCTATCTCCAAAACAAACACAGACTCACTTTGCCAGTCTGGGACGTGACAGCCTGTGGCATGCAGAGCTGTGTAAGTCCCTCACGACCCAACCAACCTGCCCAACACACACACACACACACACACACACACACACACACACACACACACACACACACACACACACACACACACACACACACACACACACACACACACACACACACACACACACACACACACACACACACACACACACACACACACACACACACACAATGTAGCGGTCTGCCTCTCCTTCCCTAGTTTGGAGCACACACACACACACACACACACACACACACCCAAACACACACACACACACACACACACACACACACACAATGTAGCGGTCTGCTTCTCCTTCCCTAGTTTGGAGCACACACACACACACGCACACACACACACACACACCCCGATTGGCAGATGAGCCATGATGGTAAGCAGCGTGGCCATAGTACCTAATCACATTTAGCTAAAGCCTCCTCTGATGGTATGTGTTGGATATAGTCAATGCGATTCAATATCCTCCTGGATTAACCTAACCAATTCTGCGTACATTGCACAGTGATTAAACAATTTGCATAAATTATGCACTACAGCCAGCCTAAGAAGAGTGACATAGTGACTTTTTTTCCATTAACACATGCACATGTGAATATAAACCAAATGTTGCTGTCAATCATTATTCCACACAATAGGGGGAGAGCAATAGGAAGCCACACTGTAAAATTCAGCTGTAAGTTTTTTTGTACGAGTTGTATTCCTAATAAATGAGCGGCTTATCAAACATATCTGCATATCTGAGTCATTGACTCTCAACTGTGTTTATGTCCTACAATTGCGCTGTATTTGACTGTTTAAAGGATTTAGAGTTTTTTTTTTCATAAATATAACATCATTTCATTTAATACTGAACTCAGTGTGCCTATTACAGTTTTTGCCCATTGCTTAAACACATTTTGCAAAACTTGGCTCGCTGTGTCAAAACTCTACACACAAGCAAATGAGACACAACACTTGGAAATAAACCATTTACATCTATGTCAAATTGAAACTCTGCTATCAAAACCTAACAATCAATTTGTCAAAATGTCACTATGATGACAAACTTGCACACACTTGCATCTTATGAAAACACTGTTACATCAGCAGCAACACACTAGTCTACTTTATATAAAACACAGTTTTTTTGTATTTTGAATAGTTGTGTTTTGCCAATGATACATCGGTATTTCATTTCTGAACGAAGTGTTTAATGTATAAAATAGTGTGTAGTGTGCAGGAGTAAGTGTGTTGCAAAAAGGAGCAAGTGTGTTGCAGACTTGCAACTAAAGTGTAAAGCAGCGCTTTTGTTTAAGGTATGGTTACACTGTGTTTAAGGCATGGTAACACAACTTTACGTTATGTTACTTTGGTGTAAGCATATGTCTATTGCGTTCAAGCAATGGGCAAAAACTGTATTGACCATTTCTGTGAATCACACAATTACAGTTTTTGCCCACTGCTTGAACGCAATAGACATATGCTTAAACCAAAGTAACATAACTTTAAGTTGTGTTACCATGCCTTAAACACAGTGTAACCATACCTTAAACAAAACCGTGTGTAAACAATTGAGAAAAACTGTAAACACATTTCCTGAAAGCATGCCTCATACTCTCAGAAGTCTACACACAAGTCAAAAAAACACACACACAATGGGCAAAACCACTCACTTCTCCTGCAAAATAAAACTTTGCATTCAAAACAATGTTATTTCTTCTCAAAATGCTATTTTGTTGTCAAATGACAAACACAAACCATCATATGAATAGACATTTATAACAACCAGTTGAACCCTGATGTGCTTAATGTAAAACACTATGATAAATGGAAAACACTTCTTCTCCATTCATCATAATGATTTAAGCCTTTTTTTGTTCAGTGTTACACTTGCTACAGACAGTACATACAAGTTTGCTATATTTTAGAATATTGTTTTTATACTCAGAACGCACATATACATTGTTACAAATATTTTTTTTATTTTTCCCACAAAAACAATCAACACAAAGCTGCACTTACAGTGGTCTACATACAATAGAACAGAAGAATTTACTGTAGCCTATACAGTTACAAAAATAAATTACGCTGCATCCTTTCTTCTGTTTTTGTGTGGCCACAGCAACTCATCCACATCACATGCAATGTTTTTTCCTGGCCTAGCAGCGAATCCATCCATGAAAAGCATCAATTGCTATATTTCCACATGCGTCTTCCATAGCTTAGAGAAAGGGTACACGCATTTGTGGATTTTGGTCATACACTTTCATCTCCAGTCAAAAACTTCAATTGTGTTGAGGATTGTAGAATATGGAGAGAGATACGTAAACAACTAAACAACTACTGTAAAATAATTTCGTTGACCAAATGGTCAATCAAAATGGCTCTGATCTCATCACAGATTACAGTCCTTTCTCGTCCTCGTCCGTGTCCTCCCCTTCCTCCTCCTCTTACTCTCACTCCTCTAGCTGTGGCTCTGCCTCTTCCAAAGCTCTGATAGCTAATTGTAAAGCTGTGTGACAGGTGTTTGCCGATGTGATGAGTCAGTGTACATAATAGGGCAATTGACTTTAGAATTTTGAATCACTGTGTGTTCCTTGTGAAAACAAGAGATTTCTGTCATGAAAATTGTGCCAAACGCAGAGAATTGTCTACAGTGTTTTGAAAAAAGTGTGTTTTAGAACTGCAATTTCAGTGCAAAGCAGGAATTGTGTTCGTAGTTTAGCAGAATCGGTTAATGGGGTTGGTGCATGAGTTACATGTTGTGATCATTGTGTCTGAAGTACAAGGAATTGTGTGTAAACAACTGAGAAAAACTGTAAGCAATGGGCAAAAACAGTAATATTAGTATGTTTTGTTCATCAATGTTTACAGACTTTTAATCTTAGGTTTTACAAGCTGCTTTTAAGAAAAACTGTCTTCTAAAATCTTTAATTAAAATCCTTCTGGCAGACTTAGTTAAAACACATTCTTGTTTTTTTAATGTTCTCATGTGACTGTGATGTAGTAGTATAGTAGTTGTAGCTCACTGGCTTGGATAGACTAGTTATCTACTTTAAAAAGGTCACAATCACAGGTTACATATGGTTAATGAAAATTAATGCACTGCATAAGTGTTTTATGAATACAATGTATGAAGTAACTGTTTGTGAATGACAGGCCCAAACGGAGGGGCTGTTTGTTTAGAAAAATGTCCATATTAGTGTGCAATGACAAATGTACCCTCCACAATAGATGGACAGGGTAATAACATGCAGGTTTTGTTCATTCAACTCAAAATGAAACAGATGCTTTTTTTGGGGCTGGCCATGTTGCTGGTTCTCACTAATGTTTTTGGATCTGATTAGACATTTTCTTTCCCATATTGTCCAACATACAACATGCACAATTTGCTGTGCAAACGAAATTGCTGCGCAAGCTGGTTAACCTAGTCCCTTGTGACAGGTTTGCCACAGAGTGTGTGTGTGTGTGTGTGTGTGTGTGTGTGTAGGTGTGTGTGTGTGTGTGTGTGTGTGTGTGTGTGTGTGTGTGTGTGTGTGTGTGTGTGTGTGTGTGTGTGTGTGTGTGTGTGTGTGTGTGTGTGTTGTAGGTCTATCTGTGCACTACGCTGCCTTTATTACACTTTGTTTCCGTAGAGAAGGGAGAAAGGAGAGGGCATAAGCTAGCTGTTACATAACATTCCCACCTCTAACCCTGCATATGGAAATCCCAGTTGGGGCTACCTGACACCCTGCACTCGTCCAGAACTCAACACCTACAGACATGCAGTGCAGTTCAGTGCAACCCTGGCAGCCAGGTAGCGAACATACTCGGCAGAGCGCCCAAAGCACTTTACACAGAATGCTCCACCCATTCACACACTGGCTGCGAAGGCTGCCATGCAAGGCGCCAAGCAGCACACCGGGAGCAGTATGGGGTTCAGTATCTTGCTCAAGGACACTTCGACCTAGCCAGGACAAGGTGGAATCAAACAAGCGACCCTTCGGTTGCTGGGCGACTCCTCTACCTGTTAAGCCAGTTAGACACTAGCCGCTAAAGCAATTTCCATTTCACACCCTTTGTGCAGGTTTGCTAGTGTGAGTCTGCCTGTGCATCATCGAGTACCACATGGGAGCGCGGTGACGGACCCGCCCCTTATCATTGGAACAAAAGGGGAGGGACATGATAAGGGGGAGTGTGTTTAGCATCAGTGTTCCGGTGTACGGCGACAGAGAGAATGGCAGTTTAATGGTTGCTTCCATCCGCACTGGAGTTTCACTCGCTTAAAAGATCAGGGCGTATATCGAAAGAGTCTCTGTCGGCTCTTTAGCAGGGCAGGGCCCCCCACTTCAAAAACCATAAAACACCATCATAAAAAAGTTAGCAAGCCCAGTGGAGTGAACCTGTACTTTTTAAACACACACACATGCACACATACTGTATGCACACACACACACGAGCGCACACACACACACACACACACATATGCACACACAAACACAGACACACACGTACGCGTGCGCGCGGACACACTCTCACACACACACACACACAAACACACACACACACACAAACACACACACACACACACACACACAGAGACACGTACGCGCACACACACAGTTCAGAAGCATGCTGAATACTCTGAACCTACTTTGTAGCAAGAAGCAAGTTCTAGGCAGCTTGCTGTGATGTGGGCCAGTGCAAGTTCAAAATGAGAAAGAGAAATCAAAGTGCTTGCTCTGAGCCCCACAAAAAGGTGAGTAACTATATTTCAAATAATAAATGAACTGGGATGAATCCAAAGAGAGAGCAGCCTGATAAAATCTTGGCCTCCACAGCACTGGAGATTTTTTCATCTCCTTTAGCTGCAACATTATGCAAAGATATCAGAGAATATTTTAAGGATCCAAAGTGTGAGGTTTTGTAAGAGGAAGCTTTTGATCAGTGTCAGTTTAGTTAATTTCACAGCGATGCCACAGCCTATTAACTACAGCTGGCAAAATGATTCCCATTCAGCACATGTCAATTGCAATCTTATTTGTCAGTACACAAACCCAAATATTTGTTTTGCATATTTTCATATTGTACTACGTCTATTTTTTCTGCATAGAGGTGTGAGCTGTGTTTCCTTAATCTGGCTGTCTGACCAGCTCACCAAACCTGATCAAATATTTACAGATATCAACCTTAGCCACATATAGCTCATCGGATTAACCTTCCTAAAAGCCTATGAGCGTTTCCCGCTTACATTTTTTCGTGTCACGTTTACCTGCCCTTGTCTGCTAGCAAGCTTTCATATGAGGTGCTGGAGGGGAAAAAATGCATGTGTAAATATTTTTTACCTCCGTCCCACAATCTGTCATGTTCTTTCCCTTTTTTTTTAAGACAGAGAACAGTTGTTCCTCAGAAAACTCTTGCATCTTTGTCTTGCATCTCCGCCTCTGTGAGTTCAATGCTTATGGACACAACAGTTGCTGCTGGAATTGGTTTTCGAAAGTGCTTTCACACATTTTATCATACTGTGACTTGGCGTCATGCTGAAACACTGCAATTCAGGTTTAATGGTTGCCATGTCAACAATGGATTTATGGTTTTATCCCTACCCCATGGGGCTGTCTACCTCAAACAAAATAAAGATCACTTAGTATGACTGAATTTAAAAACAGGCATGAAAGTTTAGTGCTACAAAAGGCACCGATGGACGTGGGGAGGCATTACCATTGCAAATGTCCTCACACTGAAACTAATTTACTCTGGCAATCTCCACTATGAAGAAATTATGACATGGGCTCATAATTGGATAAAAGTGTAAACTAAACTAGCTTCTACATGGCATGATGTCAGCTTTTTGCTGTCTACTGTTTGGGACTGACAAAACTAACAAAACCGATCCTCCTCTGCACTCCTTAAAGTCTGACAAAGTGTCTTTATAATACATCCAACCTAATAAAATTCAGTGTAATAACAGCGAATTGCAAATCAGGCGAATGTCAGAACTTCTGTTTCTAATTTTAATGTGCTCAAAACGTGAACCCAGTAACAATGTTCACCTCTCTATCAACTTGTTACATAATATAGCCACATACCCAGTCATTGCTGCAATTCATACTGTGTAGCCTACATAGTAGTAGTAGGTGTGGTACAAATATCACACAGTGCATGTTTAGTCCAAGCTACTGTACATTAGTAGTAGTAGTAGAAGTAGAAGAAGTAGTTTTAGTAGTACTAGTAGTACTAGTAGTAGGAGGAGGAGAAGGAGAATGGGGAAGAGCAATCTAAAAAAAGGGAGAGATTTACCCCCTTTCAAACAGATAAATAGGCCTTAATTAAAAAAAAAAAAAACAGTAAATACATTTTAATACATAATTTTTAAAAAATAAAGAAAATCAATACAGGGAGTGAAAATCCCACCAAGAAAGGCCTTCCATTTATTACCCTGAAAAGTTTCCTGTTTTATACATGCCACCTCTGCTGGGGAGATCTTCAAAGTCCAGCATAATGTGCTCACAACTCCTAAAAAATTCTCAAAGAGTACAAAATACATTGAATAAAATATTTACGGAGATTGGGGATGTTTCCCCTTAGCTCTCTGAGGTCTGAAGCAGTGATGGAATAGCTTTCATCCGCCAAGGGGCTTGACAGTGGTAGCTTTTATAAAACGGAAGACATGAGATAAGAGAGAGCTTTGACCAGCCTCCCTCCTCGTGATAAATCTTTATCATTTTAGGTGATGGGCTGACCTCTGTGGCATGTGCCAGCCAGGGGTGCTCATTAATACAACTTTGGAACCTCCTGGCTCATCCTTCCTATTTTCCTGTTGCATGTGACCTTTCTCGAATTGCTGTTATCAAAAGCAGTCCTCCTCTGGCAGCTATTGAGTCAAGAGAATTGAAAGGTGGGAGATGATGGTGGTGGGCTGGTGGTGAGAGCATTGTTTGGTTTAAGACTGGGACCCATTCAAGCCTTTATGTTAATCTCAGTCCATGACGGTGACCTTGTCATGGACAGAGGGCCTGCTCGGCAAAACCATTCATCTTCTTCATCAAAAGAAAAAATAAATATTCGTCAAATGTGTTAACACACACATCTCTTTTAAATAACAGACTGCAGTGAGGTGGTTCAGTCTTTTCATGTCATTGTTAGTCAAGGGTTTCAGTTGAGTTTTACTGATAGCCTTGAGCGTGTGATTTGCACGATATGTTAAATGTTGGAAAAACTGGCCTAATGAATGTGGACTGTCCTACTCATAATACATAGGTATTCTGTGTATTCAATCCCTCCACTAAGTAAACTGATTTTAATCAGCACAGGTCCAAGGTCAGGTAGGTAGTTAATGAAATCTCTGCTTTCTGAAATCTCTGTAATTGCATAGTTACAACTAACACATAGAACTTTTTTTTAACACATAGGACTTTTACTTTGTTAAGCTTGATGTTCCCTCTACCAGGCACATTTGCTTCTGGCTTCCTTTTTTTAAACACTGACAAAGTAGTAAAGATTTTTGGGTGAACACCCAGAACACCCAGGGTGCCAAGCTTCCTGAAGGGCAGCTGCTTAGAGATAGACTGTTTGCAAGCCCAAACCAGCTGATCCAATGATCCAGTAATTTGGATGGAGTTTTTGGAGATGAAAGATCACAGAGGATATTTTTTTCACACATCTGATCATACTGTGGTCTCAAATGTGATGTGCAAAGGGCAGACATCATTCCCCTTTTCTGCCAACAGCCACTGCTATTTACAGACTATCAAATCAAATATCCCCTCTATGAAATAGCCCTAAAATGCAGCCATTTCCACCAGCGTAGTTGACACCACTTGATCAGCCATTTTCTATTTGGCTGAAACCAAAATGTGGCATCATAAAAATGTGAGTGCAGCAGCATTTTATTTTATTTGTGCAGTAAAGTTTATATAAATTAAAGGCATGGTAAGCAATCCATTTAACATTTTTTTGTTTTGTTTTATTCCTTGAATACTATTGAGAACACCTAAATTCAGAGTTTAAACTGGACCAGGGCCCTCTTCAGCTCAGCTCCGCCTCCTCACCTGCATTAAAGCCAGCCGGTACTGCTACAGTAATTAAAGTGCTACAATAGAGGGAGATATTGACCACTGTTAGTAAAGAACGCCTCCCCCTCCTTACAAAAGCCAGTTTAACTACTGCCTAAATGATATCTATTGCTAATGTTTGCTACAGTGCTCTTAGTACCCTCTTTTTGAAAACAAAAACAAATATGTTCACTCTCTGGTTAGCATGGTAGATATTTGTTGCACCAGGAGAATAGTGTACTAAAATCAGCATATTAGCATGTTGCTTTTTGGCACATTAGCATACAGTATTTTAACATATGCATATTAGCCATGTTGCAAATAGACAGTGAACTCCCAACCATTACTGTAATGTATGTTTGTAAGCTAGCTTTAGCTTGCTCAATAGATCAGTAAATCAGCATATCATTTCCATATGCGACTGATTCATTTGTATTATTACAATGTTAGTTGCTTAGAATAACACGTCTGCTAAGTGTAATGCAATGTAATGTCATGTTTATTGCTTTGTTTGTTTGTTTAGTGTAGTGTTTAGTGTCATAATGTGAAAAGTTTCATGTTATACGAAGAGGTGTCGCAGACTGCAAAAGGAAATGAGCCGGTCTATTCAGACGTCTATACCAAATCAATAATACAAATATAGAACATGCTCAAAGATGTATCTAAGTTACAGTTCATACATATGTATTACTAAAAGTATAAACACTACAGAACTACAATGCTACATATCTGGTTACAGATATGATTTAACATTTTAAATGTTTCAATTGTGTGTGTGTGTGTGTGTGTGTGTGTGTGTGTGTGTGTGTGTGTGTGTGTGTGTGTGTGTGAGAGAGAGAGAGAGAGAGAGAGAGAGCATGGAAAAATATTTTAGGTCGATGAGACATTTGATTCAAACTTGACATGTTTCATGTACAGTATATTTTTGTTCCATATACTTTACCCATTGAGTTATCTATAGTCCTCTTCTGCCATCTGGTCCTGTGCAAATGCTCATGCTGAAGTGCAGACATGGTGCCACCCCAGCACAGGAGGTTGATCCTGAATAGAGGGTGACATTTTGATTAAAAGAATGAATGAGTGACATTCTCTTTTGGAACCTTACTGGTCAAATTTGAAATTAACTGCCAGACTGAACCACCCACCGCGATTCTGAAATAAATCTAATTCAATAACAGTTCATATCTGTGCATTTATGAATTAATTTCTCGGTTGTTAAGGGAAGTGCACCATCCATCATCTTGTACACCACTTGCTTTGATCACCTTAAAGCCGTGCCGCTGGCCCTCTCTCCACAGCATTTCACCACCTCATTTTCATCCAGCTATGTGACGGCCGTGTTTTGGAGACAAAGCCTGCATTTGCTTTATAGAGCTCGCCCTCTTCACCCAACAAGGGGTGCATCTCACCTGGAGAGTGTGTCTCAACATGTGAACCGTGACTGCTGAAGCAGAGAGCTCATTCACCGGTTGGAAATGTTTCCAGAGGAACAACAGCACAGCAAGCCCTAGTCATTGACATCCAGAGCGTGCATGGGTTCTCCTCATTTATTACACTGATCAGGGGCAAGACATCCACATGTACAATCAGGTCAATACAGTCACGCGTAAAAGACTAACCCCCACTACTAGTTATTATTGGACCCTGTTGCCTGGCAATCGATGATATGGGCTGTAGCTTTTTCCTGCCTGAGACACAGACACATGTAATCTAATCCAGAGGTTTGGAGAATGTATAGAGCTATAGGAATCAACCTGGAAAGCAAATCTGGTGCCAGTGCTGATCTGTGGGGTTAATTGACAGCTTTGAATGGGACCTGGCTATAATCTCAAATGGCCTTTTAGCAGTTTGGCTTCATTATAATAGTGTCCATATGCACCTACTGTATGGCCATTAAACTCATTTTGCTCCTCAACAGCAAATCACATTTTGTATTCATGCTCAGACTGGATAACACATTGTGCAGGGCGTAAAATGAGAATTGACTTCCAAAACATGGCTGATACAATAAATTCTGCCTGGCAACAAGAACTGTGTTCCTTATATGTTCATTTGAAGGTGGGTAACACCATGTCTGTTTTACACTGAAAGATTTTTGTTTGATGTTTAGTTTTTCTCAGTCATGCATGCATAAATGCATGAGAAGAACATCCGTGCAGAAAAAAATATGCAGACACCCTTTTACAAGTTGATACACAAATCTTACATGTTTGTGAGAGTTGTTTTGGTGCCTAGTTTCTGTTGCTTGTTAGTTTCAGTTGCCTGTAGTGTCTGAACTCTTTAAAATGGTGAACTCCCAAAGTAAGACATTTGTACTGCTAAGAAAAAAAAACACATTTCACCCTAAGCTCCATAAATCTGTGCTTTTAATAGAACTGGGATAACAGGTTGGGTGACTGGTGGAAGGGTCTGGCTTGAGGAACATTTCAGTGTAGTTAGATGGAACTAATGTCCCTGACTGTGCAGTGAAATCATGTTTATATGGACTCAATTTAAAAAAAATCAACAGACAGTATATATTTTACATAAAAAAGTGATGTTAGTCATATCCTTGAAGACTTAATTGATACACACTAAAATGAACCACACATCTTTCGTCCACTGTGGACAAGGCTTGTAATTACACCTTTACCTTTATATTATTTCTTCCTATGTTGCTCTGGTCAGGAAGACAAGGCTATCTGTGCTGGATATGCAGGCAGCTGAATGGTATTTTATGGAGGGGCTGAGTTCAGTTTCAAATGTCTGTGTGCTACAGATAAGTTGTCTAATGTGTTTTGCTACTCTCAGTGGTATTTTTTCAACTTGATTAATTACACACAAGAGAAAGTTATGTGTTGGAAATAAACAAATGCAAAGAGCCCCCAGTTTTAAAAAGAAACAAGGTTCTTTACTGGTTTTCATTTCTCTGCAAACACGATTCCACATTGGTAAAGTGAGGGCAGAATTTGAAGCTGGCATGGGGGTGGATGAGATGGGCAAAAAGCATCAATGCAACCAAATGTAATAAAATGTCTGGCTGAATAGCATAGTCTCTATTTGCATATATTCTTAGCTAATAATTTCACCGGCGTTGCCCAGTGCTCCAGTATGATGCCTCTCTGTCCAACTGAACTATGGGTGGCAGGCCAGAGGTGAATCAGACAGTATTGTTACGGAGGTTGATTAGTGTGCTAAAGCGAGCTTCTCATCAAAAACAAAGCATAGCAAGGGCGTACATACTTTAGATACATACACTGCATGCTTCAGACTGTGATGAAACATTAATCAGGCTGTTCTCTGTATTCAGACCAAATATGAATGTGTTACATTTACATACATTGCCTAAGAATATGGGGGCCAGCTGTGGTCTGTGGTCTAGCCATGGCTGAAATGGCCTTGAGCAAGGCATCTAACCCCACACTGCTCCAGGGACTGTATCTGAAACCCTGTAAATAACTGTAAGTCGCTCTGGATAAGAGCGTCAGCTAAGTGTAATGTGAATGTAAAATATAATATGTGGCGTTCATTACATACATTCATTAACTGTCCACATTGCAAGTGTGAAACAACATGGAAACTACGGCAGGTAAACTCACAGATGAAATGGCTATTTACCAAGATGTGTAACGCCCCTCTGTGGCTACAGTTACTGTAACCAAAGGAAGTCTTATATTGAGAGACAATCAGCAAGTAATCCTGTAATGCACTGCCCCACTGACTTGGTGCTCTTACACTGTGGACTAGACTGCACATTTTCAAAATTTTATAATTCTCAAGGTGAACTTTGCCTTTTACCACAAGGTCTGCAAGCTTGGATTTAGACATTTCCTTCCATTCATCCGTGCAGATAGTTCACAGTTCTATCAGGTTAGACGGGCTCCGACGATGAACCCGAATGAAAATCAGCATTTAAACAATTGCCTTACAGTCTCTGCTGAAAAACATTCGCACAGCATAATGCTGCCACCACCGTGTTTCCCTTTTTGGGCTGACATTACAGAGGTGACGGGAAGAGTCTGGTTTGCTCCAAGATCTGTTGCCAAACAATTCAATCTTTGTTTCACGAGACCACCCATCTGGCAATCTAAAAAAAGTCCTCTGGATGTCTTTGAGTAACACTCCAACTGGGCTTTCATCTGGCTTTTACTCAAGAGAAACTTTGACTGGCCTCTCTTCTATAATCCCCAGATTGCGGGAGGGCTGCAATTATACTTGATATTCTTGAGGTTTATCCCAGCTCCTCCCAGGAGCTCCACTGTGGCCATCGGCTTCTCCCTTACCTCCCTTAACAAGGCCCTTTCCCACTGATTGCTCATTTTAGTTGGGCAGCCAGCTGTAAGAAGGGTCCTAGATTTTCCAACCCTTCTTTTATTTCAGCACCACAGAAGCAACTACACACACTCCTATGAATTTTCAAAGTTGCAGCTGCTTTTCTAGCACTGTCCAGCTTTTTTCTCATGCCTTGACATAGTCCATACCCCTAAGACCTTCAGGCAGATCCTTAGGCCTTATGGCTGTGTGCTTTGCTCAGATTTGCATATTAGCTGTGAGTCCAGAGAGGGGGATGAATGCGCTGAGCCAAGTCGTGTATAGTCTGTTGCATTCACTATAGGTGGACTTGGTCTTGGGATTAGAGGGTAGCAGGTTGGATTCTTGTGCCAATTGGAAAAATATGGTTGGAGAACTAAATCCAAGCACTGTATAACCAGCATTCTCCTGCACCTTCATCTACAGATAAAGTTCCCTTGAGCTAGGTATATAACTCCACATTGCTCCAGGAGGACTGTTCCTGTAGCCTCTGTTTACTGTTAGTTGCTCTGAATAAGTGCGTTGGCTTAAATGACATGTAATATAATGTAATGTAAAAAGGTGACTACCGAAGTCATCAATATATTTGAGATAGTATCAGAAGAAATGGCACAGAGCTGAGCAAGCTTTAGAGTCTCTTATGAAAGGGTCTGAATATGTAAGTCAGTTTTTTTATTTTATTTGAGCAGTCAATAGGAAAACAGGCATGGTCACAAAATGCAGATATGAAAAAGATGTAATTTATAAGTTTCATTTTTCATTAGTTTTGTACAAGTAAATGCTATTTTAAAATGCTTCTATTTGCTTCCAGACTGTGGTCGTTTATTCCTAGGATTACTTTTGAAAAAAGCTGGGGTTTCAATGCAGCTACAGATAAGGTGAGTGACTTGAAAAATGTGATTTTTGTGAGTATCCCCATTTTTCCCTGGACTCCTTATTTATGATCTAAACAAAAAAAAAAATACAATTCTGCTTATTATTTTCCAGTGTTTATTATTTTCTCAGATAAAAAGACAAGAATGCAATTCCACCATGGTGTGGCAAGATAGAGAAATAATCAAGGGGGCTAAAAACTTCCTGGATGTAAAGCCAAAGTGTAAAACTGTGGAAGGATTGTGAAAAGCGTATAACTAAAAAGGGAAAAGTGAAAATGAGTGTGTAGACACACACTTACATGGTTAACTCACTACATTACTCAATACGCCACGTTTCACTAATATTCAAATGCTTACAGTATGAACAGTTTGGTTGTTTTTAATACATGATGATTTACAGTGACATGGCCAGTGACATCACAATAATAGTAATATCCTATTTTGCATGAAATAGGTCACTGCATTTGCAATGACAGTGTTGTAGAGGTTATACATTCTATTATCTGTTTTAGACCATTTTAAGACATCCTTTTTGTAGCATAACCTAGAAGTGGAGTGGGCATGAGGGGATTTTTTTAACCTTTCTCTTCCCCCAAGACCTCAGTAGGGTTTAGATCAGATGAGGCAGGTTAATCGATAAAAGACACCACTCCAGCTTTCTCCTTCCTCAACATAGAGGTTTTGCTCAGGAGAAGGAGTACGCTTTAAGATCACAGGCCTGCAGTATAGCAACACTGGCATAAATGAAACTGATAATAGTCACTGAAAAATGTACCCCAAAGGATTTCACAAAGGTTTGCTGTTGCAGTTAAAAAATGCCTGTATTTGCTACCAATGTAGGTTTAATCCTACACAAAGTGTCTCCAAATGTTTGTATTATATGGCACATTGCTAAAGTACTTGACTACTATTTAATAATTACTTTAGAGTGAAATTGGGGTTATTAAAGAGCTCAGATTTATTTGAAATCTGGGTGTACTTTCTGACACTCCGTTTATTTTGGCTGTGTTGGACATCCACATAAAGCTTTTGAATGTCATGAAACTTTGATTTTAAAGACTTTGATTTCAAAAATAAAAGCAAAACAGAAACAAAATAAAATAAAACAGCTTAAAAAGAAAGTATTTTGGGTAGAAAATAAAGTCCACAATTAAATAAACTTACCAAATCATATATGTCTTATGATATGTATAAAGATGGGTTAGAGGTACTGAGATTCATCATTTAAAAGCCTCACTGTTGAAAAACAGATAAATCAAGATGAAACTTTCAGGCTCTCAGCTGAAGATAATATCTCTTAAGAGCCTTAGCCTACTAAAAGTGCACAGGAGAGATTTCTGTAACCTAAACAAGCATAAGTGCAGGCACGCATGCAAAGAGGAGAGCCTGTTTTGGCAAGAGCCACTGTACATACACTTGCACTTCTTCTGCCTTATATAACAGAAGGCACCAAGTGCTCCCTGAGCACTGGCTCATTTGAACCACACTCCACATATGTTATGCTTTTTGATCCATATGTTTTATACTTGCACTCATGTAGGCTTAATATTTCTCCCTAGTTATCCACAGGCCGGTACCTGTGATCCTTTGCCCATCTTTTGAGCTCTCTTGAGCCATATTCTTTTATTTTTCCTCTGCAGCAACATGTACTGCTAAGGAGCAGCAACATGACAAAGCCTGCAAAGCGTTTCTCCAATCACAGAGTCCTGATGTGCTTCTCCTCTCAAGCGTATGGAAATCCGACCCTGTAGACTCTAGTTACATTCACTGTACCCTTTTCTCTCAGAGTACTGTTCGTCAACATTTCAGAACCAAAAACCGCACATTGGAGCTAACGGAATCTCAGTACAAAGGCAGATCATGTCTTAAAATTTATTTTTGTGCACATTGATACAGTTTAAAAGTGCATTTACCAAATGGTATTCATAGATAAGTTAGCATTAGGATTCTAATATTAGAGAGAGTTTAGCATCAGAATGTCAACACTTTCACAAAAGCAGTTTTTTATGAATTACTCATTTTAAACCATATTTTTGTTGTAAACTGGTTGATGAATCATTAATCCATCCCAAATCATTACTCCATCATTCAGTTTCTGTTGTATTCATTAACAAAACCATTTACTGCAGAATGGTGTCATCTTGCTACAGCTGTTTAATAATATGTTACCACAAATTAGTATAGAAAAGTAAACTACATCACAGAACCATGTCGAAATATGAATTCCGTTACTTCCAAAATGTCATAACCTTGGGGAGAGCAAAATGATGCCCCTTGTGGTGCCCTGATACATGAAAACAAAAGACCTGATGAGAGGCAATCCTCCCTGCCTTACACCGGTGAGTGTTGCATGTCTTTCTATTCGGATTTGCACCTTGCAGCTTGGTGCCAATTTGTCCAAATAAATGTATACACAGATTCCAATATCTATATAATGGATATTTCATCCTTACGCTGACACAAACCCACCAGTGCTTAGGAGGCACAACTTCTGAACCAAATACTGGCTGGACTATAAAAAAATAAAAGCTTTCAAACTGTTTTAATAATGTGAGAGGGGGAGCTGTCAGGAGACCTCTGCTCAAAGAACAAAAAGATTTGAAAGGGTGAGGTTTTCAATGTTTTTTTTTTTTTTAAGAGTAGCTGAGTTCTGATTTCCAAATGACATCAAGATGCTGTGTGGAAATAGATTGACAACCAGGAAATATTATATTTTTACCCCAGTTGCAATGTGATGGCTCACGGCAGCCTTCACTCAGCTCAGCCATTAATATAAAACAAAGATCACTTTTGCTTTGTACTGAGATACCAACAATCCTGCCCTGCTACAACTGAAGAAATCCAGTTTTGCTCAGATACCTTCCTCGGTATTGCTTTGGAGGTAGATGTACTTGTGAAAAAACTGTAAACAAAAATAAAATAAAAAAAAACATTGTGAAGGCCAGTCCATCAAGTGTTGTGGTGTTATTGTGTAGCAGGTGCTGAAATTATTGTATTCATTGTCTTTTATCTGACCTGTTTGGGATTTTGGGCTGCTTTAACTCATTCAAAGAGAACATAAGCTGCCTGCCTGCTTGGTGATTTAAGGAATGGAGACAATACCCATGAGCAAGCAAATTGCCAAATGGTGGAAAGCCCAAGAGTGTTTGGGTTAATTGGATGACCTGATCCATCTCAATTAAAGATTTTAAGAAATACGTTCCCTTAAGTGTGTGTGTGTGTGTGTGTGTGTGTGTGTGTGTGTGTGTGCGTGTGTGTGTGTGTGTGTGTGTGTGTGTGTGTGTGTGTGTGTGTGTGTGTAAATGGATATCTGTTTCAGCTTGCAACCTCCTAAGGGGTTGTTGCAGCTAATTGCTGGAAAATAGCATTGCGGTTTGAAGTTAAGATGTAAACTTTGATGTTTAGGAAGTGAAATGGGGTCAGTCTTTTTAACAAAAACCTCAAAACAAAGCTCTCTCACTAGGAAGCAATTAACATCTGTCACCATGCATTGGTACAAAATGCATGATGATCGATGTACTCTCTAATAAAATAAACAGTCTGGCCTTTGTTTTTCATGTTTATTACGTAATGCACAAATAGTGCAGCGGCCATTGTCCCTCATTTACTTAAGTTTCGGTTAGTGTCTTGCATAAGCGTTTACTCAAAGTAACATTTTTAACATCCATCTTGGCATAATTTCTCACTTTCTGGTCTTATTTATTCAAAAGGTTGTTCTAATGATCAAATGCAGGCAGCCAGAGCAATAGGAAACACTTAGAGGCCCTGGCTTTATTAGTCAATTACTGTGGTTAATTTAACCCTCTGTGCCATTGATGTGAATACAGCTGTCTGAACATCTGCCACTGGAGGCGTAATTGGTCTTGGAGCCCGACTCATATTTTTCACCGAGAGGTCTAGCAGCAGACAGTGCAGGAAGTTGTGAAAAATGGCGCCTAATTGTTTTAATTCAGATAGGCCAGTGTGTGATCACTCAAAGAATGGATCGGGCCAATTTTCTGTTAATTACACCCACAACCGCCGTGTTTCCACTTCACTTGTTTAACCCTTTCATTGATTCAATACATCGATTTACTTGTGATTTGGGAAGACTATTTGGCCCTGTTCCCGGCTGAATCATTTCACAGCAACACGAGGGCTGGTGTTTGTTCACACTGTTATGTTACATTATGCTAACCGAAAAATATTGGCCCACTGTGTCTAAATAATGGCAGAGCTTATACAAAGGTATTTATTTCTTTTTATCAGAAAATACCTACAGTGTATTTGACACCACAAATATGTTGTAAATTGCATAAATCCATGTCTAAAAATGTCTAAAAAGGCAGTGTAGTAACACTTTATTTTAAAGGTCCCTGTTACACTGTTACACTACATCTACATGTAAGAAATTGTAACATTACCTACACTGTATATCCCGGGATACACTGACCCTAATTGGTACCTATATCCTAACACTAAAATAGTAGTTAAACGCTTTGTTACACAGTACTTCATGATGTAGATACACTGTAAAATAAACTCTTCAGATAAAGTGTGACTGGTATTTCTCCTCTGCAGCTTTGAGCCTTGTGCCTTGTAGTGTTTGTACCTTGTTTCTGATACTGTATTTTCCCTCATGCTTAAAGAGGTCCTTGTAGGAAGAGCATTTCTGCCATTCGCCTCACAAAAAAGAGACTCTAAACAAATGTATTTATTTTTGTGTGTGTTAAGGAAGAAATGGCTACACATGTTCTCTCTCAATAAACAGATCTGCAAGGAGATACATGCTTAGTGCCTTGGTGTAAGTGCCATCATCAGGAGTGGTCTGACTGCAGCACAGTATACAGCAGTAAAGGACACATGCTAAGTCTAATGCTAAATTAGCTAAGTCACATTCTTCCTAATCTCCACATTCGCTGTTAAATGGAGGGTAAAGGTTAAATATCCTGAGTATTTACATTCTTTGCCATGCAAAAATTAAAGCCCAGCAAATTAATGCAGCGACATGAAATCAATTAAATGTGCTGGCAGGTAATACAATTTATTTCAAAGGAAGAGTGTTAATATCGTCTATCAACGTGCTGTTAATTGTGTAATGTGTTTTTCTCCACAACAGTGCAAATATTAAACTGCTATCCCTGTACTTCTGGATCCCACTAACCCCACATAATCAAGGAAAGATATTAGATTTTAATCAGAAAAATCTAGTCTAGGTCCAACTTTTTTTTTTATTCAAACCATGACAAAATGCTTCAGAAAGTTTCATTTCACTGAGGGGAAATGCCCGTCATCTGCCATGCTGTGGGATGTGCACGCATGCCTGGTGTGACGACCGGTTTACGACACTCGCAGGTAAAGCGTGCCTACTGCTTCCTCTTCTGTTTCAGCGTCGCATGAGGGACTGGCCTAGAATTCCAGCAGTGGTCTGCCACTGAGTCGAGAGAGTGCCGGCATGGTACATCAAGATTGAATCATTTAGCTCCTGCACGGCCAGGAATGCTGCTATTGGGATTCTATTCACTTAAGGTATTTGCTATTGATATTTTGTTACTACACGTAGTGAGAGGAACATAAATTAAGACAAGTGTCACAGGTAATTAGTTCACTAATTTGGCAGGGGCCCTCCTCTTGTGGCCACTGATTTCTTTATTGAGCTGCCTTGGTTTACCATAGGGGCGCGCCTCAGTGGAATAGAGTGGTGTGAGTGGTGAAAAGCATTGCAATCACCCTGACAACACCCAAAGCCTTGGAGGCAGCAGGAAATAAATAGTCCTTAGCTTGCCATTCACTAATTAAAAATTCTGTGTTTGTTTGCTGTTTTGCATTACTTTTCTTATAAGTGATTTTTAAATTTTTTTGGTTTCAACAGCATATTCACGGCCTCATGTCTCAAGATTCTGTGAAAGGTTAGGGCCCCAGTTGTTCCAAGACTTCATCTTACCCACGCGACCTATTAATTACCATTTTTAAGCGGGATGAATGACTAAATGGCTGCAACTGGCCACACTCAATTGCGAGGGTAATATGTTGGGAGCTTGCAGACCTCTCTTTCTTCTCACATGTCGAGAGCGAAACCTGGGCTATAAATTACCCCATGTGCAAAGCTCATGTGGTCGGTCTGGCATTAGTCAACTCATACCGCCTCACTTGTTGACATCCACACATGACTGCAAATTGGTAAGTCTTAGCATCAATCATTACTTTCTCCTCCAGCAATGTAATTGAATTTCCCCGGGGTTCAAAGCGATTTTGCCGAAGTTGTTTCAACATTAAATGGACAGATGAATTGATTGTGGAAGGGAGAAAAAATATGTTTCATGCTGTGTGACCTAGTGAACGTGTCAGACTGAAAGTCATACTGACTGGGTGTTTGTGAAGATTTTTTTCTTTCTTTTCCAGTCATTATAAGCCATGATAAAAATGCCATGTGTTTATTGTACGTATCCGTTGGCTTGTTAAAAGACTGTTCATTAAGCCCCCTGCAACGAATCCACTGCCAAAAAGAATAAGTTGAGCTTATTTGTAAAAATTGGTGCAAAACTGGTTAAGTTAATATAATTACTCAAGTTATGCTTACTTGCATCTATACATAACCTGAAATAGGAAAGTTACCATTTACTCAACCCATTGGAGGCAACGAGTTTTCACCAATTTTTCAAATAAGCTGCAGTTGTTATTTTCAGAGTGTGAGGCTGTTGGTAGAGAGCTTGTCCCTCACGAGAGCATTTGGTTTCATGTTTGTAAAGGTAGATGGTGGCACAGATGGAGGGGGCGATGGGCCTTTGAAGCAGTCAGCTGTTGGTCACTGCTGCACCTGATCGCTGACGTCCACTCGGGCGCCACTTTCCCTCAACTCCGACTTTCAACCCTTTTGACAAGTGCTTTAACTTTATTCTGTTATCAGCTTAAGGTCGGAAATCTTAACCTCTCAAGTGCTGAGGACAGCAGGTCATTCTTTCTCTTGCACTCTCTGTCTGTCTCTCTCTCTCTCTCTCTCTGTCTCTGTCTCTCTCTGTCTCTCTCCTCTCAGTCTCCTGCAAACTCACTTTTTCTTTCTCCTCACAACTGTGTTTCCTTTGCCCACTACCCAATTTAGAGTAGAGTAGAGTAGGGTAGAGTAGAGTAGAGTAGAGTAGACTGGAGTAAGGTAGCGAAGAGTAGGGTAGAGTAGAGTAGAGTAGAGTAGAGTAGGGTAGAGTAGGGTAGAGTAGAGTAGGGTAGAGTAGAGTACAGTAGAGTAGACTGGAGTAGAGTAGACTGGAGTAAGGTAGCAAAGAGTAGGGTAGAGTAGAGTAGAGTAGAGTAGGGTAGAGTAGAGTAGAGTAGACTGGAGTAAGGTAGCGAAGAGTAGGGTAGAGTAGAGTAGAGTAGAGTAGAGTAACTTTATTAATCCCGAAGGAAATTTCGGTGTCCAGTAGCATACACAAACAGCATCACATGAGAAAGGGGAGGAGAAAAAAGCCACCCCCCAGACCATGCTCTTAAGGGAGCTCTTAAGGGAGCATGGTGTGGGAAAGGAAAAAACACCTCAGCAACAGAGCACAAACACATAACAACATGTAGACAAAGTAAGAAAGTCTTTGGGGTTGCAAGAGCGTCACGCTGCCTTGGCCTCCCAGTTGAGGGAGTCGAAAGCAGATAAGATAGGGGTTGTTTAGGAGAGTCCTTCAAGCTTTTGGCCAGAGAGAAGGCCCTTTCAAGGTACCCATGTGCATTAGTCTGTTTCCAAGGAACTCAATTCAGGATGTTGCCCTCGCAACAGACTTGGATGCCACGGATTGGAGCCACTGATATGGTTGTTTTTGAATTGATAATTCGACTTCAAGACTTCAAGATCTTTATTGCCATTAAACAGTTGTTTGTATAACAAAATTACATAGCAAGGGCACAGAGGTGCGAGGTAAATGTGTTGAAATGTGAAAGTGTCAAGCGAGGAAGCACTGTAGGAACAAAGGAAAGAAGGGAGTATATACAAGGGCATAATAAATAATAAATAGTAAAAGGAACATTAGCTATGTACAGAAATAATATTGCACAGAAAATGGGCTATGCACAGACGTTGCGAATAATAATCTTTACTGACCATTGAACTTGCTATGAACTTACAATTGAAATGGTAAGATTTTTTAAGAGGCTAGTTTCCACTGGCATACACATTTAACTTATTACAGCATGTCACAAACATACTGTACAATATTTGTTTTTTCTTTGTTCTGTTGCTCAAGGTAAATCCAAGTGAGGTTGTAAAATCATCTTTACTGAAAGCACACAAACACACACACACACACACACAAATATGTTTACATTGCTATCCTTATGGGGACCTCCCATTGACTCCTATTATAATACAACTAAAAAATGTTAAACTGTGCCCAGACCAAACCCATCCCTAACCCCAACCTGTCAGTAAAGCAATGTCATGGCACTTCTAGTTTTTGTCATTTTATATCTCATTTTTGTCATTAGCAACAAAATAACCAACAAAAACACTGTTAGATGGGGACCTCAATTTTGTCCCCACATGTATAGTAATGCAAAACCCACTCACACACACACACACACACACACACACACAGTCACCAGTGTTAGACACGTATTTATTCAGTAGAGGTGCTGGCTCACAGGGAGTTGCCTCCACACACCTGCACGACCATCAGACGATCCTCCTGTGGAAGCACCCTGACTTGTATTATCAGGTCCAAAAACACACCGACACATCTGGGAGAGTGTGAGTTTGACAGGTGGAGGTGGAGTATTGGACCGGAAAGATCACGGGTCAGCCCCCCACCCCACCCCAATAACATGGGGCTGCAAACCAAGGTCCAAAAAGAGGCTCTGCTCTGGTGCATCGATATCCAGATGCAGCCATTTGAATTTCATAACACTCATCAGCTTCACCTGCTTATTGGGTCAGGGATTTAAGGTTATGGAACCCATTTACACTTTATTTCTGCTGTCTTAATATTCTCCGGTTGAGGGCTACAAAATCCCCCCAGTGAGACCACACAAAAAAAAAACTCAGATTTTAGCAGAGCATGGAAATAGTTGATATTTAATTATCCTTTTTATGGTGCTATTCTATTCTCAATGCTGCACCTGCCTTAGTGCTCGGCATTGACTCTGGAATTAACATATTAATTGTTTACTAGCATCCTCATGTTGTTTTTATGAGTGTTGCCGGAGAAACACCGCTTGTGAATGTGTGTGTGTGTGTGTGTGTGTGTGTGTGTGTGTGTGTGTGTGCTTGCACGTGCGTTGCCGTCGTCGTCGTTGGCATATGTGTTCTCATCCACGCTTGTTAGGGTGCGTAATCAGGGCTGCTTTGGAACTTTACAAGAAGTCATTAGCAGTCAAGACTATTGTGCAGACGCTCTGATTTCAAAGGTGCTCCACAACAGCTTGTATGGGGAGGGCTGATTGAACTGGAGCACTTGAAAGGGGAAGAGAGACGTCAGGTTCGCCGCATCCTGTCGCGGCCCATCTGGCTCCTTCGCTGCTCCCACAGTCAGCCTGCCTTTGTAAGGAAGGAGGGTTTGAACATCAAAGAAGAGCCCTGCTACCTAGGAGACGGAAACAATTAGTAAGGGATTTGGTGAACGCTAGATGGTGGAGCTCCAAGCCACTGCAGGAGAACCAGGAATCGGTGTCAGACCCCTGCGAAGTGTGTCCAGCAGCGATAAAGAAAATGGCGGCTCCAAAAAAAACTCAGAAACCCTATGTATTCAAGAAGCAAATGGAAAATAAACAGAAAAGGATAAATAAAACAGAAAAAAACTAATTTACTCATTTCATTTACGTATGACACATTTCACAGAAAATGTGTCCTGCAGATTATAGATGTGTGTCTTGATTAAGATCTAATTATCCCAGGTCCACTGGGGTTTTTAAATGAGTGTCTTAAACATTGTGCCTTGTTGGAATTAAGCCATGACGCTGGTGAGTTGGTCAGAGTCTCGTGACTGATGCCACAGGTATGATAAGTCATTTCTCATTATATTTCGTGTATTACGCCTTCCCCCGAGCCACCCCGCTGAAGTCCACGGCAACCTTCAGGGGATGCTGCTTGTTATGAAATACCCTTGGGCTGTCAAAGGTCTGCTGAATATTTTAAAACCCAATGCCTACACCTTTTCTTTCACCCCCATCTCTCTTAATTAGTTTCATTTACTCTTTGACATTCAAGGCACAGTGCGTGTTCATTAAACACTGGCATTTATTGAGGTGGATGTCTCATATATTCAAAATTCCCTTTTTTGCTCAGCTCCATTTGCATACTACTGCAAAGGCAGTGCTGCAGGAGGATTCTGTACCTTCATGTATGTAAGTGAAGGGTACACAAAGCATAGTGTTGGTATGCAAGATGCACTGCCCCCATCTGCCACTTCTAGTTCGTAAGAATAAAACAAAATGTGATTAGTGACGGAAAACAGATAGATAGAATGCAGATTGAACAGATATGAATCCACAGTGTTAATTTGAAAGAGGAAGTGAAAAAATGAAGGGAGCAGATTAAAACAGACCTAAATAATTAAATCCAATTATGTAGCAAAATGAAATAATAAAGCAGAGAGCAATAATTGCTGCGTTCTTCCCATTAAATCATGGCACATATTCTTGGTGTGATATAATTTATTGTCTTCCTTTAGCTGAAAGCTTTTTAAGGAATATAAAGTGTGGAGGGGGGAGAAGCGTGTTTTAGTTGACAGATTTAACTATGAAAGTGTCCGTGAGTGCATTAAATTGGATTAGAAACCTCACTCAACTGGCTGGACAGCTATTTAATCTGAAAGCTCTCGCCATTCCACCCACATGCCACCATTCGACCAGCTTGTCTATCGCTCACAATTAGCGCATGGGAGATTTGACCCACATTTTCTACTTACGTGAAAACCACACTCGTGACGACCATCTCCTCAGCCAGAATAATGTGATGCTGATTGCGTTCATTTGGAGCCCTCTGAATGTGTTATTGCCCCACATGCTGTTTATTTCCATACTTTGCACCGTTTTTCCCCCTTCCTCCTCCCACCCCCACCCCCACCCCAGCCCCCATCTCCCTTCCAGACGTGTGAGAGTGCTTGTAGGGGTCCAGGCAGGGATTGAGAGGAAGCAACAGCAGGGGAGAGAGTGCTGATGGAGGACTTGCATCAGGGTGCCATTCCCATGATCCCCTTCTCCGATGGGCAAATCATGCGAAGGGGGGGCGGGGGGGGGGGGGGGGGGGGGGTGGAGCAGGAAGAGGACAGGGAATGGGGAGAGAAGGCAGGCAGGCAGGAGGGGGGAGGTGTGTATGTGTGAGTGTGTGTGTGTGTGTAGGTGTGGGTTTGGGGGGTGTGGGGGGCTTGGGCATATAGACCTCTGGGGCATCTGAGCAGCACTAGATCAATCCGCAGACGAGCGCAGCGACCGAGCCCATGTAGGGGCACATCAAAGAGTGTGAACGCCACGGCACTAACAGCCACGCTGGGGGTCACAGGCACTGACGGAGGGATTTAGTCACTTTCGAGCTCCGCGTGTCTGCAGCTCGGTGGCAATGTCACGCTGTGACCTCTGGACGCGGGTGAGGAGGGTCCCCAGGCGCTGGCCACGCGTCACAGCGTGTATCGGTTGTGACGTGCGGGGAGCCGCAGCCCAAATGAAACACCTCGATTTATGTCCGCCGCGACAGCAAACGACAGCCATAATGCGCGAGCTAATTTGCAACTGATGTCCACTAAATTTGTGATGCTTTCTTAATATGCACTATGTGTGTTCGGTGGCAATACATTATGGGCAGACTCGACATTTACTGGGGCTTACGAGGCTCCAAGGACGCATTGTGATCTGGCTCATCCGCAAGCGGTCCCAAATTATTCATTTGGGGATTGTTTTATGCATTTTGGGACTTTTACAGCCCGTCGGACGGGATCTTTCTCATCTGCAAGCGCTAACTGCCTAACATACATTTGCAATAAAGAAGGTTTTACAAATCTGCCGTGGGACTGCAGCCTTGCTTCTGTTAACTTGGCGACGAGATAAAACACATTGATAGGCAGGGAATTAAAACAGTCGGAACACAGTTTCACGGAGAACCACTTGCATGGTAGCATTTGGCAGAAGCACAATATCAAACTGAGCCTGAATAAAATATTCAGTTCTTAGAGATGTCTATTATGCTTGTGAATGCGACACTGGGAAAGGAGTCGTTTTGAAGTCTTTCAATTAAAAAAAAAAAAAAAATGTGGCGAGGTGCTCATTAAAATCAATACCTACTTGTTTTCTTGGATTGCTGCGACAGTTTATTACATGTTGTCATCGTAGAGGGAATGTTGTCACAAACTGTTCCTCCCACAGCCTAAAAATAAAGACAGGCAGGCAGTGGTTAATGAGTGTCTGTTCATTGCTTCTGTGCCTCCATCAACTTATTATGCATTAATAAATAAAAACCCTTGGAGAGGACTCGCAAGCCGCAGACAAAAACCAGGGAAGTTACTTAGCAGTACATCTTCGCAATCTGAGTTAAAATGTCAGCTAAAGCTGTTTTTTTTACTCTCCGTCCCATCTCCACAGCCGTATCTCTAATGCATTATGACCGAGCGATGGTTCATTCTGACAACACTACTAGGCCACCACCAGCCAGCCTGCCTGCCTGCCATCAGACCTGTTCTGAGGTGAGAGAGAGAGAGAGAGAGAGGGAGGGAGAGAGGGAGAAAGGGAGAGAGAGAGAGGGAGAGAGAGAAAGGGAGAGAGAGAGCGGGGAGGGGGGAGAGAGGGAGAGAGAGAGATAGAGAGGGAGAGAAAGAGAGAGAGGGGGGGGGGGGAGAGAGTGGGAGAGAGAGAGGGAGAGAAAGAGAGAGGGGGGGAGAGAGAGAGAGAGAGAGAGAGAGAGAGAGAGAGAGGGAGAGAGAGAGGGAGAGCCTCAGTGTTACAATGCTGCCCCCCAGTGCATGCTCCTCCCAGCCCACCAGCCTCCCTCCTCCTCCTCCATGCAGGAGAACCTTGTGTGTGGACCTTAGCTCCACATCCCACACTACCCTTCACCTACCCCACCAACCAACCCTATGCCCCTCTACCCTTAACCCACAGCCTCCCACCCCACCTACCTCACCCCACCCCACCCCACCTCACCCCAACCAACCAACACCCACGTCCCCCTGGCATTTCTCAAAGTCAAGTCCCAGGCAAGGTGCCTCTCATTCCTCTACATCTGTCCCTATCGCATCTTTGATTCACACAGACAAGCATTTTGTGGGGACATAATGATGAAGCGTGCAGCAGGAACACCGGGAAATGAAGGAGAAGAGAGAGAGAGAGAGAGAGAGAGAGAGAGAGAGAGAGAGAGGGAGAGAGAGAGAAGCAGAGATAGAGAGAGAGTGGGTAGGTAGGTATGGGGTGGGTGGTGGTAGAGATAGAGGGAGAGAGAGAGAGAGAGAGAGAGAGAGAGAGAGGGAGAGAGAGAGAGAGAGAGTGGGTAGGTAGGTATGGGGTGGGTGGTGGTAGAGATAGAGGGAGAGAGAGAGAGAGAGAGAGAGAGAGAGAGAGAGAGAGAGAGGGAGAGGATGAACATATGTATAATGCATGTGTGTAACTGCCTGAGTCAGCGAGAGCCATGATTTTAGTAGGGCTGGATGTGTGTCTGGCTCCTGTCCAACAGCATGCCATCCATACCATCCCTCAAAGTGCATTTATACTCCTGCTGCTGCTGGCAAGAGCTTGTCCTGGCTGTTTGCTCGCGGCAGCCCCAGAACTGATGATGATTGCCATGGCCATAACATAAAGGCAGTTATAGGCTTGTTTTTCTGGGTTATTACGAGGATATTGAGGGCCCACACATGTGTATCTCCCAAAGGCTTTGCCCGTTGCCACAGGTAAAGTCTTAAGCTAGACAAATGACTTGTTTGGGTCATTCCACTCCATCAGAAAGCTAGAGTGAGCGCTGGTGCTAAAGTTGTCATCACTGCCAGTGGCAAACGCAAGCCCACCACTACACCCCCACCTGCACCCCGCACCCCCACCCCCACCCCTCCCTTTTCCCTCGCCCCTCACATCCTTTAGAGTCGGCCATTGTTGACAGTTTAAGTAAAGGTTCTGCTAATCTCATCTCACCCTCACTACTGCAACCAACAAAATAACTCCCCCTCCTCTCCCCACACACAAACACACACACTCACACGCACACAAACAAACACACACACGCACATGCACACACACACACACACACACACACACAAATACATACACACACGCACACAAATACGTATACACACACAAATACACACACACACACACACACACACACACACACAATGACATGAAATAGGGGACTGTGACATTGTTGAAAAATTGAATTTGTATATTTAAAGCCAAGGGACTTATTTAGCCATGTGGCAGTCATTCATTAACACTGAGGGCTAAAACGTCGAAATTCTTCTTGCTGCTGTCATCCTAAAGTTCCTCTCTCCAGTCGCAGGTGGTGGTTTTAGATGTATTTTATGTTTTTTTATTTTTTATTTTTTTGTGCCAGGCTCCCGTCTTGCCCAGCCCTGCGCCTGGGTTTGGTGCCTTCAGCGGTGGACATTGTTATGAGAGAGTGCGTCACGGCTCTTTTTCTTGCCTTGCTGACTCCTGGCCAAGTTTATGGAGGCTGACGTTTGCCTCGGACTCACACTGTAAATGACAGTGTAAATACACCCCCGCATTTCTCACGCCGGCAGAGCCGGCGCCGTAAAACGCTCAGATTGATAGAGCAATATCCAATTCCTCCCTTGAGTTAGAGGGCAAACTCCTGCGAGTCGGCCATCGGCCACTTTGCCCTCCCTTTGACTCCGCATTTAAAAATAAACTCCCCCGTTAGAAAAAAAAGGAAAGACTCCCACACACACACACCCTCTCACACACACGCGCAGACACACACACACCTATACCCAGACACACACACACACACACACACACACACACACACACACACACACACACAATGCTTTATCAATGGGCAGCAGCGGCGGGTGCGGCGAGTGCCCTTTTTTTATCTGCTTCCCGGCTCCGGCCTAGAACAATTAACGTTCCACCGCGGGGGCCCCCGCACACAGCTGAATCACCCTCTAAGCGCGGACGTGGCCCCGGGGGCCCCGGAGTAATGCATCTCCCATTGTGCACACTTCCATAAATTACGGCGCGGCGCGAGTAGGCAGATACAAATAAAGGTGATTTAGCCCAAAGAGATGCTGAGGGATGGCACTCATTAGGGGCCGAGCGGGAGACGAAAGTCGAGATTTAACTGAGAGGAATTCCTGGCCATTAGTGCACTGGCAGCGCCCGTATTGATAGGTTTTTAATAAGACGCCGCATTAATGGATATCATGAGTGAGTGGGTTTATGGTAATGGGGACAGGCAGCGGGAGGGGGGTTGGGTTGGGTGGGGGTTGGGACGGGGGTGGGGGTGGGGGTGGCGATGGTTTGCGCAGGAAGTCTCCTATGTGGTTTTTGTTAAAATTTCCATACCCTCCCGAATCCCACCTCCTCCTATCCTGCAACACACACACACATGCACACACTCACACACACGCACATATGCACACATTTACACACGCACATGCACACACTCACATGCGCACACACACATGCACACACACACATGCACACACTCACACGCGCACACTCACGCACACACACACACATACTCACATACACACGCTCACGTACACGCACATGCACACACACACCCACCCACACCCACACATACATATTCTCACTTTTACGCATGAACACATTGGAAGTTGTCAGTGTGGAGGGGGGGGGGGGGGGGGGGGGGGGGGGCTCTAAAAAGCTGTTCACCACACAGTGGCATTGTGTCGTTGGCTCACTCCAAAAGGCTGGAAGGACGGAGCAAGTAGAATGATAAAAGCTTGTCGCGTATTAGGCTGAGTGACACCGGAGAGAGGGTGGAAGTGGCAGTGATGAACGGGGTGAGAGGGCCTTTGTGCGTGTGGGGGAGTCTTCATTTCCTCCTATTAATCATAGGAACTAATTCTCCACCCTGCTCCAATTTTAACCCTACCCTACCTCCTCCTCCAGATGCTCTAATTGAAATATTAGCTGCAAGTTAAGTAAATGAAGTCGATTTAATCAGCCCAGTGTTTTTTTTTTTTCCTTCCCAATCTCCCCTGTGTCCTCGAGATCTTTCTATTAACGGAATGGTTGAGGGATCCATTTGGAGTTTTTAAATAGGCTGACAACTCTATTTTCTCAATGACAAAGATTTCAGAGATTAACCTTGCGAGAGCGTGAACTTTCGCGCTCGCAGTCAGGAGGTGGCCGATCTCCCAGCAAAGATCGTTCACCTCTCCTTTTTTTTCACTGCCAAAGACTGAGCAGCGTCCGAGGTCGTCGTGTTCAAGGGGAGAACTTCCTTTTTTTTGCGGCCCCCTCCTATCCTCTCGCTGCAGTCGTTTAAGGTCCACAGTCACTGTGTGCACATGGACGAGTTGAATACGATTGGAAAGGGATTGGGATCGTATCGAATTCATGTGCACAGGCTAAAGATCGTATAGGGATTGGTTTCGCGAATCTGATTGAAATCCCTGGCTTAAGCCGATGTTAATCCGCTTGGTGCCACCTTGTGCACGGGATCATATCGGATTTGCGTACTGCGCATGCACAGGAATGCACTGCTTGTAATATCAAACGCCGAAAGCACAGTTCGTGTCATATCAAGGAAACCAAAAACGCTGTTTATTCGTTCATACGGAGTTCCAAACAAAGGATAATGCACAACATGTATGCAAATGCTGCTCTGTCAACCTCCTCGAACACCATCTTTGTTTATATGCCGCCAGATAGTTTGTTTATTTTCTTTTTAGCAGCCGTCAACCAGAAGTAGTTCTAACACTACTTGTTTAAAGGAATACATCGCCACCTAGCGTAGCGGAAACTGACAGATCTCTGACCATTATCCGATTACACAAACTCCATGTGCACTTGGATTTTGGGACAGACCACCCGTTGGGTAGCAACACCCAATCCAATCCAATCCCAATCCAATCCGATCCTACCATGTGCACGTAGTGAGTGAGGTGAAGTAGTCGGGACGCTCTGCTCCCTGATAATAGAGCGAGGGGACTGTTGTGCTCACACAATGCGGATTGAGGCATACGCCGATTGTACCCAATGCTCGCTAAATGTAGGAGTTTGCACTGAGAGTTGCCTTTGTATTGGAATCCAATTCTATCTAATCCAGTGGTATCCAGAGAGATTGTGAGATGGGGCACACCTCTTGAGTATTTGTATCAAGGGGTTAGGGAGGTGGGAAGAGGGGTTGATCATTTGAGAGTCTTTTTACATTATTGACCCTCCCTCTCACATGGTTAACACAATTCCTATTAATTACTTTCTAAGTAGAAAGAGAAAGAGACATATTGTTTTATACACTGGAGTAACTGTTCTACTGAAAATCCCACAGAGGTCTGTTACAGGCGAGTTAATTCTTCAGAAGTGGATATGCCTTTTTTTCTTGGTGCAGATGAATTTGTAAAGCATAATTCAAAGACATCATTTCAATGGAAGCAAGACTCAGGATGTGTGAAATTACACTCGGAGAACTTATATACACTTTCAGATAAGGCTTATGGAAAACTACCGTGCTTGAAGTTTGATTTCATTTGTTCGGTAATTGTATTCATAGAATTTTTTTGTTTGTTTTATCCTCTTTTGACACTTTTTTTTTGCTCAGAGGTTCGAGTGGACAGATTTTATAAAGATATTTTTTTGTCTGTCTGCCTCAGTCCTGCCCTCTCTCTAACCTTGCAAACAGCTGATTTAGGAGTACTGACAATGCCTGCTCACTCAGCATAATGACGGAGATGGAAAAGGCGACTTTGTTAAGTTCACAAGCCATTTCGACCGAGAAGGTACACCATTTTCTTAGTGCCCTTAAAAGAAAAAAAAAAAGTCCTCACAGACAGGGAATGGACAGACGGCGCACCCTCATGGCTTACCGATGCTGAATCTGTAAAGCCAGCTTTGTGGTTGTCCCCCCGACCAAGGGCTGGTTTATGCACAGCCAAAGCTTTCATTAATGGTGCCATTGCACAGCTGGCTTTGTACTTATATTTGTTATCAAACGAATGGGTAGTGAAATGAATGTCAGGACAAGCGGAAAAGAAAAAAAAAGAAAAAGAAAAAAATGTCCAGAGGCAAAAAGAGAGCTGGGTAATGAGTTTCTGTTGTCCACTGTTCACAAAGCAAAACCATTTTTGCTCTGGCTTGCATTTGAAAATGAAACATTATCTATAATCAACATCTCTTCCCCAGTCCATCCTTGAACAGTATGCATCTGCGCAATCAGGCTCCTAACTGAAGCCATGCCTCATATTTATATAGGCTATAAATGTCTAGCTTGTTTTTCTTCCTTAAAGACGAAAAAAAAAAAAAAAACATATTCAGTGTGTAGGTGGATAAGAAAGAAAAAGAATTAAGATGGGTCCCCTAAAGTGACTTGATATCGATCTCATTTTCCATTTCTTGATTAGGAAGAGCACCTGAAGCACTGACCAAGTCTATTTTCTTAGCTCTGATATTTCTGGCAAGTCTTCTGTTTGATCAAAGAGCACGGAGGCCAAATCCATTATAAAAGTATGCAAATGAGTCTGGGGGAAGATAACATGGAGATTGCCCATGTGCAGCACCTAAATGAGCCGTAGGAGATCTCCGCTGTCTAAAGCTGGACCCTGTTACCTGGCTCATATCTCACATGGATTTCAGATCTGTCCATATATACAGTATATACGTGTGTGTGTGTATGTGTGTGTGTGTGTGTATATGGTATGTATTTGTGTGTGTGTATGTGTGTGTGTGTATACAGTATGTATTTCTGTGTGTGTGTGTTTGTGTGTGTGTGTGTGTGTGTGTGTACATGTGTGGTTGAAATATTTAATTATACTCCATACTGACCAATCCCTCATGAAGATATGTCTTTTTACATTTAATTGGCACTCTCTAATAACCTTATCAGTGCAGAGAGCCAGCATTCTATTTACCAACTCATAACTTTTCGTAACAAGTGCCACCCCCCAAAAACCAATCAGTCAAGATCTCGCTCCCTTTTTTTCTCTCTCTCTCCCTTTCTCTCTCTCTCCTCTCTTTCTCCCGCCCTCTGCTTTTATTGAAGGTGGACGTCAGATAACAAACCCCCCCACCCCATCCACCCCTCCCCTCCCCTCCCCCACTCAACCTCGCTATGCCTGTGTGTCTGCAGAGTGGCGATAAGTAAATCAATATGCTGTCACTTCTTATTTTTACAGGCGGAATTGTAGTCTCTGCACCTTGCGCAAGGTGACGGGGCCCGAGCTCCGGCTCTGTGATCTGGTCAAGCAATCCATGCGCTTCTCCGGCTGCATATTCCGCGTCCTTATGCCGCACCGGGTGCCGGTGCAGAGTGGGCAACGTGACCCCCTCACGGGCCACTCCGACAGTCAATGACAGCGGCAGTGGCAGATGTGCAGGCTGTGGCAGAGAGGTGACGGTGGAACAGCGTGTCATCTGTAAGACGGAAAAAACCTCTCATTTCACTTTTTTTTTCAATTTTGCGGCTTTCTCTCTTTGCCCTGTGAATCAATAGGATGACATAGCCTTGCATGTATGTGGGTGTTTGTGACTTAGCCTGCATGTGTGTGCATGTGTGTTTGTGTGTGTATGTGTGTGTGTGTGCGCGTGTGTGTGTTTGTGCATACTGTATGTGTGTGTGTGTCTGTGTGATTGTGTGTGTACATATATATCTGTGTGTTTCTGTGTGCTCTCAGTATCAATTCTCACAAAAACACTGCAAATTGAACTGCACAGAAAGCCTGAGTGAAGACTGCAAGGCAAGTCAGAGAACACAGTGTCTTACTACTTTTTTGGGAATTATCATACAGAGATGGCAACTGGAGCTGCAAATGATTGAGGAATCCAACATAGCATGCAGTATTTTTTCTCTTATATTAAAACAATGCTTTTTGTCACTTAGAAGGTTTTTAGATCAACAGCAGGGTTTAGCGACTAAATAATCATACTTAAGAATGGGCATGGTTTCTTTTCTATTTGATAAATTGTCCCCAACAAGGAATTTCTCCAGCATGGTGTCTCTGATTTTAAACTGTATTCAATAAAATATGATCACGCCCACCTCTGAGAGACAGAGTGTTAGGAAGGTGTCTTTAATCTCAGCAGTCATTGTACATACAACATCCACCAAAGACAGTCTCTATGGAGACACGAATGAACAAAAGCTGCCCTACATTACACATATTCCCAAGTGCCACAGAAAAAGAAAACCAAAATGTCTTTTGTCTTGGATGTGTTTGTGTATTGTGATTAAAGTAATTGTAATGGCAGAAAAAAGAAGTGGTTGCTTGTACTTCCTCTGCTTCAGTGACCCAGCCAGTCGTTCAGGGTAACTAACTGTATTATCTCTCTGCGCTGAAGTGGCCAGGGTGCCTATTCACACGCAGAATGCTCCTCTGTAATAGGTACAAATGTAAGACAGATGCCATGTGTCCACCGACATGACGTTAATAACACGGGGGAATATTGAGATGAGTCTGTCCCACCAGCCTTTGTCTCCACTTTAGCTTAAGCTCTTTTCAGATCGAGCAGCTCTGTGTCGGAGCCGGTGTACCCGCACCGGATACACTTGGAACCGAAGTGCTTGCCCATGAACGGTCCGCGTTCATACACTTATGTGACCCCATGATGCATTGCCACCAAAACAAACATGTAATCATGGTTCGCTTAGAAAAAAACAAGTTTAACTTGGTGTCCGTCGGGAACCAAATTGCTAGTTCCCCATCACTCTGAGTTTCGGTGTGAATACATCAGCCGGTTCAAGATTAGGTGCAGGAAGCAGTACCGGCATGGTTCTCTGCCGGTCTGAAAATGCCTTTAGTGGGACAGGGTGTTGGTGTTTCTCAAAGGAGCAGAACATAGATCAGGTCCAATCTATGGGAGTTAAACGTGTCAATACGGGGCGTCCACAGCCAAGCCTGATAAATACAAAGAATGATGAAGCACTCCAGAGAAGATTCCTCTTATTTGCCTGTATTGATTTATCCATACTGTTTTTTTTTAAATGTGAGGTTTGTGTAGGTCGGGAATAAATTGTAATGGAGCAGCTGTAAAAGCTGATGAAAAGTCACTTTCTGAAGTTTGGCGACTGTAGTCAAAGTTTCACAGCAGGTACTCATTAATCTAAATCTGACTTGTTTTGTTCACAGCCTAGTCGGCATTTTAACAGTGTGTGTGTGGTTTATCGTTTTGCGTGTAAAATTTTGCTCACACGTGTTCGGCACACAACCTCCCAACACTTGCTGTGGCCAAGCCGACACATGGTTACTTTGGATACACGTGGCAGATTCGGTGAAATGGGAAACAAATGTTACATGACGCAGTGACATGACTGCAAGGCCATGTTGAAGGTGACTGACAGCATTTCCCTGTAATGAAAACTATCTGGTGACAGCCTTCACTCAGCAGAGGCCATCGCTATGGACAATCTCACCCTACTTCTTATCAGTTGTGGGAGTCCCATTCTTTGGATTTGACATCTTTTAGTATGCAGAGCTTGAGTCTGTGACAAATAATAGTGTTTTCTAATAAGATTCACAGAGCTTGAAAACAGCGTCCGGTCTTAAATAATGATATTTTCATGTATCTCCACTCAAGACTGGAGGTTACTGCATGAACCAATGTAGTCTGGAATGAAATGTCACTCCTTACTATCTTTCAAAACCCAAACTAGAAAATGTCAGTCATGAAGTAGGCATAATGAAATATGAATAAGCCTGCCCCATCTTGTGCACATTAATGTCGTCTTGCCGTGCAAGTGCTGTTTCCTGCCGATTTACTCCTTATCATGCTCAAGACACACTGGCGAGGTTGCTGTGTTTTTGTTTTGCTTTGTTTCGCTCATATATTCATGTCTTTTTTTCCTCTCGGTGGAGTTAATAAACCAACTCCATTCACACCACAACAGAAGAAAGGGCTTGATGAATGCCCATCCCAGTATTGATTTCCATATCAAACTGCTCACAAACTAAAACTGACAGGCATACAAAATCACCTTGGCACTGATGGCGAGGGCATGATCTGTGCGTAAATTGACTATTTTGGGATGGAGTTCTTGGAGGTCACAAATTCATGAAGAACAAGACTCTCAGTCCAACAACTTTACTTCAAAGAAAATGTATTACTGGTTAATAAATAAGCTATTTGGGGAACGTTACCCACACCAGCGTTAAGGCCCTCATAAAAACAGAATTCTAGATATAATACAGACTAATATAACATTCTGCCCATTTAAGAGTTTGTCTACAGTCACACATTCATTAACACACAACGCTGGGCATTTCATCAGTGGTTAACATTATTTTTGCATACCATATTGCCGTGTGGTTTAGCCATTGTTTGTGATAAGCAAATATAATCATACTCCAAAGCAAACAGTTGCACAAGGCCGAAGTGGATTAGATCTATGCAGCACAGCATTATTCATTGTGCTTCTCTTCTTCAATGCTCACTTAAGGGACGGATCGTTCAGCCCTCCTGAAATGGCAGCTTTCCCAACTGCGACGATCTGAGTTTAGATCTTGAGATAAAAAAAAAGACAAGAGAGGAGGAGAAGGGTCTGTGTTTTTGTTTGAACAGACAATGGCACACTGTGGCTGTTTCAAAGTTAAGGACTCACATTTGTCTTTACTTTTGTGCCCCCCATGACCACAGGGCTTGCTATCGCACTAATTGTTTTAACCTTTCAAGTCGTTTGAATAATGCAATTGTTTCTTTTGTTCACGTATTAATTGTGCCCATGGGGAGAAGTAAAGTATTACCATCACATGAATAGTTGCTTTCATTTTATCTCACTTGGCATGTAGCTTACAGGGAAGAGCAAGTGAAATTAAAACGTCTTCTGCTAGACAGCACAGTGAGATATGGCCAAGCACCTTTAGGGTGGCCCTGTTTAATGCCATGCCTATGGAAGACTCCAACGCAGGTGTGGATGTATGTCTGGGCAATGAAATAAGTAGAGAGAGTCAGGACTGTGTTAAGGTGAAGTAAGGTAGAAGCAGTTACACAACATTTTCGAAGGCAATTTTTAGATGCTTACAGTGGCGAGGTGTTTGTCAGTTTCTACATCTATAAATGAAGCTTGTAACCCTGTAACCCACAAGGTGGTCTCTGGGTGCCTTCTTAGCCAACGTCCATGCAATATTTTGTCAAACAAATAACTTTGCAAGATGTTATAAACTTTGCAGTGGGCCACAGTGTGTGATGACTGCCCAGCACTGTGCTGTTGTCCAAACATAACAATACTTAAGTGACAGTTTCACTCAATAAGTCTCATTAACAACGTGGCACTGACACTGTGATAAAGTGTTTTGTCTTCTGTCACGAAAGCTTAATGTATTTGTGAATCTATACAAGTTTCTTGGCATCTTCAGTACAGCAAACAAATTAGGTGATAGTCACTTCCTGCTGCGAACACAATTTATTTTACTGATTTATGTGTGGTCCGTTTAAATTGTGAGTGAGGGATTGTCCTTATTTCTCTTCTTGTAAAATTTACTAATGTGGAACAGCTTGTCTCAATCATTGTGCTACAAACATAAAACCTCTCTTGCAAGACTCCTGTTTTTGCTTCAGGAAATTTGAGGTAAGCCTGTCAACAAATCATGAAGCTGCCAAAATGGCGGCTCTGCTAGATGGTGTAAACCATTTTGTTGCCACATCATTAATTAAATGAGAATTGGAAAGTCAATTGAAATAGTTTCATTTAGTAGGGTGTGAAAGCAAAATGTAACTCTGAATCAGTGTGAGATTAAATTGGATGAAGACGTCTCACGACAATGCTTAAAGACTTCTGAGGAAAGAGGTATCGGGGAGAGCAAGCGCAGTGGCGTCTAAGAAATCAATTCCTCATTCGACGTCTCAATTTAATTAGCTGATTACTTCAGAGGAGACAACTAGACAGGAGTAGATTTTTATTTATATTGATCTGACGCGTCTGTGGCCGTCAATTATAACTACAACTAGCAAACCACAGTGCTGGAAAATTCCTAAGATGTGTGTTGGAGCTCTATGTGCATGTGTATGAACATGTGGTGTTTCTGTTTAAGCATAAATATTGTGTTCGTGTGTGTGTGTGTGTGTGTGTGTGTGTGTGTGTGTGTGTGTGTGTGCGTGTGTGTGTGTGTGTGTGTGTGTGTGTGTGTGTGTGTGTGTGTGTGTGTGTGTGTGTGCGTGTGTGTGCGTGTGTGTATGTGTGTGTGTGTGTGTGTGTGTGTGTGTGTGTGTGTTTATTTGTACATTACCTCTCACACACACTCTTGGTAACTCAGTAACTTTCACACAAACATGCTCTCTCTCTCTCTCTCTCTCTCTCTCTCTCTCTCTCTCTCTCTCTCACACACACACACACACAGACACATACACACACACGGGCACACCCACATTAGTTTCATAAGGCAGTTCAGTGCACATCTATAAATAGTCTGTAGGGCACTGCACAACCTCAATTTGCCACCCCCGTAGTCTCCTAGTGCAATTATCCCAAGGTTTATTTCGGTTAAACAGGCATAGGGATGGGGAATAAATTCCTCACCTCATTCAGTGGTGCTTAATAGCAGTGAGAATACTTAATGTCAGCTGGCAATCAATTTGATCAAAGGGGGAACGCAAATATATGCTAGTTAAAGAATGACAGGCTCGTGCTCACAGTGTGAGTGAGAGATTCGCAGATACGTCTACAGTGATCTTTTGCTTGACATCCCTTTTAATATCCTGTCCCAGCCCACTGTGTATAATTACATTTTCCATTCACAGTGTAGATGTAACTCTTAATGACCATCTTCGTGATATGTGTCCCTTCCACCCTCTTTTTTTCTACGTTTTTTCCTTTCCTTTTCTTTTTTTTGTAACACTAGCTAATGCAATGTCTAGGCACGCTGGGATTTTGTCTGCCTGCCACAGTCACACTGCAGTCAGTCTCCGTGATAGCCGTGGGACTGAGCAAAGACGCCATCGTCTGCACTTAATTCACCGGTCGGAGCCTGCCAAATGTGAAAGCTGCAGGTGCCACCTTCACAGGGCTGTGGTGTAGAGAATAGCTGCTGATTTTACCACTGTACTGGGAGGTAGGCACAGGGGGAGGAAGAGAGAGAGAAAAAGAGAGAGAGAGAGAGAGAGAGAGAGGAAGAATAAGAGGATAGAGAGTGTGTGTGTGAGAGAGAGAGATAGAGGAGAGAGAGAAGGAGAGGATAGTGTGTGTATGTGTGTGGGGGGGGGGGGGGGGGTAAGAGAGAGAGAGAGAGAGGGAGAGGACAGAGAGAGACAGATACAGGGGGAGTGAGAGAAAGAGATAGGAAGAGACAGAAAGAAAGAGAGAGAAGAGAGAATGAATAGAGTGTGTGTGTGTGAGAGAGAGAGAGAGACAGAGAGAGAAAGGAAAGACAGACAGACAGAGGGGGCGAGAGTGAGTGAAAGAGAGAGAGTGAGAACGAGTGAGAGAGAATAGGAAAGGGACACAAAGCCATACAGAGAGATGGGGACTTTGATATTCTTCCTCTGGCTTGGGGTGACCTTCACCTGCTTCGGCTGAACCTTGGAACAGAGATATAATGTAGATGAAATGTTCCCCAAGCTGTCCTTTGCCTGCCGGTCTAGTACGCCTAATAAAACAACTGTAGTCTGTATGGCAAAGAGTCCCATAGGGAGGGACTCCTAAGATCATCCCTTCCTGCCTCTCCTTCCCTTTCTCTCTCTCACACTCTCTTTTGTCTGAACCACACCACACACACACACACACACATACACACACGCACACATACACACAATTCTCTCTTCTCTCTCTATCTTTTTCTCTCTCTCTCTCTCTCTCTCTCTGTCTCTGTCACACACACACGAGCACATACACATAAACATGCACACACACACATATAAACACACGCACACTCTCTCGAACACAGACAGACACACACTGACACAAACACACACACACATACATGTACACACATCTCTACAGCTCCTCTCATACTCTCACTCTGCCAGTAAAATCTGTCATGCATTTGTGCACAACATCCTTAACAACCAAGGCCATAAATTCACGGTCCCTGGACCGAGCCGAGCCGGGGTGGGCTGGGCTGGGCTGGGCTGGAGGGTCTGATGGTCAGCGGAGGGGAGGCAGAGGCACCCCCAAGTTGCCATGCTCTCAGCTCTTTATTATTCCATGCTGCATTGCCTTTGAGTGTGCAAGAGCGGGGTATTTTTTTTTTTCACAGTCTGAAACATTTCATATTCGGACTTGGGGGATGGCGGAGTGGATGCTGCACCGATAAGATCAGGCGGCATAGAGCCAGGCTAATGGCAGAGTCCAATCTGTTCGCTTGCTCTGATGTTCTCCAGTGCTATGGTACAGCAGCGCTTGAGAATAGAACATAAGCTGTCTGATGTTCTCGACGTGCTCTTCAAGCTAATTAGAGAACTCCTACAGTGTGGTGTGCTGATCCCTTCACCGTTGTGATTTTGGCCGTCATTTTTGATCCCACCCCCACGATGTGCAACCGCACACACACACACACTCACGCACACACACACACACACACACCCTCGTTCTGCACCAGAACTTATTTCATTCAGCGCCACACTCCGAACACCTCTGCAGTGCACGCACACGGCAAACTTAGCTGCCGGTGTTGCTCAGTAACACGGCACGCCAGGTCTCTCTCCAGGCTGACTGCGTTTGACCTTGTGTTTTCTTACGTACGCTATATAGAAACTCACACTTCCCCCACCCCCGGCTCCACATCTCTCTCTCTTTCTCACACACACACCCATACACACACACACACACACCACTACCCCTCCACTCCTGCCCTTGCAGTGGCGAGCACACCAGTGTGCAAGGTTGTGAAAAATATGTTAGTGCCGGATGAGAGGAGCACCAGCAATTTTTATTATGTGAAAGTAATAAGGCCTGACGTTTAATCACGAATCAGCGAATAAAACTTTAATGAGCAGAGATCCATGAGGTTTGAGGTTATCTTCAATTGGATGGAGTAGTGTCATAAAGATAATAGGTGGGAGTGTGCATATTAAATGAAAAGAGGAAGAAAGGGGGAGGACAAACTTCAGAAGAAGCCTTATTTTACCCAAAATGGACAGACAGCCATTACCTCTTTGACACGCTTCTCCGTCTGTAGTGCAGGCACTGGAATGAGAGCGCCGCTGTTGGTCCTACTTTTTCACACCTAAGATACAGGAACGAAGGAACCTGCTGCATTACATTTTTCATCACATGCCTGCTCCTTGTGATAAAGACAACATCACATCCAAAGATTTGATATATCCCATTTGTCTGTTTGGCGCACTAATGATATGATTAAAGTTAAACTAATTAAAGAATTAAAGATAAATGTTTTATTTTCACGTTACCCTGGTTTGTATTTTTTAAAAGAACTTTTCAATGTCTTTAAATGAACACTGTTGGGTACATAATGTATCAGTAGTCAGATTACAAACCCATTCATCTAGAGGTGTCCAACAATTGTAAGAAATACTAACCTGCCAATTCATCTTTCTCAAGGTAACATGGCTCTTGGCTGTTATACAAGAAACCCTTAAAAGATTATTTTATAACAAACCATTAAGGCGGTGTACACTCAAAGCCATGGAAGAAAACAGTTGCTTTGAAAAAGGAACTGTCTGGAAGTGAGCTGGTGCATTAAAAAAAACACACACACACACACACACACACACACACACACACACACACACACACACACACAGTGGCATTCAGTAGCCTTCCTTAATCACACACCCACTTCACTGTCCCTGTGCACAGATTCTATTCAATGTTTTGTGAAAAGAATTGAAAGGACTGATGGGGCCTTTGAGTTATGTGGCGAACTTGCGTTATTGTTGGCTGCAGCCCTATAGGGTTCAGAAGATACGCTGAATGACAGGGAGAGAACTTTTTCTTCTTATACAACCTACTCCTATTATTGTGACGACTGCGTACAGGTTCACTCCAAGGCTCGAGATAGCAGCATTTTCGCAAACAAAAAAACAGTGTCAAAGCATGTTTCTTTGTCACACTTAACAATGATTTACTTACGCTTTGAATTGCGGCTGTTAAACACTATTTCTTCTACCACCCATTCGCAGCATGAATGTGCCAAGTTAACCCCTCAGTCTCCCTGGCCACGTATTCTGTTAAAAGAGGTCAGCTTCGCCTTTGAGAGCTACATGTACATGCATTTCAGTTCGCAGAAACCTCACATTGTTTGCCTTGATTTTGTGTGGTATGCGTCATGCCCGAAGCTCATTTTCTAGCATTATTAGCGGTGCTTAAAAACCCCATGGACACTCCCAAGTATGTATGCCACAGAAAAGCTGTATTTGCAGTTCTCCACTCGCACCGCGTACCACATGCTGCATGCCGCATACCGCATACCATGCCATGTTTTTGGGTGCTTGTTGTGAGAGAATTATGCCAGAAGTGGGCACTAATAGCTTTGTACATCTAGCCTGGTAAACCTGCCCCTCATACTTCATTTCATTTTGTGCAGAGGGTCTGGAACAGAGACCGTCAGAAACGATTTGCTGGAGGTGTGGACTCTGTTGAAGTTTAAAAAAAAGTGCATCTGCCTTTACCCAATCGCTAACGCCTGGTCGTCACGTATGCAATTAGCCTACCTACCTACGCACTACAATTCAAATGTAGCACACAAGGTCAACGTCACAGCTAACGAACACACCCTCTGTTCGCTGATTGGAGCGTTAGATTTTCTAGTCCCCAAATGCTCCCCAAGAGCGTCCGGACCAGACCCTCTGCACGAAATGAAATGAAGTACGAGGGGCGGGTTTACCAGGCTATTGCACATCTGGCCCTCTGTGTCATTTTTTAATAGGCCGTTAATGAAGATACAGGCAAGAAGTCTTTGGTTAATAAGACAAGCGTCAGGCGTTCCTCACACCGATATCTGGAATGGGCTCTGGCCAAGCCAACGTTTCAGGAGCTAGCTGGGTATTTAGGAGAGGGGAAGAGGACAGGTGCGCATGTGTGTGTGTGTGTGTGTGTGTGTGTGTGTGTGTGTGTGTGTGTGTGTGTGTGTGTGTGTGTGTGCATGTGTGTGTGTGTGTGTGAGGATGTGAGGGGGACTGGGTGGCAGCACGTCAAGGCAGAATTACTCCTCATTACTGGACCGGACAAGCCAGTAAATCACAGGGCAGCGCAGCGGCAACTTTCCCCCCCTCGTCAGCTCGGCGAGGGCCGGCCAAAAGCTGTGCCCACTGACCTATAAAGCCACAGCGCCTCGCCTCCCAGCCACATCGCATTCCGCCAGCCTTTTTTCTTTCTTTCTTTCTTTTTTTCTTTTATTTTTTAACTCTGCCACCTGGGCGGTCCACCACCCGGTCGGTGAAGCGCGCCGGAGACGTCGCGAGCCAAATGTGTCACACAGCTCAGACGTGAGCTGCGACGAGTCGCATCGCACGCCAGTGGCCACTGATGAGGCATAAATCAGGTAGAGCGGTGTGGTAAACAGCCACACCGCACAGGCAAACGGAGACAGACTTCAGTGACCACACGCCCGAAAAAAAGTAAACAAGGAGATTTTGCTTTGTTTCTCGAGGGAGGACGGCATCGGGCTGAGCCTTGTCCCAGCCTCACCCTGGTGACCGGAATGGGGGGAGGGGCGAGAGGTAAGGAGGGAGGTAAGGAGGGAGGGGTTCGGGGGGAGATTGTACCTCCATCCGGCCCCCCAACAAATGGCACATTGCGACACCTTGACATTGTCGCAGCCTTTTGTTGAGGGATGACTTGCCACTTCATTACGTCGCTGCCCGCGCAGACTGCGCGTCCCATTACACCCCCGCACCACGTCGTGCCATGTTGCTGCAAGCCCCATTGCCATTTATTTCGCGGGCGGCCAGATGAAACGCCTGATATTAACAATCTGCTCCATGATGTATCCCTCCCTCACACATCCGCTAGGATGGTCTTGAACCGCTCGTTTGTTATTCCGGTCTTAGCATCAGAGACAGCAATTAATATAAAATGGCTGTTTCTCTCATGGCAGGTAATTCCAGTCATCTATGTCTTCTCTTTTTATTATTTTTTTGGTGGGCAAGTTGTTTTTTTTTCCTCTTTTCTCCAGTTGTTATTTACAATTGTCAATTACGTGCCAAGCCAAGTCGTGGCTTGACAACATGTCCCCATTTCGAGGCTGCCACAGATTTGCCAATTACTCTTCAGTCCACCTCAGTGACCTCGGTTGCTGGAGGGGAGGAGGAGGAGGAAGAGGAGGAGGAGGAGGAGGAGGAGGAGGAGGAGGAGGAGGAGGAGGAGACTGAGCACCTCCTCCGGGACTCAAGGCTGCCGGCCCATCTGCCTCTCCCCCTTCCCTGCCAGCTCTGAGCGAGCGCTGCCTGGCCCTGACTCTGCCGCACTAATCGAGTGACACTGTGGGCTTAAACATCTACAAGGGATTAATTCCGTTCGTTCAGCATCTTCCTCTCTTTTTTGCTCTCCATTCTCTCTGTCTCTCTCTCTGTCTTTCGCTCTCTCTCTCTCTCTTTCAGACACTCTGTCTCTCTTCTCTATTAGTAGGAAGCAGGAGGAAGAGAGAGTGCTGACCCTTAAGGAAGTGAAATCTCCTTTCAGTGTGTACCTCCACACGCACACATAAATTATGCTTGAACTCAACTTGCTCCTCTCGCAGGCTCTGATGGCTTCACGTGCTCAGAATCTCAGCCGCGTGGAAAAGCAAGACGAGAAGAAGAGGAGAGGAGCCTTGACGTTGTACCGCTTGAGCAGCCGGAGAGATTTGTGTGTTTTCACACTGTTGCTGAAGTGGAAGAAAGAAGAGAAAAAAGAAGGAGTGAAAGTGAAAGAAAGGGAAAAAAAAGTCCTCAAGATAATGACATTACGGCAAAAGGGGGCACACTTGATTCCCCCTTTTGCCATCACAGCACACAAATCTCATGCTGGGCACAGGCCACCGCCAATGTGTGGAGAAGACACTGAGGCAATTAAACAAGTAAGTGCAACTGGGCCACAGCATGGTGCTGCAGGGACTCTTCTCTCAGTCCTCTCTCTCTCTCTCCCTCTCTCTATCTCTCTCTTTCTCTTTCACTCTCTCTCTCTCACTGTCTCTCTTCCTCTCTCCTCCTCTCTGCCTCCCCCTCTCTCTATCTCTCTCTCTCTTTCACTCTCTCTCTCACACCGTCTCTCTTCCTCTCTCTGCCTTCCACTCTCTCCCCATCTCTTTCTCTGACTTCTCCCCTCTATCTCTCTCTCTATCTATCTATCTATCTATCTCTCTCCCCCTCTCTTTCATTCCCCCCTCCCCCCCACCCACTCTCTATCTCTCTCTTTCACTCTCTCTCTCACTGTCTCTCTTCCTCTCTGCCTCCCCCTCTCTTCCCATCTCTTTCTCTCACCTCTATCTATCTCTCTCCCCCTCTCTTTCATTCCCCCCCTCCCCCCCACCCTCTCTCTCTCTCTCTCTCTCTCTCTCTCTCTCTCTCTCTCTCTCTCTCTCTCTCTCTCTCTCTCTCTCTCTCTCTCTCTCTCTCTCTCTCTCGCTGGTCAGATGAGAGGGATGTCTGAGACAGCTCAGGCAGGTCACACAGATCAGGCAGGGATTAGCTGCCTTGGAGCCTTGGGGCTCCCACCATGGGTAGAGTGGGGTCGCGTGGGTAGAGGCCCTGGTGAGTCTCCTCCGCGGCCACGACGGACCCCCACCAACCCCAACCGACCCCCAACCGACCCCCACCGACCCCCATCCTCCCACTGCCCGCCACCCCTGATGGACTAAAGGCTTTACCTCGTGGCGTGTCAGAAAGACCAAGAACCCAGGAACACACAGAGAGAGGGAGAGAGGGTGGAAAAGAGGTAGGGGTTGTAGAAAGAGGGGAAGAGAGAGAGAGAGAGAGAGAGAGAGAGAGACAGAGAGACAGAGAGAGAATAAGAGAGGATCGCCTCGTGACTGTGTTCTGTATCCCTGCACAGCGAGGAACTCTGGCTATCTTTTATGGAGGAATAACAACAAGCCCTGCAAAAAAGAAGCCTTTTTCTCACAGAGCAAACGCAGATGGTTGTGGGGCACTTTGTTTTGAGGTTATGATGAATGGCAGCGCGGCCTCCTGGCGTACAGAGGGCCGTGCCTGTGTACCGTGCCTCCAGTTTCAAAGCCCGACTGATTGCTTGTTCATCACACACACACACACCCCCCGCCCTCCAGGTTATTGATTATTTCACTTCAAATACTGAAAGCTCACCGTGTTTACCATGCTTAGGACCTGGGCTGCAGGAATATAAATAATCTGATTTATGACGCCTTTTGCCATGAAAAGAGAAATACTCCTGTGTTATTAGCATAACGGTTTAAAAGAAAGTTTATAAACTTTACTGTCCTTAGTGCTCTTACTGTGTGATTTGTTCCTGTTTACTCATTCATGTTGTTTTTAGCCTGTGTCTTTTTTATTGCTTTGTTTTTTATTAGTAATGCTCTCCATTGGAGTGCAATGACTCTATGACTATGGTCAAGTTACAGTAAAATATTGAATGATAATTTTTTTGTGTGTATGTGAATAAAATGCATGTTTAGTTACTCAAGGCTGTCAACCTTACAGGACTCTCATTTTCTGTAATCTTTAAGTCCATTCCCTTCCACCCTTTTCTCACAGTCATTCTTAATCATTCAAGCAGTGCATGAACTGCTCGGAGTTGCTGCTGGCCATTTCTGAGGCGCTGTCTGAACGCAGAACCTTCCTTGTGCTCACGTGTCCATGATGGTCGCTCTATTCTGACCTTTTTTTTTCCCCTCCTCCAACTTGCTCAAGTTCAGTGGAAATGATTTTCTGGTGCCAAGTTTTTTCACAAGAACTGCAAACCAAAGTCAAGTATCATTAACACGTTTCCATGTATCCCTGCTCCCTCAACATGAATACCTAACTCATGCAAATGTGGCCAGCACAACAGGGCTCTGGGTAAATATTCAGAACGTGGGCTTTAATTATCAACCAAGATTCATCATTGAAATTAATGAAATGTGAGGGGGAAACTTTTAAGAGCTACTATTATGTACTTTAATGGGATTGATAGATTTAAAAGTATCTGTGCCGGCTTTTTCACTGTCGTTTGTCTGTGTGTGTGTCTCAGAATTTCTCTTGTCCATTTTGTTTTAAGCTCTGGTGTACAGTACATTTCCGTAGGTCAATAAGGTATTAACAGAAGGCATTCGCTGTGGCAGTGCCTCGCAAGCATGTGTGGATCCAATTATCTCTAATGATAGAAGTCAACATTTTTCTAGTCTGAGGAGAGAAGAAGTATGACACGGTTTTCATCATTTCCTTGTTTTAATGCAGGGCACGCTGCACAATCCACTGACATATTTAAATGCCCCGAATCTTGTTCTCCAGCAGAGAGAGAGAGAAAGACAGAGAGTGGGAGAGAGAGAGAGAGAGAGAGAAAAAAAGAGACAGACAGTCAGAAAGCTGGAAAGCAGACAAACTGCTGGACAGGTGAACTATATGAAAGGCAGGCAGACGCTTCAGCCCTTCTACTTTGTATTGATATATATAAAAAGTCTCTCCCAGACTTCATTTGTTCTACTGGCCATTAATCCTGCGCTAGGCATCCTCCATCCTAGGGTTTAACGGCCCTTTTTCACTCTTTCCTGGTTGGAGATTGGGAACGCAATAGGGGGGCCGAGGATCCTCAGGAATACCAATTGGCCTCACCAGAGGAGGTGGAGCAGGGGATCTTGATTATAGATTTTGTTTGAAATGTCTCTTTTTTCTTTCTTTCCTCTTTTTTTTTATCCCCCTCTCCCACCATCCACCTCTCTCCTCTCCACCCCCGTCTGCACCACCCCACCCCCCCCCCCCCTCACCACCCCTCTCCCCCATACCCTTGGATGCTTTGATAGCAGCAAAAATCTGTCCAGGATATTGTGCGAAGTAGTTCATATCAGAGGGACATTGGATAAAGATTTCACTGCGATTGCATATATATGTGTAGGCCATCAGTCATTTTAACGAGTTTTTTTTTTTACCCCCAGCTGTGAGTTTAGAGAATTTTGGAATAATATGATCCATGCAGGCACTTTGACTGCTGCCTCGTTCTTTGTGTTGCATGAATAGGATATCAAAGCGTATATAAAAACTAGCGACCTACACAGGACGGGTTTGCACTACCACCAATACGGATGACATGAACTCACCTCTGAAGCGCAAGGAGGAGGGGTTCATTCACACCACTTTCTGAATGCTGTGTAGTTGGCATAATACGTCCTTGTATTCCTAACTGCAAACGATTCTTCTCTCTCCCACTCTCTCTCTCAATCTCTGTCTCTCTCTCCGTCTCTATTTCTCTTTGTCTTACACAGAAAATCTCGTAAGGGTTCAGAGGTCTCCCACCTCCTACATTCACGAATGCAGCAGCAATTAGTAGTGGAAGATTCAAATATGTCATACCTTTTGTAATTGCTCGTGGCGTTGGAGGTAAAGACTCACTACTGAAGCGGCTTGCCACATTAGTGTGTAGCAGAGAGTTAAACATCATCTACCTCCGCCTCCACCTTGCTTTTGTAGGTGCCCACTCGTGACCTTCACTATTTTCTCAGCGTGCCTATTTATCATTTACAAGCTGGGGGACGAAGCGTCGCCTCCCCCCATGCATGATTTCCAGTGCACACATATGCAGCCGGTCGTTAGAACATCTTCAGCCCGTTCCCAAGACAACCGAGGTCTCGGTCTCCTTCTCTCTCCCCGGCAAGAATAGAGGTTTTTGTTGTGACTGTGCATACAGAGAGACAGAGAGAGAAAGAGAGAGAGAGAGAGAGAGAGAGAGAGAGAGAGAGAGAGAGAGAGAGAGAAAGAAAGAAAAGTCAGAAAGAAGGGGAAAGAGAGGGAGGGAGGGATGGAAAGTCAAGCAGGGAGGGAGAAAGAAAGAGGGAAAGAGTGAGAAATAAACAGACAAAGAAAGAGAGAAAGAGAGACGGAGAGAGAGACCTAAATAAAAAAGGAGAGAGAAACAGAAAGAGAGAGGAAAAGAGAGGGAGGGAGGGAGGGAGCGAGGGAGAGAGACATAAAAAAGGACAGAGAAAAAGAAAGAGAGAGAGAAAGAGAGAGAGATAGGGAGGGAGAGAGAAAGCGAGAGAGAGAGGTAGAGATTGAGAGAGAGAGAAAGAGTGCGCTCCAGCACTGCCGCTGCCTTTAGCCCCACTACAGCTGCCAGTGCTGGGCGTGGGGTCACATGTATGCTCCGTAATGTGCTGGAACAGGTTGATGAAGAAGCAGCAGGCGGAGGGGAGGCAGAGGGGCAGCGGTCAAGCTAAGGAACAGCACCGTGGGATCCATGCCCATCACCACAGCTTCCCTCTGTCACTCACTCAGCACCACAGATGTGTCTATCGCTCTCCTGCTCTCTCTCTCTCTCTCTCTCTCTCTTTCTCTTTCTCTCACGCTTTCCATCCATTCCTCTCTCTCTCTCTCTGTTTCTCTCTATCTTTCTCTCTTTCTCTTGGACATTCCATCCATTCCTCTTTCTTTCTCTCTCTCTCTCTGTTTCTCTCTATCTTTCTCTCTTTCTTTCAGACATTCCATCCATTCCTCTGTCTTTCTCTCTCTCTCTCCCTCACTTTTTCTCCCTCTCTTTCTCTCTCACTGACTTGCCATCCACTCCTCTCTCTCTTTCCCTCTCTGTCTCTGATTTTCCATTCTTCTTGCTTTCTCTCTCTCTATGTATATATATCTTTCTCTCTCTCTTTGTCTCGCTGCCTGACTTTCCATCCCTCCCTCTCTCTCTTACCCTCTCTCTCTGACTCTCCATCCCTCTTGCTCTCTCTCTCGCTCTCTCTATCTATGTATCTCTCCCTTTCTTTTTCTCTCACTGACTTGCCATCCACTCCTCTCTCTTTCCCTCTGTCTCAGATTTTCCATTCTTCTTGTTTTCTCTCTCTCTTTCTCTCTCTCTCTCTTTCTCTCTGACTTTCCATTCATTCCTCTCTCTCTATCTCTCTCTCTTTCCCTCTCTCTCTGACTCTCCATCCTTCTTGCTCTCTCTCTCTCACTCTCTCTCTGACTCTTCATCCCTCTTGCTCTCTCTCTCTATCTCTTTCTCTCTTTCTCTCTGACTTTCCATCCATTCCTCTCTCTCTATCTCTCTCTCTTTCTCTCGCTGCCTGACTTTCCACCCCTCCCTCTCTCTCTTTCCCTCTCTCTATCAATGTATCTTTTGTCTCTCTCTCTCTCTCTCTCTCTCTCTCTCTCTTTCTCTTTCTCTCTCTCTCTCTCTCTGTATCTCTCATGTTCTGTTTCTTCTGTCTCTGTCTCCCTGCCTCCTGTATCCCTTTACCTCAGTCACTGCGGCAGGCTGCCAGCGTCAGTATTCAAAGTGACAACAGTGCCCCCTGTTGGTGGTACCCGCTGTCAGAAAATGATTTGCCTCCTGTGAGGAATCGCCGCCCTCAACCTTCTGGCTCGCCCTCTCTCCATCTCTCCATCCTGCTGTTTTTTTCTCTCTCTCTCTCCTAGTCTTTTTCTTTCTTTCACCTTGCTCTATCTAACCCTTTGTCTGCTGAAATGGTTGTATTGATTTGTGCACCCAGCCTACTGGGAAAAAAAAAAAAAAAATTTAGTGGCCATACATCGGGGGTGTTGACTTACCTTTGGTCACCATAACGAGGGCCCGGAGTGTGACAAGGGGGACCGGCGCGCCGGCACTCTGGGCTCGTTACCTTGGCCGAGCCGTGGCAGTGGTGTGGCACTCGCTCCGCGGAACAGCGCTTCGGGGAGAGACGCTCGGCGCGCCTGTCCGGCGAAGGTGGATAATTATCTGTTATGATCACAAGAAACGACAAGAGCTGCTAGAGAGCAGCCAGTTATTTCGAGAAACCGCAAAAAGAAAAAAGAAAGAAGGAGGAGGAGGGGGGTAGAAAGAAAGAAAGAAAGAAAGAAAGAAAGAAAGAAAGAAAGAAAGAAAGAAAGAAAGAAAGAAAGAAAGAAAGAAAGAAAGAAAGGAAGGAAGGAGAAGGGAGGAGGAGGATGGAAAAAAACTGTAATGATTAAAAGTGGTTCTGCCCTCCTTGTGTCTGTGCTGAGAAGATTAGTGGCTGACCTGGGGAATGCGAGTGACATCTCTTGACAGTTCTTTAAGCATGTGAGAGGCTGACAGCCCGGCGCGGTGCGGCGCCGCTCGCTCACACAGGGAAACATGACGGAGCGGAACATCTGGCCAGAGCGGGGCGGCGGGGCCGGCGTTTGAGGAGCTGATCTGAGGCTGAGAAAGAAGAGGCACCAGAAAAATGACTAAAGGCGTGTAGAACAAGAGACTGAGCTCAGCTGATGAAACCAAGTGCCCAACAGTGACTGCTTAGACTGGCAGTAAACACACGAGGAGATGCCATTGTGAGCTGCCTGATGTTGGTGATGATGACAATGATGATGATGACGATGATGATGATGGCAGCGTCAGATCCCTTAATGGATGCACTGATCTCATTTAGTCTCATCATGCAATAACATTTTGTTCCATTTGGGATAATTAAAGTTCACGGAGGAGAAAAAGGCTGCAAAACATGAAAAATATTTACACAAGTATACAAGTATAGCACATCAAAGGCACTCTACTGGTTTCTCTCTCTCTCTCTTTTGCTCTCTCTATCTCTCGGCTTTCTCTCCTCTCTCTCTCTCTCTCTCTCTCCCTCTCTCTCTCTCTTTCACTCTCTCATCTCTCTCTGTGTTCTGTCTCTCTCGCTGTCTGTTTTTGTTTTTTGACTTGACTTGTCAGACAAGCAAGCATATAGCGGCCATTTGCATTTTTGTGTCCCTCTCGCCCCTTTCCCCTGATAGTTCTTAATTATTCTAACCATTTTTGCAATTCATTGTGTGGCATTTTTAATTAGAGCACAAAATGTCAGCATCTCTCTCACAAAAGATTAATGGGATTTGGATAATTTTCTGCCACCCCCCCCCCCCTTCTCTCCGTGCCTCTCTCCCAACCCCTGCCCCTCCCACCTCCACCCCCACCCCCACCAGTTCCCAAGTAGCTGTCCTAATTCTGACAACCAATTCATAATGCATTTGATTGTGAAGTGGGGGATTTTGGGTCTGCCGAGTGAAGCTTAGGCTTCGTTCTTTCAGCCGTTCTCCAAGGGGACGAGAGCTTATTGCCAGAATAAACATGAAACTGTGTTTTTGATGCGTGAAGAGACACACGATGGTAAACACGTACCAGTGGGGACGAGGAGGAGGATGAGAGGAAGAAGAAGAAGAAGAAGAAGAAGAAAGAGGAGGAGGAGGCAGAAGAGGAGGAGGAGGCAGAAGAGGAGGAGGAGAGGGACGAATCAAACCCATTATTTTCTAATAGACCAAAAAGTGTGAGGGAGGAGTCCTTGGAGCATTTCACTGTCCCCAACACTCCCATGCTCACAAATGACTTTGCCACTGAAGCAAAAAAAAAAAAAAAAAACTATTTTAACTCCTCCTTGTAATGGGTCCTTTTATTTTACTTTATTTTACTCTAGCTTTCCATCTGTCTATTATTTCACCCTCTCAGCAAGTATCTATCTATCTATCTATCTATCTATCTGTCTATCTGTCTGTCTGTCTGTCTGTCTGTCTGTCTGTGTCTGTCTGTCTGTCTGTCTGTCTGTGTCTGTCTGTCTGTCTGTCTGTCTGTCTGTCTGTCTGTCTGTCTGTCTGTCTATCTATCTATCTATCTATCTATCTATCTATCTATCTATCTATCTGTCTGTCTGTCTGTCTGTCTGTCTGTCTGTCTATCTATCTATCTATCTATCTATCTATCTATCTATCTATCTATCTATCTATCTAAGTAATATACTAAATCGCCCTTTCCCTCCTATCTATACGTTACTGCTTGTGTGTCAGAGGCTAAATCACAGACAACAAATCTTTTCTCTCCGTCGCTCAATGTCCTCCTCTACCTCTCTCTGCCTGTCTTCCGCTGGCTGTCTCCCTCTCTCTCCCTCTCTCTCTCTCTCTCTCTCTCTCCCTCTCTGCTGTGCCTGTGACGTGCCATATCTCACTGCAGTATTTGCGGGTGCTGATGAGGCAGCGGAGTGGCCTGGAGAGCGTGGGGTGCGTGGTCAGGCAGGACGCAGGGCTCCACGCACAGCACCGCACAGCACCACGGCACCACACTATGGCACCACACCACACCACACCACACCGCGGGGCCCCCACCAAGGTTTACTGCAGTCGGCCGTGATAATCAGCGGCTGGCGATGGAGGTGATGAACAGCTTCCTTTAATAGGTTTTATGAGTTCAGCGATGGCCTGTCTCCACTGCTGGCATTCATCTGCCCCTGGAGAGAGCCACAAATGGCTCTAAATTAATAAGCAGACGGAGGCTGACCGATGCTGGGGCTGAGGAGGATGGACAATGTCTCTCTCTGTATTTCTCTCTCTATCTCTTTTCATTTCTCTCTCTCTCCGTTTCTCTCTTTATCTCTCTCTATCTCTTTTCATTTCTCTCTCTCTCTGTTTCTCTCTTTCTCTCTCTATCTCTTCATTTCTCTCTCATTCTGTTTCTCTCTTTCTCTCTCTTTATCTCTTTTCATTTATCTATCTCTCTTTTTTTCTCTTTCTCTCTCTCTATCTCTTTTCATTTCTCTCTCTCTCCGTTTCTCTCTTTATCTCTCTCTATCTCTTTTCATTTCTCTCTCTCTCCGTTTCTCTCTTTATCTCTCTCTATCTCTTTTCATTTCTCTCTCTCTCTGTTTCTCTCTTTCTCTCTCTATCTCTTCATTTCTCTCTCTCTCTGTTTCTCTCTTTCTCTCTCTTTATCTCTTTTCATTTATCTATCTCTCTTTTTTTCTCTTTCTCTCTCTCTATCTCTTTTCATTTCTCTCTCTGTGTTTCTCTGTTTCTCTCTCTTTCTCTCTCTCTATCTCTTTTCATATCTCTCGCTCTGTTTCTCTCTTTCTCTCTCTTTCTCTCTCTCTATCTCTTCATTTCTCTCGCTCTGTTTCTCTCTTTCTCTCTCTTTCTCTTTTCATTTCTCTCTCTCTCTGTTTCTCTCTTTATTTCTCTCTCTCTATCTCTTTTCATTTCTCTCTCTCTCTCTGTTTCTCTCTTTCTCTTTTCATCTCTCTCTCTCTGCTTCCTTCTCTCTTTCTCTCTTTCTCTTTTCATCTCTCTCTCTCTGCTTCCGTCTCTCTTTCTCTCTATTTCTTCCTCTCCCTCCCTTCTGTTTTTCTCTCTATTTTTCTGTCTCTCTTGCTCTCCCTCTCTCTGTCTGTCTCCCTTTTACTTTCTCTCACTACCCCTGTTTCTCTCTTTCTTCTTTCTCCCTTCTGTCTGTCTTTCCTTCTCTCCGTCTCTCCCTCTCTCTCTCACACTCATTCTCCGTCTCTATTGCTCACTTTTCACTATTTAACTCTTTGTGTGCCTGTGTTTGTTTACTTTTAAATGTGCACACATAGACAAACACACAGACACGAAAGTACACACACACACACACACACACACACACAGAGAGAGAGAGAGAGAGAAAGAGAGAGAGAGAGAGAGAGAGACGAAAGTGCACTCACACACACAGACACGAAAGTACACACACACACACAGAGAGAGAGAGAGAGAGAGAGAGACACACAAAAGTGCACACACACACACACACACACACACACACACACACACACACACACACTCACACAGACAGACACACACATGTGCACACAGACCCCTCTGGAGTCCCTCTCTCTCCCAGGTGTTGGGAGGTGGGCAGACAGGGGCGAGATAAAAGGCCTGGGTAAACAGCATGTGGGCATGCATTTTTATAGGACGCCTTCAGCCAGGCCATGTTTGGCCCGCTGCCCATGGCAACCACCGTCACACATCCACCAACGCGCCACTCCAACGCCTGCCGGGCCACTGCAAACGATGGACACAAGTGTTGCACACACACACAAAACAGACACACACACACAACACACACACATACAAACACACGCACACAACACACACACATACATACAAACACACAAAAAGATGCAAGCAAACACATGCACACACACACACACACACACACACACACACACACACACACACACACACACACACACAGACAAACTCACACCCACTAAACCATGAACACAGCTGTAGATACGGCCTCCTTATCTGCACGCCACAGCTTTGACAATGTTGAGTTTTCATTTCAGAGCCCTCTATTTAAACCCAGATGAGTATCGACCAGGCACACGTGATCTTTCATGTAAAACACTTAGTGCACACACGCGGCCAGCCGACAGACCAATCGCGGCCGACCCCTGCTCGACATGCTCCACACATCCGTAAGAGAATGAGGTGTTCGACGGAGCTTCAGTTCTACCCTAGCCTAGAAGCCACCCACTGCTAAGCGTACACCGTATATGTACACACACACACACACACACGCGCGCGCATACACACACACACGCACACATTTCTCCTCGTTGGAAAGATCACTGAACATCTGTGGAGGAGGGGTATGAATGATTTATTTATTACAGCCAATTAAAACTTCAGGAACAAGAGTACTTCAATGAGAATATAAATATCAAATGGCAACTCTGCACAGGTGTTTAGCAATGCAGGCTCATACACCCATAATCAAATAAAGCACTCAGAGGACCTGAGTGGAAGCAGGGTGGTGGTGGTGGTGGTGGTGGTTGGGGAAGGAGGGCACTACACTAAGGAGGAACGAAAACTTCAGCCCTTTGTAATGAACAAAGTAGTCTTTGCTCCTCTTTGGAGAAAAAAGAAAGACGAAGTGGGGTTGGGTAGGGTTAAGGAAAAAAAACACATTCTCTTTCTCATTCTACACTTGTCCTTTTCTTCTTTCCATGCAATAAATGTGATTTTAAGTTTCTTTTCAAACGCCACAGCATAGACAGTGGGCTGATATTCAGGGATGGCCACCCTAAATCTTGGACCAGAAATCAATTTGGCTCACTTGATCCTGTGCCAGAACAGAGCGCTGTGGACCGCACTTCTCCGCAGCTGGGGAGGGCCGATTGTGTGGCATTTGTGGAGGCCCACGCGGGAGTCGACACACTGTATTGTCTGGGAATGTGCATTTAGGCACACTTGGAAACGCTCCGTATCTCTGAGATAGGAGCTGAGCAAAAGACACACAAAAAAAAAGCTGGAGCCCCGGTTTCTTGCCGAGCTCTCCTTTTTCCTTTCTTTTTCTCCTTGTGATTCTTTGAGAAAGGCAGAGAAAAATCATCTCTGTGATGACTGTTGAACGTTTCTCAGGCTCTCTGTCACCCAAGTTCCGTCTGTCAGCACACCTTTTGGGCGAAAATTACAGAGTGACAATCCACATTGATTCAAGGTGTGTGTTTTGTCAGCTACGAAGCGTTTATCTATTTTTTTTTACGTTATAAAGATATCACCAGTGTGGACGATAGATTAAGAGGTTCTCAAGGCTGGGAGCCATGGATTCTACATCACAATCACTTATCTGCTCTTCCAGCAGTACTTTAAAGGATAAGTGTCTGCCTTTTAGAGTGATCTGAGTTTGATTTGAAAGTCATTAGTTAATTAAGTCGACTGAAATCAAGTCTGAGGGAGGAAAATGTCTCAGGAGAAGATGATTAATTTCAACCAGGACAAGGACATCAATTATGTGCTTTTAAAAATACTGGGCAGTGCTTCGGTTTCTCTTGGAGAGAAAAAAAAAAAGAAACAGGCTGACCTGACTGAACAGTCCATCACATTTGTAAAATTAAAGCAAGAGGAGGCAAAAAAAAGCGAAATGTAATAATGGACTGACAGCTTGGCAGCCTGCCACCCATTACCAAAGCCTCCCCATTACCCCTGACACATGAAATGTGATCTTTCCAGTTGTACAGTTAATAAACTGTGCTCCCAGTTCCACTGACAAGTCTCAATAATCAGCCTATTCACCAGCATCTGCCTACACTATTCTCACTACACACCAACTCTGCAGCCCACCACCATCCACCACCCACACACACCCTGCCTGATTGTCTCCAATAAGAATAGACAGATGCCATGCAGGTTTATGGGGAAGAAGAGAGAGGTAGCATTCATGTTTACAAATCAGTTGTACATGGTCTCCTTTCACATTCAGAAATGTCGAGATGTTTCAAACGTCGTGGGTTATTAAAGCCTCGAGGGTATTTATTAAATGTCACTTGTCTTGTGGTCCATCGAGGGTGTTTTCTCTCTCTTTCTTTCTCTCTCTCTCTCTCCCTCTCTCTCTCCTCTCGCTTTCTTTCTCTTTCTCTGTCTTTGTCTTTCTCTCTCTCTCTCTCTCTCCTCCTGCTTTCTTTTTCCTCCTCTCTCTTTGTCTTTCTCTCTCTCTCTCTCTCTCTCTCTCTCTCTCTCTCTCTCTGTCTCTCTCTCTCTCTGTCTTGCTCACTTTTTTTCTTTTTCTTTTTTCTCCCCTCAGAAGCCATTTGGCAGGTTCTCTTTGTGGGCCGTCCAGGCAGAGCAGGTAAAGATTTGTCAAGCAGCCGCAACACAAAAAAAAAGACAGAGAGACAGAGAGAGAGAGAAAGAAAGAAAGAAAGAAAAAAAGAGAAAGAAAAGAAAGAAGGAAGGAAAAAAAGCCTGCACAGCGAGCTTAAGATGATTTATAGGGCTTATTTCTGAAAATGGTAAAGTGAAATTAATCACGCTCCCACCTGACGGCGCTGCTCAGCTGTGATAGATGACGGACTGTCAGCGGGAGACAGTGAGCCATCCATGAAGAGGCCGCCGATGCGCTTCCGCCTCAGATAGACTGACCCAGGGTGTGGCCCCTCCAGATGCCCCTCCGGATGCCACTGCCGGGGGACCGGGGCCCCGGACTGTCCCCCTCGCACCGGGACCACAGACGCAGGGCCTGGGTCTAATGGGGAAGGAGCAGAGCTGATGGGGGGGACGGTGGGGGATGGGGGGGTGGGGGGTGGGGGGCGGGTGTGTAGGCGACGAGGAAGGAAGAGGAACGGGGGATGAAGACAGAGGGAGGAGGAGTGATCCGGGCTGATGTGCTTTCCTCACCATCCTGTAGAACTTCACACAGCTGTTTAGACTGAGAGCTTCATTCCTTCAGATGGATTGCTCATACACCCCCCCCACCCCCCCTCACACACACACACACACGCACACACACACCATCCAGGTGTCCTTTCAGAATCCAACATGAGACAGTGGTGAAAAAAATCCTCAGCATAGTAATGCAAAAGAGAGCTTCAAACAAAACCTGATGTGCTTAATACTTTAATATATTCCGAGCGGAACAATATTGCTGTATTTGAGGGCTATGTGAGTGGCCTGAGATTGAAAGCTATTACAGCGCTATTAAAGTCTGCCGTGAGTTGCGTTTACAGTACTGTGATTTCCTGGGCTGTTTATTTGCCCTAGCCTTGCTTCGTCTATTTACATCAACGGCTCTCATTTACTGCATGAGCCGTAATGTAGACATTAGTGTCCTGTGATTGAAAATCTATGTATTTCCTTTTGCTTTTAAAGTGCCGCAGGTGAAAAATGACGGCAAAATCCGGCCAAACCCGTCAGTGCCAGCTCCGCCATTGTCTGCCTGCCACGAGAAATAAATAATCCTTGTCCTTGACAACGGCATAATTAATAGTGATGTTTAGCGGGTCCATTTCAACGCACCCTCTTAATCTAATTTTGTTTCCACCCTGCGATTTGTAAATTACAGCAAAATGACGCACCATTTAACACTGTCCTTCTGTGCGACAATAGCTATTTTTCTTCCTGCATAATCCACTCTCCCACCCGTTCTCTCGCTCTCTCTCTATCTCTTTCTCTCCTTCTCTCTCCCTTGCTCTCTCTGTCTGTCTCTGTCACTGTCTTTCCCTGCCTATTCTTGTCTCTTTATTTCCCCTTCCCTTCTGCACACTCCACACACAGCTCACAAACATCATCGGGAATTGTACAACTTTACCAGCAAACATTTAACGCTAATTCTTTTAGTGTCAATGCCTCGTCCAAGTCACCATTACATGCCACTGAATGTTAAGCATTGTGCATCTGCCGACGGTAACTCTGACATTTAAAAAAAAAAAAAAAAAGCAGAACATGCTGGTTTGGCGTTGCGGGGTGCAGGGTGCTACAAAATCTATTTTCATCTATTTACACGCTAACAATCGTCATGCTAACATATATCATCTATTTACACGCTAACAATCGGCGATTGTCCAGCTGTCCGAGGGGTTCATCCAAACCCGAAACACGGAGCGTGGAACAAGAGTGCTTACTGCTCTCCTACCAAATCACGCAGACAGGGAGAGGGGTCATGTGCCATTGCGCGCCACTACTTCTTTGAGTCCAACGCAGCTGAGCGCGGTAAGGGGAATAATATCCCAATCAGTGCATTGTGGTATGCTGGCGCACACACCTGATTTACTGGCATGGGCTCTAATGCAATTAGGCTGAAATGATAATAATTTATCACTGGGCAAAATTAAGTGCCTGGCAATGTCAAAGACACACACACACACAGATGTGTAACCACACACACACACACACACATACACACACACTCGCTCACACACTTCCACACCACCCTCTGGCAGACTGGTGTATGTGGTTGGTCCACAATGTTCTTACGGGCTCCAGCATCCAGTGTAAAGTGGCTGGATCCCCATCATTCCTCACCATAATCGCAGCCCTCATTTCCCCATAATACGCCCTTCCGGCCCTGCATGCAGGGATCCAGGGAGCATGTAAATATCGTTTGTCCTCACGTAAGAGAAGGGTATGGAGCTCAGCCAAAAAGCAGTGGGCTTCTGTCTTGGCTGAGAATTAATGAAGCGACGCTTGAGCCTGCAACCTCCGGCCTGTCACTGCTGCAGAGTCCTCCAACCCAAAAAAAAAAGAAGAAAAAAAAAAAAACAGGCTTCGCTACTAGCATGCCACACCATAGCAACTCCTGCAGGAAGCCTGTCATTTCACACGTGTCACGTATGACAGATGCGCACTGACAAAAACCCGGGCAGGTAAGAGAAAATACAATTAACGGCCCCATTGGACAGGGCAAGCATCAATTTACGGGAGCAGTGGAGTGACAGGCCTGGCCAGGGCCACTTCACTCGGCTTGCTTGGCGTCTGGATGCGACTCCACTCACTCTTGGCGGCGGAGACGGCACCTTACTTATCGGGGGCTTTAAGTGCTATCTGTCTTCTTGCCGCCCTCCGCATCTCATCCTCCATCTCCTGACAACTCCATCGCTGTTGCATCAGCACATGGACGCCTGCTGAAGCAGATTACTCACAATAATAAGTAATTATTTAAGTAGGTCACAAGCTGGACTGTGGCAGGGCCTGACGGATAAATACAGGGGAAACACATTGATTGATGGCCTCTCTTGTTGACCGATTTCACTATAGTCTCCTTGTGATACGGTGTGAAGCAACACCGTCGAATCAATTTATTTGTGTGTGTGTGTCTTGCTGATTGTGTATGTGTCCCTGTGTGTGTGTGTGTGTGTGTGTGTGTGTGTGTGTGTGTGTGTGTGTGTGTGTGTGTGTGTGTGTGTGTGTGTGTGTGCAAAGACAGAGAGTGAAAGAGGGAGAAAAAGAAAGGGACAGACGAGAAAAGTTGAGAAAATGTGCCTCGACTCAAGGAAAAAAAAACCCTAAGCTTTAGAGTCGCAGTATTGATCACTGAGACAGAGCTGTAAAACTAGGTCTTCAGCTACTATGTCTATTGGCAATAGCAATGTTTTTTTTCAATGTGTGCTTGCTCTCTTTCCCCCTATCTCTCTCTCTCTCTTTCTCCCTCTCTCTCTCTCTCTCTCAGTCTCTCTCTCTCTCTCTCTCTCTCTTTCGGTCTCTGTCTCTCTCTCTGCTGCTGCTGCCTTTCCATTTCAGGGTCAACGCTAGTGGACAAAGCTCCACACTTAAGAAGAAAAAGTGACTCAATAGAGGCGAGGCAGGCAGACAGGTCAGTGGGGGCAGAGAGTGTGGGTGTGCATCCACTATGGATGAGACTGGAGCAGCAGCTCTTGGGGACTATTTGTTGTTGAGGGAAAACAAATACAGAATGTAAGAGACAGATACAGAGAGAGAGAGAGAGAGAGAGAGAGAGGCAGAGAGATAGAGAAAGAGAAAGAGAGGAAGACAGGAAGATATATAGAATATGTCAAAACAAGATGAAAGGAGTGAATTGCCAAGTCATGAAAGGTTTTTTCTCTCTCTCTCTTTCTCTCATATTCCACAGGAGAAAAGGCAGGAGTCTGCACACTCTATGGAAAGTTTCCCTTTGTTTTTTCTTTTTTGTATCATGCCATCTAATAACAATTGCAATGGTCCACATAGCATTTTTGAAAATAACAGTGTACCGGTCCTTTGCGGTCATGCAGGAATTATTCATTTAGCACTTCTGCCTATCAATGTCCTTGATGTCGCCCCTGTTGCCTCGATTTTTTCGCTTTCAGAAAAGCTCAAAATATGGAAATAATGAGAAACACTTGGTTTGTCGAGACAGACCACGGTCAAAGAATTTTAACGATGCGCGGTTTTCTGCGTCTGTCCTTGTTAAGCTGATTTTTTTGTGGCTGTAACAGGCAGCTTCCCACCACCTGCAGTGGTGGTTAGGGACTCTGGGCTCTGAGCTTCCCCCAGCTACAGTGGTGGTTAGGTGCTCTGGGCTCTGAGCTTCCCCCAGCTACAGTGGTGGTTAGGTGCTCTGGGCTCTGAGCTTCCCCCAGCTACAGTGGTGGTTGGAGCTGTGTGCATAAGCAGGTCGCTGTAAGCTGTGATGCAGCAAGATAGCGCGGCAAAGACCCGCAGACATGACTGATGACGGTGGCTGCAGAAAACAAAACGCTCGCAAACAAGCACAAGCTACCTGCGCTAATTCCTGTAAGCAATCATTGTCAGAATGTTTACATAGATGTCGGCACACTGGAGCAATGGCTTTAATCATAACACACAAATATTAATTGTCTGAGCCTTGCTGTGTCACCTGCATAAAACACACTGAAGTGTCACAGGCTTATTAAAGCCTTTCAGGCCCTCTTTAGGCATGGGCAGTGTTTGCAACAGCACGTCCTGAATCTCCGGCATCCAGTAAATAAATAAAGATTGGATGGATGGATTAAGTGTGTCTGGCATGCCTCATAAAACTAACCTGACCAGCGTGGCTGGTCAGTGGTGTGTACACGTACATTCTGCCCTACAAAGGCAAAGTGCAATAACATTGAAATGCCTTTAAATGTGTCATACTGCCCAGTCAAACATGTTGTAGGTACAGTATAATAATGGTGATGCTTTTATTTACTTTCTTATGGGAAGAAGCAAGTGATGTAGTCACAAGACAAAGGAGGTGTTATAAAGTCAATTTCCAGTTGAAATTCAGTTTTTGCAAAATGCGTAGCTACTGCCTTTTGGCTTTGTAGGGCAGCATTGTTTCTTCTCTAATTAGCCACTTTTCTTCCATGTCTTTTTTTTCGTATCAGACCAACTCCAACAAGCTGAAGCCCAAGACAACCAGGGTCTGGCTCACTGGAGCTTGGAAAATGGACGTGTGGTGGACGTGTGAATGCTCTTCCTCGCTACCTTGCAGAGAAGCAGAGATGGGCGGGGGGGGGGGGGGGGGGGGGTGGTTAGTTCATCATGGGTGGATCGCAGGAGTCATGCATGTCGCGCAAAAGAATAATTGCTGCTCTTTCAAGTGCGCACCCTAATTGGCCTCGCTGTGGTCTAAGGAACTTCAAGTTGGCAGGGAGAGAGAGGGAGAGAAAGAGTGGGGGAAAGGATGAGAAACTGGGAGAGAAAGAAAGGCGCAGAGAGGGAGATAGAGAGAGAGAGAAACAGAGGCATAGAGAGAGAGAGAGACTGAGAGAGAGAGAGAGAGAGAATAGGAGGCAGAAAGAGAGAGCACGAGAGAGAGAGAGGGAGAGAGAAACAGTGGGTGAGAAGATGAGAGACTGAAAAAAAAGAAAGGCATAGAGCGAGAGATAGAGAGAGAGAAAGAGAGGCATAGAGAAAGAGAGAGAGAGAGAAAGAGAGAGGCAGGGGGGGGGGCAGTGCAGGTGTCTGTGGAGTGAAACTTCCAGCTGACTGTTGCCCAGGGAGCAGTAGCCAGAGAGATCACACCCACGAGCCTGGCAGACATTTCACAGCGCCTGCGCCTGTTTCTCTCTTTCTTTACCCCTCTTTCTCTTCGTCCTTCATCCTCTCTCCCCTCCCTCTCACCCTCCCTCCCTCTCTCCCTCCCTCTCTCCCTCCCTCTCGCTACAGAGGAGTGGATAGGGGTGGCAAGGGAGAGCTGACCACTCGTTACTGCAGTGACAATAACAGGGGATTTCATTGACAGCTACTGAATCCCCATGTACTCTGTCACTGAGAGCGCACGAGTGAAAGATCAATAATTATGGGCGCCATCAGAGAAAAAGAAAAAGCATGTGCGACAAGGGAGCAAAAAATAAAAGAAAAAAGCTGCTGTATGTATTTAAGGAATGCAGCAAAGGCTCTGTAGCAATATGCAAATGATGCTGGGTTTTATGCGGGTTCTCAAACAGCCATGTGCATCAAACCTCATTTTGTTGGAGGAAAAAAAAAAAGTTGATTGCCTTCATAGCGGGGAAGCGTCATTGGTTAGGCTTGCAAGCTCTCCTTCACAGCAGGTATGCCCGCGGTGAACATGATGCAACTCTCTCCCCAACCCCCAGTCCTGTCATGTCAGGCTAAAAGGACTATAGCGCTTGATATGAAGGGGAACAGATTATGTAGCATCACTATCTATCCGTATCCCTTCCAAATCCCCTTCATCACACCTATCAAGTCTCATATATCATGCTCTTCCTATTAGTCTTATCTTGCCTTCCCTCCAAGCATACTCGCTCTCTGCTGGGTATGCGGCTCCTCTGCTCAACAGCATTTGTGTCTTAAACGCCACTCGGGTCTCTCTGCTACAGTACACACAAAGGCCATCCATCTTTCTTTTTTACAGTTTTGGTTTGGCCCACTTTTTTCTTTCTTTCTTTCTTTTTTCTTTCTACCTCTCTTTCTTTCTTTCTTTCTTTCTTTCTTTCTTTCTTTCTTTCTTTCTTTCTTTTTTTGTTGTCGGTGATATGTACTATGAATAACCCTGGCAATCCAAACTAGCCAACCTCCACCACACCCCTACCCCCTCCCCCCATCCCCCTGGCCAGAGTAACCCATCCTCAACCCCTCAAGCCACCACTCCCACACCCACCCCCGCCCCAACCCTCACCCCCACCTCGCCTGCTCCCGCCCCTGGCCAAAGTGCAGCATCAGCAGCCTTCGGGTCCGCCTGCAGTGGTCTGTTTGCACTGTGCTCACTGAGGGCCATGCTATAGTCCACAGTCATTTGTCCTTGTGCTGTTCCTCCAGTTAGAAAACATCACCATAGGAACCACACTCTTCGTGTGTGTGTGTGTGTGTGTGTGTGTGTGTGTGTGTGTGTGTGTGTGTGTGTGTGTGTGTGTGTGTATGTGTGTGCGTGTGCGTGTGTGTTTGTGTGTGTCTGTGTGCGTGTGAGTGTGTGTGTGTGAGTGTGTGAGTGAATGTACAGCATATGTGTGTCATTGTTATGGTATTAAAGTGTAGACACAAGACAAAGTGTTGTCCTTAGCTGCAATTCATAGAGAAAAAAAAAAAAAAACTACCCCATTCCATGCGAACCTCACTGAAATCGAGGAAGAAAGAGATATCGATCCAAGCACAAGAACATGACAAGAGAAATAAATAAATAAGTGGAACTATGAGACAAAGCCCTGTGGAAAGAGAAACAATCCAGGAACAGTGCTGCCTATTGCCAAGTGATGCCCATGTATCTCCCCAAGCTACCCACACTCAGCCTCCTCTGAAGTCTACCGCTGCCAGCGCTCTGCTTATGAAAAAAATGTCTTCCGTACAGTAGTTATTCCTGGTAAACCAGCCCCTAGTGCTTTATTTCATTTTGTACTGTTCAGAGGGTCTGGCAGTGCTTCCACTGACATTGCTGTCTTAGGCAGAATTTTTACCTAGCCAATCAGTGAACAGAGGGAGTGTTTGCAAGCGATGATGTCGACTTTGTGTGCTACATTTGAACTGTAGTGCATGGGCAGGCTAATTGCATATATCACGACCAGACGTTAGCAATTGAGTAAAGAGAGAGCCACTTGTTTTAAACTTCAGCAGAGTCCACACCTCCAGAAAGAAATTGTCTCTTGAAACAGCACTGCCAGACCCTCTGTACAAAATGAAAATACAAGTACAAAAGTACAAAATGAAAGTACAAGAGGCTGGTTTACCAGGCTACCCACACTCAGTCTTCTCTAAAGTCTCTCTCTGCCAGTGCTTTGCTTATGAAAAATAATATCATCCCGGAGTAGTTATTCCATTTCTTTCAGGTGTTGATGTGAGAGTCAAAGGGTGACGCAGACTAATTTGCTGAACCGTCCAAGATGGAATGTGCCTGAACACAGCGAGAGCCTTCCCAAAAATCATCACCTGCAGGGGCCCCCAGTTGGGGCCCCGAGGTCCCCCGAGCTGACAGTGTTGTCACACACCCCCCTTGCATCAGACACGGCGACACGACGTGACAGTAATTTGCACATTGCTGCGGGACGCGGCGCACCTTACGAATCAGCCGAGCCCTCTATTTCCGTGGCACTTTGGCCTGTTCGTGCTTGTTTTCCCCGAGTGCGGGAGCGGCTGAACCTCGCAGACGACAAGTGCAGCGTTCAATTTCCACAACGTGTCTCATTGAAATTCCCCATTTGCATCCCACTCATAATAAAAAGGCCTGGATGGATTGCTTGGTTGTATTGTTTCCCTCATCCAGGCGAGCACAACATTCTATTGAGTTTTAAGAGCAATGCATTAGATGTAGTTCACCTGTGCAGGGCTAGGCTCCATTGAGCGTATTTCGATTCAGCCAGTCGGGTAACATGGATTGCTTTGTCAACTGGCTACGATTGAACTCCATGGCAGAAGCTAGGGCTCTATAAAGGATTTTTTTTTTTTTTTTCGTTTTCCCCCTACGCTGTCCTCCGAATGTACCTCGCCAGCATCGGATTGGAAAACGGAACCAATAAACTAATGTTTTTTTCCTTATCAAGCTAATTTTGCCCCGGATGCGAGCGGTAGTCAGGTCAGTCAGGGAGCGAGTGTTACCGTGGGGAGGACGGAGCAGGGAGAAATTGGCTTGACAGGCACCTGTGCTGTGTGTCCTTGGTGCATGCCTTCTCCATCACACTCTCAGGGTCGTGTTATCACAATGACATTGCGTGAGGGATCATATCGAGCGGTCCAGGAAGGGAGGTAAACAGTTTACATGAACTCAATGTCCTCAGCTCTCCTTACCCCTTCCATGCACTTCCCACCTTTGAATACAGGCTTATATTTATTATTATTTCACCTCTCTTGCTTTCTCTCTCTCTCTCTCTCTCTCACTCTCTCTCTCCCCCTCTCTCTCTTTCCCTCTCTCTGCAGGCAGACCATTTTATGATCTACTCAAATTAGATTAAATGGGATTCACTCACAGATGATATACAACAGGCTAGTTATGAAAATCAATCATGAAGATAACTTCCTTAATGCTTCTTTATGTGGCCAGCTAGGTGGGCCCTTGTCTTGACAAGAGATATATTCTGCTTACAAAATGCATACAAAAACAACCGCCACCTCATAAGGTAACCCAATAGAGGCGCCATACGGAATTCATCATGGAGGAAATAAAAAACGCATGAGTAATATTGTGTTGCTTTTGTGATTTTCCAAGAACTGCCAAAGAAAGGTAATGCTATTGTGTGTTTCTGTCCTCGGGGGCCAATGGGAAAAAAAAAACATATCTTTTGGTCAAATAAAAACGTTCAGATTCCCCTGACATGAACGGCATACATCTTAAAGGTCTGAGATTTACTGTCGCTCGAAAGGTCACTGTCTGAGTCTTGCTTGCAGCTGGGACTTGTAAACGACCCTTCTTATCAAATGTTAATGCTGCCGAGCCCCCACAGTGTTCAGCCGTAAAGAGAGAGAAAAAGAGAATACGTCTTTCAGGTCTACAAAAAAGGTCTCTCTAAAACAAGTAATTTCATTTCCATGCAAAGTGCTGAAGCTAATTGCATTATGTTTTCCTGTTTTTTACAGAAAAAAAAAAAACATCAGAAAGGCCTCATCTGCTTTCCTCTGCCATATGAAATGTCTTCCGGAAGGCCATCTTCTTCTTTTATTTCTGCTGACATTTCAGGTAGAAGCTGATACACTCTCAGAAAATAAGGTACAGAATTGTACTTTTAGGGGTACAAAGGCTTGTCACGCCAGCAGTACCCTCAAAGGCACATAACTATACTGTTTAACCACTGTTTTACAACTAGCTTGTACCTTCTCCAGAGCTGAATAGGTAAACATCAGTACCTTAAGGTCTAAATATTAGCCTATGGGGGTAAATTAATGTCGATTGTACCTTCAGATACAGATTTTGTGCCACTATTTTTGAGAGTGTACTGTGGTGGTGCACTGTGGATACCCATATGTGTGTGTGTGTGTGCTCCTGTTGTTACCTGGGATGACTTTTATGAGGCGTCACTGAAGGCCTTCATGTCTTCACATGAGGGATGGCCCCCGTCTGGGCAAGGCTCAAGGTTTGGTTTGGCCCACACAATTCAAGTCATGGACATGCTGCTGCACCTAAAGGACTTACCTGACTCTCCTTGCTTCGGTAGAGGAGTCATCCTCTAGAAACCTCCTTTGGCAGAGGCTGTGATATATCTATATACACTTTTTCTTTTCTGTTTTTGTGGGGGCTGGGCTGGGGGGGGGTGGGGGTTGTTTTCCATCGTAATTGTCCTGACGTAGCATTCATCACACTGCAAAACTTTTCAAATCTCACACCTCGCAATTAAAGCGGAACAAGCATACGCAAAACAACTGTGCCTGTAAGCTCCCAGCCAGCCAAGCCTTGGTTCATACACAGGGATTAAGCTCACCAGCAAAAAAAAAAAAAAAAAACCTAGATGGCAAGTGATGATTTTCTTAATCAGGGACTGTCTAAATTTTGCGCCTTCACTTGTGAATGTGAGGCCCAGAGGAAGCAGAGACAGGTCTGCCAGCGCTCCGTGGAAGCACTAATGATGTGCTGTCGGTGGGGGGGGGGGGGGGCTGTTGAGCAGCGAAGAAATACGCATGAATACAAATTTGATTGTCCTTGAAGTGCTCAATGAGAGATATTCATTACAAAGCAAAATTAATAAAGCCCCTGCGAAAACATAAAGACCAAGTGGTGTGTGTGTGTGTGTTCGTAAGGAATAGTTGTTGTGTCTGGGTGTAATTATACATAGAGGGTGCCTTGTCCAAACAAAATTGAGATGCGCGATGGGGAGAGAGTGCTGCCGCAGACTGCCGTAAATCCACAGGCATTTCATCCTGCTGTTGCCACACAATTGTCCTAAATGCAATGCAGTATTTTTCCTTTCAAACAGAAGGACTGCACCAGTAGGAGGATGAGGGAGCCTCGTTTGGTTGCCATGGTCATTCTGCAGGGCACAGTGCCCCCTGTTGTTGACTGCAAGGAAGTGCGGGTCGGGCACTTTTTTTTTTTTTTTTTTTTAAGACGAGCCCTGACTAATTCATGAAATGCTTCAAACACACAAATGTTCTCCAAAGGCCATTCAGTCTGTGAAATATAGAGGCACCGTAATAAGAGAAGAAGGTATATAGCATGCATTTAGCTCACAAATAGCTGGAACAGCAGGTTAACAACACTGAAATGTCAGGGCCGCATTGCCAGTCGGAAGGGGGCAAAAATTGATTTTAAAAACCTCACACTGCTTATAATTTTGAACCTTTCCACAGAAAGCCTTCCTCTCAGAAAAAAATGCCTTTGCACGTTAAAATATTTATCAAGGTTTCTCAAAAGAAATGACACTCTTGTTCTTTCCAGAAAAAAAGAAGAGAGTGAGAGTGAGAGAGAGTGTGTGGGAGCGAGAGCGAACAAAATCACTCGACAAGACAAGTATGGATTTTTTTGTCAGAGTCGTGTAGCAACAGCAAAGGCTAAGACAGTGAATCTGCCCCCATACTCTATGCAGATATAATAATAATAATAACACAATAACAACATAATAATAATCTTTACTTGTATAGCACAATTTCTACAAGATGAAGCTCAAAGTGCTTTACAGTTTGGCAAGAAAAACACAAGACAACATTTCTTGCAGTCCAGTGGTGCCGAAGCGGACAAACACAACAACGCAATGTCGTAATGACCAAATGACGCAATGCCCCGTTTATTCAGGCTCTTGCATGATGTAATAATGCAATATGACAACAAAGCAATGCCCCATTAATGCGGCCTCTTGCGTGACATAATAATGCAATCTCACAACGATGCAATATGGCCTCCACTAATGCAGAAAGTCCTGAAGGCACTTTCCAAATGCGATTTTGGCCAGACTGAAACTCCGATTGGCACATTAGTGTTTTCCTAATGACCTGTGGTCAGCCACCAGTGGGCAGCAAGTGTGGAAGTGAGGACTGTCTAAGTAGCAGGAACACAAGACATGCATTGTTTATTGAGATCAGCTCCTCAATCGGCACTGTCCAGGAAGACAAAGAAAGAAAGAAAGAAAGAAAGAAAGAAAGAAAGAAAGAAAGAAAGAAAGAAAGAAAGACAGAGAACGATCCAGAGGAGCGAGGATGTGGCAGGGTGTCAGAGTCAACTTGGCGTTGTTCAGGAGACGTGGAAAATTGTATTCTCAAAGGTCACGCTCCCCCTTTTTTCCCTGCCAGCCTCAGCCGTCACCTCGGCTTTGAGTATGCAATCCCGCGTATTGATCCGGACCGGGAGAACACGTCCTCCATGGCAAGCTGTGCAGCTGCCGCTGCTACCGCAGAGCGCCGGAGCGCCGGAGCGCTGGAGCTCCGAGGCCCCAGTCAAAGAGGTAGGAGTGCAGCATGTTTGGAAGTGCCTGGGGAGAGAGAGATGCCAGAGACACTGAGGGGAGAGGAGAGGAGAGGAGAGGAGAGGAGAGGAGAGGAGAGGAGAGGAGAGGAGAGGAGAGGAGAGGAGAGGAGAGGAGAGGAGAGGAGAGGAGAGGAGTGAACAGGAGAGGAGAACAGAGAGGAGAGGAGAGGGGAGTAGAGGAGAGGAGAGGAGAGGAGAGGAGAGGAGAGGAGTGAACAGGAGAGGAGAAGAGAGGAGAGGAGAGGGGAGTAGAGGAGAGGAGAGGAGAGGAGAGGAGTGAACAGGAGAGGAGAGGAGAGGAGTGAACAGGACAGGAGAGGAGAGGAGAGGAGAGGAGTGAACAGGAGAGGAGAGGAGAGGAGTGAACAGGAGAGGAGAGGAGAGGAGAGGAGTGAACAGGAGAGGAGAGGAGAGGAGAGGAGAGGGGAGTAGAGGAGAGGAGAGGAGAGGAGAGGAGAGGAGAGGAGAGGAGAGGAGAGGAGAGATGCCAGAGACACTGGGAGGAGAGGAGAGGAGAGGAGAGGAGAGGAGAGGAGAGGAGAGGAGAGGAGAGGAGAGGAGAGGAGAGGAGAAGAGAGGAGAGGAGAGGAGAGGAGAGGAGAGGAGAGGAGTGAACAGGAGAGGAGAGGAGAGGAGAGGAGAGGAGAGGAGAAGAGAGGAGAGGAGAGTAGAGGAGAGGAGTGAACAGGAGAGGAGAAGAGAGGAGAGGAGAGGGAAGTAGAGGAGAGGAGTGAACAGGAGAGGAGAAGAGATGAGAGGAGAGGAGAGGAGAGGAGAGGAGAGGAGTGAACAGGAGAGGAGAAGAGAGGAGAGGAGAGGAGAGGAGAGGAGTGAACAGGAGAGGAGGGGAGGGAAGAGGAGAGGAGTGAACAGGGGAGAAGGGGAGAGGAGACAGATGAGAGGAGATGAGAGGAGAGACAGAGAGGAGAGGAGAGGGAAGGAGGATAGAGAAGAGTAGAGAGGAGAGGAGTGGAGAGGATAAGTGAGAGAGAGAAAGAAGAGGAGAGTAGAGGAGAGGAGGGGAGGTGAGAGACTAGAGAGGAGGGGGGAAGAGAAGAGTGGAGAGGTGAAGAGAGAGAGAGAGAGAGAAGAGTACAGGAGTGTAGGGGAGGGAGAGAGAGAGAGAAAAGAGGAGCGCTCTCCTCTGTATGCACAGCAAATTGTTTGCAGAGATGGAACGAGAGAAAGAAAAGGAGGGGAAGATGGCTAGAGAAAAAGCGAGAGAGTGTAAAGAGAAAAATAGAAAGATGTGCTGCATTGTATGGGGCCGTTGTGCACCACTAAAAGCTGAAAGCTGCAGCTCTTCTCTCTCTCTCTCTCCCTCTCCCTCTCTCTCCCTCTCTCTCTCTCCCTCTCTCCCTCTCTCTCTTGTTACACCAAGGCCAAATCAGCAGCCCCCGCATGTGCTTTTCCAACAATGCTTCTAACCGCCTATTTGATGGCTCAATGTTCCCTGCAAGACATCGCTGCTTCAAATGGAGGTCTGGCCCTTTATTCTTGTACAAACTTGATACTGAGGCTTTCAGAGCGCTGTAAATAGAGAAGCCCAGCCGTGAGGGGGGGGGGCTAGACCCCCGTAATTTGACAGAGGTGTCCGGCTTTCTTTTCCCCCTACCTCCCATTCTCTTTCTGACCTTTATGCAGTCTAATGGCATCACAGCGGAATTACATTTTACTTACTCTGATGTATTGAGAGATCTGTTAAGGAAGTAAATGCCAAGTTTATTTGGCGGGGCCCTATCAATAAAGCCAGCATTGATCCCGAAGCCTTTATTGTCCGCTCCGTTCCCTTGAAGGGGTATTAATCTTACTCCAGGAATTCATGTGTCTGCGGTAGATCACGTCGAAAACTGAGGAGACTTTGGGAGATGTAAATAGCCACGCGCCTCTTTGTGTTGAATTAGCACATTTAGCCTCCCGAAAGTGGCCCCGGGGGATTAATGTTGTCTTTTTGCCTGAATTAGCTATCAATGGCTCCGCTATCACGAAGGGCAAAGCGGCGGCTGACGATTGGCTCCTGAATGAAATTTGAGCTCGTTTATTTTCCAGGAGAGGCGCTCTCTGAAGAGCTAGCTGGAGGAGGTGGGGGGGTGGGGGGAGGGAGCACACAAGTGCTGCCAAACACCATCGTGGCGACATGACTGAGTGCTATTGCTGCGCCGCTGAAAAAAAATAATAAAGTAGGGAAAAAAAAGCCAGCCTGCATGCACCAGGGGAGAGTGGACAGAGAGAGAGAGAGAGAGAGAGACAAAGACAGAGACAGATAGACAGAGAGAGAGAGAGAAAGACAGAGACAGATAGACAGAGAGAGAGAGAGAAAGACAGAGACAGATAGACAGAGAGAGAGAGAGAAAGAGAGAGACAGAGAGAGAGGGAGAGTGGAGAGAGAGAGAGAGAGAGGGGGAGAGAGAGAGAGAGGCGGCCCTCCCAGTTAACGCTCATCACGCTGGGCTTGGCCCCACACCACAGGCCCCTATCAGGGGGCAGATCCATTATACGCTATTTGTCAGAACCCCCCTCCTCCTCCTCTTCCCTGTTCAAACCCCAACACACACAGTGCTTTCCTCGACCGTGACTTTGCTGTCATTACCCTAGACACACAAAGGAAGCAGGTAGCCTGGGGGGGTCGCAGGCGCCTCCACTGAGCAAGAAATGACCCTTGTTGTGGAGCAAGGGGGAGAGCAACATGGCCCATTTCCTGATGTTGGCCAAGGAGGTATAGCCCCATACATAATGGATTACAGTTCGCAGCGCAGTAATCTGTGTAATCTATGCGACACATCGTGTTGTGTCAGCATGTTATACGTAGACGTAGGAGCCGCGCCTGCCTACCAGAGAAAAAGTGTGACAGGCGACTGGTGTGGATGCAGAGATGCTGTGAGGGCTCTGAAAAGCCCAGAAAGGGGTATGCATAGGGTGACCAGATGGGACTGGCTGAAATTCAGGACGGTGTTTTTTTTTTTTTTTTTTTGGTGGGGGGGGGGGGGGGGGTGATGAAACCCTACATAGACAATAAATGTACGTTCTATGTACGGGGGTGGGGGGTGCTCGCTGGTGGCTGATAGCCTACATAGACAGTAAAACTTGTTTCAGACCTGTCACAAACATGTTTTTATTCAAAGATCAAGTCTTTTATTCTTTATATTTCTCCCACCAGCCATGTCAAACGCTTATCACAGTGGCTTATCGTCAATGCATATTCGCAGTTGCAGTGCAGTTGACTCAACCTCTCTAACTACTCAGTATTCTGTTTGCGTGCAATTTTCGGGACATTTAGGGCTTGATTTGGGATTCGGGACAACAGCTTAGATTTCGGGACTGTCCCAAATTTTTCGGGACGTCTGGTCAGTCTACCTGAAAGGGGTATGCAGGATTTGTAACCCAGCCCCTCGTACGTCATTTTGTTTTGTACAGATGGTCTGGCAGTGCTGTATTGAGAAACGATTTCTTCCTGGAGGTGTGGACTCTGCTGAAGTTTTAAACAAGTGGCTCTGGCTTTACCCAATCTCTAACGTCTAGTCGTGACATATGCATTCAGCCTGCCTATGCAGTACAATTTGAATGCATACAAAGCACACAAAGTCAACATCATCGCTCACAAACACTCAGTCTGTTCGCTGATTGGCTAGGCAAAATTCTGTCTACGACAGCAATGTCAATGGAAGCACTGCCAGACCCTATGTAGCCTACAAAATGAAATGAAGCACTGCCAGACCCTCTGTACAAAATGAAATGAAGTACGAGGGGCTGGTTTACCAGGCTAAGGAAGCTACCAGAGAAATGTCCCTACCAGAAAAAAAATGTGCGACAGGTGACTTACGTAAAAGCAGAGATGCTGTTAGGGCTCTGAAAAAGCCCTCAAAGGGAGTAGGCCTATGCATGAAAGAGGCTCCTAAGTTGCTTGTGCTTAGCTGTATGCAGCAGCCACACTAAACCTTAAGTGTGTCTTCAAAGTCACGATAAACTCTATTGTGCTTAAAAAATTGTGAACCGCTGGTCCAATTTAATTAAAACTATAGACTGCAAGGAAATTACGACACACCCAACAAGTGCACAGTTACAGTATATGATCAAAAGTCCTATTTATCAACCAAGTATGTCGTATATGCGCATAATCTACAACCTGTTTCAGAGCATGCTTGTAAAAAAGAAAATATCATCAAGGCCCATAAAACGTGTTTTCCAGAACTCATTCATTTTCATTTAGGGCGGCTTTAATGTGCACTCCGAATGGCATGTCACGAATCATAAGGCATTATGTGCTGTCTAACTTGTAGATGGCGGCAGTTTGATCCCCTTGATGAGTCATGCACGGATTTTGTGTTACGGGGTGGATTTTAAAAATTAGCCACATTAGCATGGGATAAACATCCCGTAATGTTCTGTGCTTAAGGAGCCACACTGGATGATTATATTAGCTAATCGTTTAATTATCCCTTGATGAATCATCATAGATCTTGCATTGAGCTCTATTATGGCAAATCTTATCTGTATTTAGGGAATTGGGATACACCACAGGCCTATTAGAACAAAAGCTTTATTCTAAACAACAAAGGGATGCTGTGTAGTGCTAATCAAGCTCATTGTGTGAGTCTGAAAATGCTCAAGTGTCATCTCTCTTTCTGTCTGCCTTTGTATTCCAATTTGGTTAATTGCTAATGACATCTATATGGAGACTGAATACATCCTGTCATCTCAGGCGTACTATAAGATTTACAGAAAGGAAAATCAGCTGTGACATCTGTTTTTTCTTACTGGTATTAATCCTGTTCAAAGTCGTGTGTCTTCTTTTTTTCTTCTCTGATAACTGCAAAGATGCCTTCTGGTGCTGGATATAGAGATGATTGGTGTTGCATGGCAATTTTTGCCTTTTTCTTTATCACAGCATGGCCTCTGTCTGTTTAGGCCGGTGAAATAAATGCAGCCCGACCTGAGCAACACATTACTGCTGTCCGTCACTGGCAATCGTTGTTCTGAAGCGCCATCATGTGGTCACGATGGGAATTACCAGAAATTAAATCATGGGTATGACCCAGAAGCAGGCACAACATCCACTAAATTGCATAGGCATTTGCTCCAGTTCTACACGTGTAACACATGACCGAGCGACCACAGGGTTGTACACACTTGCACTTCTCAGTTTATAAGTTATGTTTGAGTTGTGTAAACTGATGTTTCCATGCAAGATGTTTAACTGCATTGCAATGTAGTATTTATAGTGCATGTGGCCAAACTATAGCTATAGCAGCCTACAGCTGACATACAGTCCTAAAAAGCAATCGCAAATGTGGTGTACCTTAAACATGAAATGCCAAATGCCCAATCAGATATTATAGCTGTTACATGTGTATACAATTTCCACATTTATGTATGTCCTTTTAACTAAATATAGTTTAGTAGGTGACCTATTTCTCTGGAATACAACTGCGTTCTCCAGAGAAGCCTGTCCAATGACTTGGAAGTACTCTTAAGTTCATTTACAGAGGGCAATCCTGAGGCCTGAGGGCAGTATAAACGTACTCACTCAAAGTAGATTTCCTAATGAATTCCAACTTAATTTCTCTGTGCTAAAGTAGTTGGAGTGTCTTCAGCTGTGTTGTGAAATCAAAGACACATATCTCAGTGTCTCACACACACAGACACACACACACTAGGGGCATTCTCTCCTCCTGTAGGCAGATGCTAACGCCTTTGTTCAGTACCAGACACGTCCAATAGGGGGGAGCAGACAATCTCCCAAGATTGATGTGACCTACTTTTAATGTCTGGAACATTGTGTTCTCTTGTGGCTTCCCATTCGTGTGAGGTCAGACTGTAAAGAAATATTTTTGAGTGCAGTGGCAGGGACGAGCGATTAAGAATTGATTTCGAAATGCCAAACGTTTCAAAACAAGATCCGGCATTCAGTCCCGGTAAAATTCTTCAGATGCTGCACAACTCCAGGGTGCTCGGCACAGAAAAGTGGGGGGTGGGCTGAGTGGGAGAGGGGTGGGGGTGAGCACTTGTGTTCATACTGGGAAAGACATGTAAAAAAAAGTGCCCTTTGCTCTCTTTTGCCTTTGCTCAACGCCTGTAATCTTCTAAGCGAATCAGGAAATAATTTGATAATGAAGACAACAGAATGCTGACAGCAAACAATCATTGATAACAACAATGACAATAAAACAAACACAACAGATACTGGAAATGCATGCCCTAGAATCACACGTGTTTTGAAAAAATCACCTCCTTGTGAGAGGGAAAACTGGCAGAAGCATAGATTTCATTCCCAAATCAGGGAGCCCTTATTCCTTTGAGCAGAAAAAGAGTTTGGTCGTGATGAGTCAGTCACTGGCACACAGGCGAAAAAAAATCTCATTTTAACTTGTGGTACGTGTAGGCCGTCGTCTTCAGACTGAACACAGTCGTGGGAGTGTGGGAAAGTCTCTTTTTGTCTCTTGGCTCTCATAAGGGAAGAGCACAGCGGAGACCGATGCTAATCTGCAGTAAAAGCTATGTGTGCTACTGTGAGCCATTGCATACTGTACGCATTCATGCAACGCTGTGTGGCGTTCCCGCCGCTGTTGAGAAAGAGGGAACCCTTCACGGGAGATAGTGGAGATGCAGATAGCGGAGACGCGCTGCGCTGCGTGCACACGAACAAGCGTGGTTTTGTGTGGCAAGCAGACATAGTGACGCACTATGTCCCTAACGGCTTCAAGCAAACATGCAGGTTACGTGCAGCCTTATTTTGGCGAGGCCTTTAGCCATGCCATATCTGTGCATCAGAGGAGACTTTTATCTTTGCTTGGTTTGGATAAGTCACCAGCATCACTGGCAGGGAGGTCACCAGGTTTGTGATGTCCCCGTCACAGCCATGCTTGAGCTGCAGAATCCTTTAGCCATGCCATATCTGTGCATCAGAGGAGACTTTCATCTTTTATTTAATTTGTTTTTAAACAGGTTGGTTTGGATAAGTCACCAGCCTCACTGGCAGGGAGGTCACCAGGTTTGTGATGTCCCCGTCACAGCCATGCTTGAGCTGCAGCATCCAGATGGGACAGCGATTGCCCCCCCTCCCCTCCCCAAAAAATACCAGCCACACCCCCACTAGCTATCTAAGTTGAGGTGGCCCTTAATAAATCATCATAGATCTTGCATTGAGCTCCATTATGGCAAATCTTATCAGTTTAGGGAATTGGGATACACTTTGGGCCTATTAGAACAGACACTTTATTCTAACCAACAATGGGATGCTGTGTAGTGCTAATCAAGCTCATTGCGACTGATTGTGCCTGAAAATGCTCAAGTGTCATCTCTCTTTCTGTCTGCCTTTGTATTCTAATTTGGTTAATTGCTAATGACATCTATATGGAGACTGAATACATCCTGTCATCTCAAGTGTAGTAGAAGATTTATACAAAGGAAAATCAGCTCTGACATCTGTGTTTTTTTTCCTATGTCGCTATGGCATGTGCTTGGGCTGCAGCATCCAAGCGGCACCTGTGGCACAGCGGTTGGCCCCGGCCATCTATGGTGCAATGGCACTGCCAGGCAGCTGGCTCTGATGGCCTTTCCCAGGGGGTTGAAAAGTCACACACCATCTCGCCTTTCATGCAGGGGGAAGCGGCACATGTGCGTGCGTGCGTGCGTGCGTGCATGCCTGTGGTCGCAGGAAGAAGCATACAGTATCGCTCAGCCCACAGTCTCTCAGTCTCAGGAGCTCACACCGCTTTTTATGTGCAGTTCGCCGCTGTTGAAAGCGAAAGCACAGAGATGTTCTGAACACAGTGTGCTCACTCTGTCTGACTGTCTGTCTGTGGGAAGAGTGTCATCAGCATGACAGCGTTTTTTTTATTAGTTTCTATTGTGACAGACAGAAGGACCCAGATAAACAAACAAACAAAAAAACAAACCGAAGAAAAGAAATCCAATACGTGACGATAATACACAAGGTTATTTTTTTACAATTCTAAAGAGCTGATATTAAGCTGGCATAAAAAAAATAGTTGCCTTTTCAAAGCTCAAATGGATGTAACATCTTTGTGCTGCATTCACACATTCTCAAAGAGAAGGCAAATCCTTGGCATTTTGAGATGACATGACACACAGCTTAAATGAACACAGTGATAATCTTGTGTGCTTGCGTGGTCAGGCCCTGAAAGGTTCTGAGGACACTGTGGTCCCGTTCTCTCACACAGCTTCTTTCACACTGCTGTAATGTCATTGTGCTCTTGAAATGTGCTCATGGCCACTGGCCCATTCAACTCCAATAGGCATTGCAGCCAGACTAAAGATCTCCAGAGTTATGTGCAGGTCAACAGGCTCGTGCCCAGTGACCCTCGGAAAGCTATGGTGCACAAATGTTTCATAACCGTTCCCCACACTCCCATCGTCATGGATGCCACATGTGTGACCAAAACACCATCTGCTTGGGGAGATTTTAAAGGAAGTACAGTCACATGAGTGTCACCACCATTCCTGATATTGGAAGTCTCTTTCATGCTGTGTTGTGTTTGAGAACAGGTTCACACCAGCACTCCTCCAGGTTGAAAAAAGGTCAGACACAAACTGTCAGCTGACATTTGCCTAGTGTGCAAACCAGTCAATGCAACACAAGCCAGTTCATTTTTCATTTCTTATTATCAAGCTGATTCTGGGAAACTAAACTTTGGCCCTGGTAGAAATCCCCTACTTGCACATTTTCACTATCACTTTCACTTGGCTGAAATGTATTTGCTGAGTGATACCTTATTGGCCACCTGTGGCCTGGCTGTAGGTGGTGTATTTTGTGTTTGTTAGGAAGAATGGGGTCCTTTTCTTTTGCTTGCTAATTTGCCTTGTGGTGCCTATAGAGTTTTGTGGTCTTTCGTGGAACATACTATCTAATATATGTTTACTCACTCAAGAGTTTAGTATCTTAAAAACAAAACTGTGAACGATTGGTTTGAAAAGAAGAGGGAATATTCTTACCTGACCTAGAGCAAACAGCCCATCTTCAGTTAATGTAATGCCATTTTCATCAGTGGATAAAAGCTAAATTAAGGGCTGGCCTAGATCTCTTTTAGAAGAGAACTTGGCAGCATCTCCACTTTGGAAACAAACTCCCCTTTGCAAATTAATTGAAACAAAAAGTGATTACACGGAATTACAATCTAATCTCATTTCACATGCAGTCTTTTTTTACACACCCGCACGGAATCAATTCAATGCCTTCCCCAAGAAAGTCATGTTTTCAGCACAGTTTGTGTGTTTGTGTGTCTGACTGCCTGTTTGTCCATAAACAGGATCACAACAAAACAACTCGCCCCGGTTTCGTGACATTACGAGGTGTTGATAGCATACCCCAAGGAGGAACCCATTACAAGTTAGACTGCATCCAAATCATGGGCAGGATTCACAAATTTAGTTTTGCTTTTGCCAAAACATTGTGAAATATAGTATTTAGCCTTGGCGAAGGTCCATGTTCCCTAAGTGCCCCTCTACTTTAAAGTAATAAAAAAAATGTCTAATGCTGTCTAAGTGATTTCGGTGCAATTAGAACAATTATTGCATTAGCTGGTATTGTATTTTTTATATTGCTCGTTGTTTTAGAGTAATGCATTTATACAAGGATGTAAGTACTGCCACTCAGTCAGGATAATTTCCTCGTCCAGGTGTTGCTTACATTTTCTAGAACCAGTCATTTCATCAGTCATTTAACCCATACTTTTCAGTGTCCTCAAGCATATAGTTTACAACCACATTACTGCATTAAATTCCCAGGAACTGTATTCAGACTTTGGTACCTGGACGATAAGGACAATTCCCTGTAATAGGGTACTAAATTAGATATCACCCTGACCCGGCCCAGCTCGGCCTCCCATGGAGACAGACCAGGGAGTGCACAGAGTGTTTCGTGGTTCCTGCATTCCCCCTGATTAGCCACGTCAAAGCATGACATATCAGGGTCTGTCCGATCCAGCTCGAACTAGCTTCCCAAACTGCAGTGCGCAGACGATGGAGGGCTCCCTCGGCACTTGGGCGACAACAAGCCGGCAAAGATAGAATTGGGAATATGGAAGTTGAGTTTTAAGAAAAAGATTGTATGTATTACATTTAACCACCCCATGAATGACATATTAGTGTGGATAGAGATACTTGTTATGTTAACTTACATTAAAGTCCATTAAGGTTGAGTAATCCTGGGCGGTGGGCTGCTCTGCTCTTGGGACTGTTTTCCGAGGTATGGTTCCATACGGTAGTCCCATTAGAATCTGCAGTTACATTGTCCATTGGCATTATTTATCCTATTTTGACCATGTTCAAAATGTTCACTCATTTACTATATTCTACGGCACTATATAGAGTGTGATTTACATTGTTTTGTGCACTACATTACATTACATTTAGCAGATGCTTTTGTCATTCCCTTCCCCTTTGAAACATTTGTTTACTACTGAAGCCGGATGGTTGCAAGGAACTCCAGGAATAGACAGTGGAGCAGTACAGATGCCGAATGTCTCATTTATCAAAGCCTCGTTTACTATGTACCCACAATTGCCCCCAGGAATGCTTCTCCCCACAAGTCTGCTTTGAGTTTCTGTCCAGTTGCTTTTATGTCCTTAAAAGAGAGGGAGAGAGAGGGGGGGGGGGAGAGAGAGAGAGAGAGAGAGAGAGAGCAAGGTTACATAATCTGGAGCTTTATTTTTTTTTCTCTTCCAAAATAACTCAGTCCTGATCATTATCCCATACGCTAAAACTTGAACCGTTCATTCAGAAGGCATTATTAGCTGCTCTGCCTGTGTTTCATATGCAGACAGGGCCACCACTGCAGGGCATGAAATGGCACCAGAATCCCTTAGAACATTTCAGAAAGTCGCTCATGGCTTAAATTCCTTGCTTAGCACTCTAGTGCAAGTTTGAAGCTCCTGGTAAACAGTCCAGTCCAGTCATTTCCATACTGTTTCAATAGGCTGATAAGAACGTTAAATACACATCATGTACTGGAGCCACATTAATGATACTCGTGCAACAGAAACAAATGGTGTTAGATGTTTGTCATAGCCTATAATTACAGCAAACACTTGGCAAGAGAGCTGAACTGCACTGAACTCTCCTGTTCTTCAGCAGCACCCATCCCCCAGCCTACGGAGCAGTGCTTCCCCCAGTGCTGCTGTTGTGCTCACATGTCCTTAGATAACCTGCCTGCCAGCCTCGGTGTTCAAGATCTGAGTTAAGTCAGTGGTGTGTGCAGTGGGATGTGTGTGTGTGTGTGTGTGTGTGTGTGTGTGTGTGTGTGTGTGTGTGTGTGTGTGTGTGTGTGTGTGTGTGTTGAACCAGGGAGGCCTTGTAGAGCCACAAGACCTTACGAGAGCAGCACAGGCATTTGGAGAGAGTACATTCGCAGAGAACGTGATGACCTTACATTTCAGGTCGTGTGAATTCGCTTTCACAGCTTCAAAAGTGTTGTGCAAGATCAAGAATCTGCACAAACACTAACTGCGCCTGATGATGGTGAAACATGGTATGAAATGTGAGAACAGCCAACCCTGATGTTTTTGCAGCGTGGAGATCTTGGCATATGAAAAGTAAACATTGAAAAACAACAAAAAAAAGAGAGAGAGAGAGACAGCCTGATAATGATGGTACAGACTTACAGGGTAAAAAGCCGAGGCTTATTTATCGCCAGTCTCATCACGGTTGCCTTACTTCTTTTCAGCCTTCATTGTCATGTTGCTACAACGGTGGGATTACAGCGGCTCATCTCGTCGCACCCTTGATAGAAATCGAGCGTGAAGGGATACGTGCACCACCAGCAGTCCAGCTGTACAGGACGTGACCCCCTTACGTAATTCCTCTTTGGTTGTCCTTTTCTCAGAACAACAAGAAAAGTATAATCATTGATGTCAGATCAGGGAGCATTTGAGAAGCGATGGAGATCAGAAATGCATTTCTCAGCCTTGTAAGGGTACATTTTTGGGCCAAGATTAAAGAACGCAAGCGTAAGCAGTTATTTGAAGGTCCAGCCCTTAAATTGTTTTTTTTTTCTTTATCTGCACAAACTTTATAGCAGCCCTTCCACTCGATTTGCTTTTTAAACTGACTCAACAGATTGATACCAGATACTATGTGTGTGTATTCCCATACATTTTCAACACTTTCTTACTAGATAAAATCCAAACCATATTTATTTCAGTTGTAAGGGCTTAGCTCAATGTCACGCCACCCCATTTGAACTGGCGCCGTGAAATTATGCCGCAGTCTTCCTTCCCTTTCGCTCGTTGTTTTTTATCGTGTCTGGGTGACCCCGGTATAATCCGCTGTTGCATAGACTGTGACGGGGACAGACAGGTGAGTCATTATTCTCAGCTCTGCTGCTGCAGAACATCTTCAGTGTTCCGTCAACAGAGATGCAAATCCGCAAAACAGGAGTGGCACGCAAAGTGGCACTGGAGCCCAGCCAGCCAGCGGGTCAGAAGTTCCCTGCGGAGGAGGAGGAGGAAGAGAGAGAGAGAGAGAGAGAGAGAGAGAGAGAGAGAGAGAGAGAGAGAGAGAGAGAGAGAGAGAGAGAGAATGAGGGACAAATAGAGGGAGAGAGAGACAGAAAAACAGCGAGAGAGAGAAAGTGAAAGAAAGAGAAATAGAGGGAGAGAGAGACAGAAAAACAGCGAGAGAGAGAAAGTGAAAGAAACAGAGACAGAGAGACACACAGAGACAGAGAGAGGGACAGAGAGAGAGGGAGAGAGAGAAACAGAGAGAAGGACAGAGAGACAGAGAAAGGAAGAGAGATAAAGAGAGAGGGAACGTCAAATAGAGGGAGAGAGACAGAAAAAGAGCCAGAGAGAAAGTTAGAGAAAGACAGACAGAGACAGAGAGAGAGACAGAGAGACAAGGTTGGTGCTTGTTTGTGCCCCAAAGCATCCAAGTCAGTGCCCAGGGATAATTGCATTTAATAATAGTTACCAGAACAGCAGGAATATTTGATGAGTGATTGGACTGCAAAACAAACCTCATGTTAAATGCAAAAGTCCTCTCTCTTACTCCTTGTTGTGATCACAACACATGAAACAGTCAGTAGACATGTTTACAAATGTCTACCACATGCTCGGTTGTCCTGTACGTGACATATGATATTTCCTGAAGCACGTAGACAACCACAGTAGGGCTGAGGCTTAAAGTGCAGAACATACATCTTAGCTGACACAAATAAACCCTCTCAGTCCGGGTAAACTTTATTACCATTGTTCTGTACTACTGCTACAAGACATAGTGGAATAAAAGTCCTTTATGAAATTATAGATAAAGTGCAAAGTGCTTAAGTGCACCTAAACTGAAATCCCTTCAACCAAAGTTGTCACAGTTGATTCATGCATAGACCAACTATAGACCATTAAATGTCACCACATATCTAAAATTGCTGACTTTTGTACTGTATGCTTTATTTTAAGTCTGCCTGGATACACGGCACAAAAGAGCTATGTGTAGACTATGTAACCTAGATTGGTTTTGTATGCAAGCTGGCAACAGCGACACACTTCCCTGACCGTGCCATCGGTGTCAAAAGAGGTAGTGCCCGCATTGTTGTGAAGCTAGCTGTCTAGAGGTCAGGTTAGGTTAGGTTGTGCTGCACTTCCTCTCACCAGCCTCTAGGGGGCTACGTGAGTCTGGTCTGTGTCCTCTGTGCAGCAGACAGACGTGTTTGTGTGTGCATGTGGATGTGTGCCTGCCTGCCTGCGTGCGTGTGTGTGTGCTTGCTCCGCCCTCAGGCCAGACTCTTCAAGGCATAAACAGAGCAGCCGGGCTTTTCATGCCTGTGCAGACCCAAGCATCCCTACACCAAGGATGAACATTTTAATGAGAGAATGTTAGAGTTCAGAATCAGAATCAGTTTTGTTGGTACACTTACTGTACGTATACAAGGAATTTGACACTGGCAGATGTTAGCTCTCTATACACATAATACAGTACACAAGACAAAACAATAAATACAGTAGACAATTCGAAATATGTGCACACATATTGTTCCATAGTAGAGTAGAGATACTTTAGTTATCACAAAGAAAATTAAGGTAATTCCATAAGATTTAGCGTGGAAGTTTAGAATCTGACATTGTAGTACAACACATTCTTTTCCGTAGAAAGTTCTAAACTATTGCTTCTGGACTATTGCACTGCTGAGTTTGACAATTTTGTTTGCCCAATGCACACTGGGAAACCCCATATAAATCAATCAATGGGCATTATGATGTGCAAAGGATTTCACTGAGTAGCGTCAAAAAAATATAGACCCTATCGCAATCGGCATGCCATAGCAGCAGAGTTGGACCCCGTTGTGCGGGGCATTATTGAAAACATTCGAATCTAAACTAATAAAATGTCAGAAGCACAGTGGACACCATTTTGTCGGTGCCCCTTTGTGGAGTCCTTTAAAGGTTAAATGTAGGAAATGATATGAAATAGTAGAATCTTGCGTTGTTGTACACATTCACATTGTTGAACACAATGGTTTCATAGAAAGCTCAAAACTCACACTTGACTCAAACAACTGAAGAAGCTGTTTGGATGAAAGGTGAAACATCTTCAAGTTGTAAAACGAAGCTCAGTTGCTTACAACTTAGCTCCTCTGACTACCATGACCTGGATGAATGAGAATCTACACAGACATCACACTCATCAAGGTCAAACAGGCAATCCCTTGAGCAGGTGTGGGGGAACCTGCCAGAGGTATATGCAGGCCCTCCTCTGACTGCCAGGCAAGCAAGCAAGGCTCCTAACCCCCCCAGCCCCCCACACTGCCCTCTGATGCAATAAGGGCTGTTTTCAGTAGAGGTGTTTTAGGAGTCAAAAGCACTAAATCCCCTCGTTTGCTCTGCCATTTAACATCCTGGAAAGAGGCTTTGATTCTTGGCAACTGGGAGGCTTGTTTGGTGTCACAGATGCCAGCGCTGTTGTGGGGTGCCAAACATTGGTGGAAAGCTGGATTGAGATTGGAGAAGAATGTTGTTATTTTCTGAACGATGCCACAGTTTGGTGTTGTATTGACTGATATTTATTTGAGTTTAAGATTTTTATCATCAAAACACAGAATATGTGTACCTAGATGAAGGCCTGTGTTGTTGCTGTGTTTGAAAAAAAAGTATGCTATCAATACTGTATCTGTATATAAAATATGTGTGTATTGGTCACAACAGTGGAAAATTGGGACAGTTCACCACAAAAAGAGGAACATGTACCGCTTTTGGGCATTAGAGGAGTTTGCTATTTACAGGAAAGAGCGACCCACCCTGTGGCTTTCTGTTTTCGCTTTTCTTGTTGATACGCATCTCCTGTTTCATCAAGAAAGTGTTGACAGCAGAGAAATGGACCACCCTCAGTTGCACGTTCAACCCCCCTAAAAACCTATAGAAAGGCATGCAGTGTTTTTTTTTATTACCACATAATCATATCCTTTTACTTCATTACTCCTGTTTCTTTGTGGGAGGTTTGTAAGTCACTTTACAAGCAAGTATCTGCACGGTGTGAAAAATACCCATGCCCCCCTCCTGCAATGCTCTCCAACTCATTCATGGTGTAGGATCTTTGCTGTTCTCATGGTCGACTATTTTTGACGGCAGATGATGTCTTCACATTTATAGGGTGATGTTAAGAGTGGAAAAAAAACAAGCCAGCACAGGAAATGACATTATTGTTGAGCTGACTAGAAACCGTTTTGCCATTGGCTGCCACGAGAGAAAGAGGAAGCTGTGGTTTGCGGATGGTTAAGTCAGATTGTACAAGAGATAGGTCACGCATGGGTTGGGATGGGAACGTCGATGCACACAGGTGTCATGTGACGAGCTTCTGCATTTTACGCCGCTATAAAAGCAGCCGAGGTTATAATTAAACGCAGACAGCGGGCTCAACAGGAGCCTCGTGTGTGCTCGTGTGCCTCTACTTACCCCAAAACCACACATTTGGAGATCCCCCGCACAACCAAGTGTTCGTCCTCATGATTGTTTTCGAGTATCTCCTCATCACCAACAGCTTTGTTTCGAACTTCACAGAGCGTGAATCACTTTTATGTTTTTTAAGAGGTGTCAAGCCCTTTGTTCTGCGCTTCTTCAAAGAGATACAGCTTATGTTAACAAGGAAGGCGCCTAATTTATTTAGCATTTGTAACATAATCTAAAGGGTCAAACGGAAGGCCTTGGGACTGTCCTCTCATTTGTGTGGAGACAAAAAAACAAGGCCTCTTATGGCAAAGTGGACCACCGCAGGAAAAAGAAAATGATATGTCTGCTTGTATATGTATTTACATTTTCCTTTGGGACAGAATGTTCCTTGAACTCCAGGAAAAAAACAAATGTTGACTTCCTTCTCTACATGTAAGGCCTGGTGCAAAACCAAGAAGGCAAAGATCACAAAACATTGAGTGTAGTATTTTCCCCCTCCCTCCTCAATTTAAAGCACCATCATTAAAACTACTGGGGGGGTACATAAAGAATCACAGATCACTGTAAAGCGAACAAAGGCAAAATCAGTGGGGTGGGGAAGCCCGGCAAATGCGGCCTCGAAATGTTTTTATTCCTCTCTTCTGAGGCACTATAAAAATCAAACGTGTCCTCAAAAATGCTGCCAGCTGTGAAGCTGCTAAGTGCTCCCACTGTGTGAAGTGGATAAACAGCATCGAGCGTTGTACAGATCTTTGAACGTGGGAGATCCCAAATCTGAACCCAAAATGGTCACAGGATTTGATTGCATCCTTTGATATTCGACATAACCCAACCCCTCCTCCAGATGCATAGTGTATTTGCCAGTTATAACACTATTTTTTCTGCAGTTTACAACCTTGTTGTAACACCTTTGGTTTAATTCGGTATAACCCAACCCCTGCTCCAGGTGTATGGTGTGTTTGCCAGTTATGACACTACTTTTTTTTCAGTTTACATTCTTGTTGTAACGCCTTTGGTTGGCTGTGCACAAAGCATGAAATGAAATGAAACATTGTTGAGGTCGCGTTCAGGTGTCATCCATGTTGTTGTAGCAAAGATGAGAGACTCTTTAGCACACCTTTTGCGGTGTTCTCTATTTTCCTCGCGCCGGTGGGAATGCAGCAGGACGTGTTGCGACTCCTCATCACCGCGGTTTCACCTGCCACTTACTTGGGCGTTGGCGGGACAAATGTGTGTTTGTGCTTGTGTGTGTGTGTGTGTTTGTGTGTGTGTCTGTGTGTTTTTATTATTACGCTTGGGTGAGCTGTGACTAACATGTTCTGCTGTATTAATTGCACAACTGTTTTCACCACCACCAACCTGTGTTTGCTGCCAACCACGCAACATTACACATTAGTCTTAATAACTGTCCCACTGGGTTCAACAGTGCATCTGCAAAGGCGCATATGTTTACGTAATGCATTCCTGGCTAGTATGTTTTGCGTATGCAGTTCCTCAGCCAAACTCCTGTTAAACATTACAGTTTTTGCCCATTGCTTAAACACATTTTGCAAAACTTGGCTCGCTGTGCCAAAACTTTACACACAAGCACATAGGACACAACACTTGGAAACAAACCATTCACATCTATGTCAAATTGAAACTCTGCAATCAAAACCTAACAATCCTTTGTCAAAATGTCACTCTGATGACAAAATTGCACACACTTGCATCTTATGAAAACACTGTCACATCAGCAGCAACACACTAGTCTACTTTGTATAAAACACTGTTTTTTGTATTTTGAATAGATGTGTTTTGCCAATGATACATCTGTATTTCATTTTTGAACGAAGTATCTTATGTATGAAATCGTGTGTTTTGTGCAGGAGCAAGTGTGTTGCAAAAAGGAGCAAGTGTGTTGCAGAATTGCAACTAAAGTGTAAAGCAGCGCTTTTGTTTAGGGTATGGTTACACTGTGTTTAAGGCATGGTAACACCTGGCCTGGTGACCTGGATCACGGACTACCTCACGGAACGGCCCCAGTTTGTCAGACTTGGGGACCTTACATCAGAGACTGTGGTCAGCAGCATAGGTGCACCGCAGGGAACTGTGCTCTCCCCTGTACTGTTTACCCTGTATACCACCGATTTCAGCTACAACTCAGAGACTTGTCACATGCAGAAGTTCTCTGACGACACTGCAATCGTGGGGTGTATCAGGGATGGACAGGAGGGGGAGTACAGGTGCCTTGTGGAGGACTTCGTTGGGTGGTGCCAACTAATCAGCTGCAACTGAACACCACCAAAACCAAGGAAATGGTGGTGGACTTCAGGAGAACCGCCCCGCTGCCGGTGCCTGTCACGATTGATGGGGAGAATGTCGAGACAGTCTGCACTTACAAGTACTTGGGGGTACACCTCGACAATAAACTGGACTGGTCGACTAATTCAGATGCACTCTACAGAAAAGGACAGAGCAGGCTGTACTTCCTCAGGAGGCTGAGGTCTTTCAATGTCTGCAACAGACTCCTGCTGATGTTCTACCAGTCTGTCATGGCCAGTGTGCTGTTATATGCTGTGGTATGCTGGGGTGGCAGCACTAGGAAAAGAGACAATGGGCGTCTGGACAGACCCCCTACACACCATCATCATCAATCAGAGGAGTTTGATCAGCGACAGACTCCGGTCCCTCTCCTGTAGGACAGACAGGCTGCGGAGGTCATTTGTCCCCAGGGCCATACAACTGTATAACAGCACACAGAGGGAACTGAGCATCATGGACTGGAGTGCTTGAGCACACACAATCACACACACACACACACACACACACACACACACACACACACACACACACACACACACACACACACACACACACACACACACACACACACGCACACACGCACGCACATGCTGTCCCTGGTGGTGACTGCTATGCGGCTATGGACAGCAATATACTGCACTACCCTGATGGCTACTGCACTAAAGGACCCTTCTATAACTACTGCACTAAAGGACCCTTCTATAACACTGGACAATTTTACTGGGACACTGTAATCTATCTACCACAAAGCACCTCATCACGACAATTGTTTACCTCGTGGAATTCTTATCACTGGCAATTTTACTGGGACACTGTGATCTATCTTCCACAAAGCACCTTATCACGTCACTTGTTTACCTCGTGGAATTCTTATTACCTTACTTATTATCATTACAATGTTTTTCTTCCCTCAGTTCAGTGAATGTTGTATTATGCAGACGTGTGCAATAGGCTTGATCTGTTTTTTTTTTTTTTTTTTTTTTTTTTGCAATGTGTATTATGTGTATGCTAATGTGTGCAATAGGCTTGATCTGTTTTTGGCAATGTGTATTATGTGTATGCTACTGGACACCTTAATTTCCTTCGGGATCAATAAAGTTACTCTACTCTACTCTACTCTACACAATTTCAAGTTATGTTACTTTGGTTTAAGCATATGTTTATTGCGTTCAAGCAATGGGCAAAAACTGTAAACATCAATACTGGAGAGCCTTTTTCCTTCTGCTGCTGGTAGACTTCTCATAGATTGTCCTTCATATTTGTTAAGAGCTGGATGTTAGATGTAGTTCAACTCAATTTAGTTAACCGTCTTATAGGGCGAAGGCTTTTCGCAAGACAGATTAAAAGAAGTAGGTCGCCGTAATGTCTCCGCAACCAGCTTATGTAAGCCCTGTAACTGTACATTAAGGTTGTCTGCGTGCCTCGCCTCGCTCATGGGTTTCAGCCCACGCTGGTTTGCACGTGAAAGCTGGTGTGCCTCGGCCTATTTCCCCCCCAACAACCCTCTCTCTTTCTCCCTCTCTCTCTTTCTCGTGCTCTCTCTCTCTCTCTCTTTCTCGTGCTGTCTCTCTCTCTCTCTCTCTCTCTTTTTCCTGTCTCTCCATCAAGGGTCCTTGGGGCTTGTTTTGATAATTTTCTCAGTGGTGGGAGGAAGGTAGTGTACTATTGCAGGTATTACTACCCAGCTGGACAGCATTTGTGAATGGATGAGCAGTTTGTTCTAGACTCTGGGGTCTTGCTGGCCGGCTGACCAGCAGACATAATCCTGTGGTGAGAGGCAATTAAGGGCTGTAGCCCGGGCTCAGCGCTGGAATGGGATCTGTAGAGTGGGGCCGCTGGGGCCTGTGTGTGTGTGTGTGTGTGTATGTGTGTGTGTGTGTGTGTGTGTGTGTGTGTGTGTGCGTGTGTGTGAGTGTGTGCTTGTGCGTGTGTGCATGGGTGTCAAAGTTTGTGTGAGTGTGTGTGTGTGCATGTGTGCATATGCATGTGTGTGTGTGTGTGTGTGTAGGGGGGTGTTTGTGTGTGTGTGCATGCGTGAGTGTGTGTCAATGTTTGCTTGTGTGTGTGTACATAAATATATATATATATATGTGGATGGGTGGGGGGGTGTTGTTTTGAACAAGGTGTCCACCAACCTTTGTAGTGGGAACACAACAAGGACACACACATTCAGTGTGTGAAAAAGTGTGAGTGTCTGTGTGCACACACAGATGGGCATTGCTTGTGCGTGTGTGTTTTTCTGTGACTGAATAAATGTCTGTGTGTGTGTGTGTGTGTGTGTGTGTGTGTGTGTGTGTGTGTGTGTGTGTGTGTGTGTCTGTGTGTGTGTGTGCGGCGTCTATGTGGGGTGAGTTACTCCCTTAGGATACTAAGGGAAATGTGCCTTTTATGAAACAGAAAGAAAACATTCATACTGGTTTTGAGTACATTTGGATAAATGTGACCTGACACTAATGAGAGCCCATGACTGTTTCTTCCAAGAAATAAGGTCACTGAGTGTGCAGTCTGAGTGTGTATGTGTGTGTGCATGTGTGTGTGTTTATGTGTGTGTGTGCATGTGGATGTGTGTATGTGTGTGTGTGTGTGTGTGTGTGTGTGTGCGTGTGTGTGTGTGTGTGTGTGTGTGTGTGTGCATGTGAATGTCAGACTGTGTATGTGTGTGTGTGTGTGTGTGTTTATGTGTGTGTGTGTTTTCATGTTTGTGTGTGCATGTGTGTGTGTGTGCATGTGGATGTCTGTGTGTGTGCATGTGTGTGTGTGTGTGTGTGTGTGTGTGTGTGTGTGTGTGTGTGTGTGTGTGTGTGTGTGTGTGTGTGTGTGTGTGCATATGTCTGTGTGTGGGTGTGTGACCTACTCTGAGGTCATAGGCTTTCTGAGGTGCACCTGCAGCGACACTGGCTGCCTGCTGGGTGTATTCCCGTTACTCCTGGGGCTTCTTTCCAGAAAACTGAGACAGGAAACGCATCATCATCCAACCCCCCGTACCACCTCTAACACCACCCCCCTTCCCAGTATCTACCCCTACCACCCCTACCACCACCCACTTTTTCCTAAACAACCCCCCTCTGTCACCCCTTCCAGCACCAGCCTCTCCCTGTCCCAAACACGCCCCTCCCTACCACCTCTACCCCACTCTCCCCCTTTCCCAAACACTTCCTGACCCCACCCTCCTACACACACATACACACACATAAACACACACAGACACACACACACACACACACACACCGATACACACACAGACACACACACACACACACACAGATACACACACACACACAAATACACACACACACACACAGATACACACACACACAGACACACACACACACACACACAGATACACATACAGACACACAGGGACACACACACCCTTCTGTCTGGCACTGCAGCTTGCCCCTAATCTTGTTGGTAGTCGTCCCCGGCGCTCGCCTAGATTAGCGCTGGCTGTTTGGGCACACTGAGCGAGCGAACGAGCGACCTACTGTACAGTAGCAGCCTCACGAGCAGCTTCACCTGCCCGACATAGGGGCCAGCTGTACTTAAACCCCAGACACAAGCCGGTCTGCCTACTTTGCACACAGACTTTTTTTCACTTTAATCTCTGCATTAAAAGGATAGCACACACCTGACTGAGGAAGAATGGTGTTTTTTTTTGGCATGAGATGTATTGGCTGGTGAAGTTTAGAAAGTGTTTATTACAGGAACAGTGAGCGTTGATGTACGTAAAAAGTGTGTGAAGTGCATCCCTGCTTGCTGAAGTTTTTAGTGTGTCAGCTCACACCATCAGGCCATTTGCAAGGGTTCTGCCCAGCCTGTTTCAGGAAGTGGAAGGGCTTGGTGTCAGATAGTGCTTCCTGTGAGTGAGAACACAGGATGTTCTATTTTTTTTTCTTTTCCTTAAATCTGTGAGAATATTATTTTGGGTTTGGCCTCTCATTATTTCGTAACAGTAAATCGCAGAATATGCACCAATGTCCCATGACCTACTGGGGCAACCAGTACAGAAAATGTAATGTCTGGCGTCAAGCATCACCTAATTTTCTGTGTGCTTGATTTCGTTTTCCAAGGCAGCAGTATGTTCATTTATTTCACTCCTCAGCATAAGTCAGTGTCTTTTTTTTCCATGTGGTGAGAAGCTGTCAGCAAATGCTTCTGTAGTGTGACCAGCCAAACCACCAGTCATGCAGTACCCCTAAATCACCAGCAGAGGCACTGTGGCCCAGCTTCACAGTTCTCGTGATCCCAGGTGGCTCGCCTCACCTCAGAGTCAGAGACGACCACTGTGGGGGCAGGAAGAGGAGAGCAGAGCAGAGCAGAGGCAGGCAGGTTGACCCACGTGCTGAATGTCTCACTAAGCAGAGAGAGAATTAGAGAAACAAAGAGTTAATTTGCTGTAAATGTGTTTGATGAGGTGTGCTTGTGTCTTGTGTATTATATGTGCAATACTACCTGTCATATGTTGAGTGTATAGAGAGCTATTATCTGCAAAAGTAGTCAAATTTTTACTTTCCTTTTCTACATTGTATCCCTCTGCTTTCTCTCGAAATGTAAAGATGAGAGCAGAGCAAAGCAGAGGCAGGTAGGTTGACGCGTGTGGCCAGCGCACCACATGAAACATTTACCCACATGCTGAATGTCTCACTCAGCAGAGAGAGAAAGATTGAGTGAGAGAAAGAGAGAGCCACTGGTCCACAATCTCCACAGGAGTTGCATATATTATGATCACATGATCATTTGAACAAAAAATAAAGTGTTATACAACTCTAAGGTCAAACCTGATGGCAGCTGGCAGCTAAATAGCACCCGAAGGTTTTTCTGCCAGAGGTCTTTTTAGTGTTTTTTTTTTTTTTTGGTGGGTTTGATGTTGGTGTCAAAAGGTGACAAACAGGGATTCTTAAGGTTATTGCAGAAGTTTCCCTGAAGGGATGTGCTTTATGTAATGTCTGAGCCCAGTCATGCTACGCCAGAGAAGAATTCTTTGGCCTATAGCCCATATTTAAATATCTTAGCACATGTGTGGAATTCTCAGTCATGTCACTGGGTCCACACAGCTTACTCTGGATCTGGGAGAGGAAGAGAGAAAAACGTTCTGTGATTTTTCTCCCGGCGCTCTGCTTATTCCAGGTCCAACTCCATATATCTGAGGCGAGCGCAAAATATGGCGGCCTGTACCACAGGGAGAATTGGGGTGAAGGAGTGCACAACTTAAGCACAGCGTGACAGGAAGCTTCAGCTCACTGCAGTATAGCCCCTTAATGGACATAACAGGGAATTTCATCCCATAGTGTGGTTTTTGGTATTAGTTTTAATAAGAATGAACAGATTGTATGTTCACAAAGGTATAAAATCTTCTTCGATTGTTGTTATGGGGTAGCAAATCTAAAACTGTGAACAGGCAGATTTGTTTCATTCACAAGCCTGTTGTTGAGCTACATTTCATCATGATTTGTTTGTTTCCCCATCTGCAGTCACTAGGTAACCCTCAGCATTGCTTCAGAGAAAAGGCACAGAAGTTTGAGATATCAGTGGCACGTTCACCACTGATTATCAGGCACGCACGCTAGCCTGAGCACACACCGTATCACAAAATCAATACAGCCCCTAAATATGAAAGCGCTCCATCAACATCAACAAAACAGGCTCAGCCTTTCGATGATGCAAGAGAAGCAGGGCGTGGCTTTTTGTGACATCATCGGTTGTTGTTCCCTGCCAAATGTTACCATATCGAAATCCCCTAAAAAGGAATTAGTGGAGAGTGTGTTTCCTTTTTTTTGTCCTACCTCCTCTCTGTGTAGTGTCTGTTTTATCGAGGGGTGAAAGGAAAAGCTTTGCACAGCACAGCACAGCACAGCACAGCACAGCACATCAGAGCCTTGGCAAGGGCTGCTGTTTGCATGAGTTCTATGCAGCACATGACTTTGGACTCACCTGCAGTTGTCTGCCACGAGGACTACTGCCTCTGGCCAATTCCTTTTTTTAATACCCAGTAGGGACAGCAGGATGGAAGGAGAAGAGACTGAGAGAGAGAGGGGGGGAGAGAGAGAGAGAGAGAGAGAGAGAGAAGAGAGAGAGGGAGAGAGAGAGATAGAGAGGAAGGGAGAGAGAGATTTAGAAAAAGAGAAAGAGACAGACAGAGAGAGAGAGAGACAGAGGGAGACTGAGAAAGAGAAAGAGAGAGAGAGAGAGGAAGGGAGAGAGAGATTAAGAAAAAGAGAAAGAAATAGAGAGAGAGAGAGAGACAGAGGGAGACTGAGAAAGAGAAAGAGAGAGATAGACAGAAAGAGAGGGAGAGAGAGAGACAGAGAGAAAGAGGCTGAGAAAGAGAGAATGAGAAAGAGACAGAGGGAGACGGCATACGGGTACACAGAGGAAGCTGAGCACCACTAGCTCTTCTCCAGAGCCATAAGCCCAGCAGGACACCGGGAACGAGTCCAATAAAGAAATGAAAGGAGATAGCCATTGATGCACTCATTTGCAACATTAAATATTGATGGGCTCGTCATCCACCACCCTAAAATTTTCAGTCCATGTAATGCTTGTGAGTCAACAGCTTAAGTGCAGCCATTCCTATATCCTATTATTGTGACAATTACAAAGGTACTGAATATATGGTTACATCTGTTATTTCTGTTATTTGTCATTCTGTCAGGCCTTTCGTAATTTTTTGGTATCTGATATCTATTCTTTGGCTTTCCCGAGTGTAAACATGTGAGTGAGTGTGTGTGTGTTAGCAAAGGTACTGAATATTACTGAACATAACACTGTCATTGTCATTTGGTAAAACCGTTTTGTTATTTTATGGTATCTGATATCTATTCTTTGGCTTGACCAAGTGTAAACAAGTGTGTGTATGTGTGTTTGTGTTTGTGTGTGGGGTGTGTGTGTTTGTGTGTGTGTGTGTGTGTGTGTGTGTGTGTGTGTGTGTGTGTGTTTGGCTGAGGACAATGCGAAGGTTTCCCACGATTCCGTGCATTTAGCGTGTAAGGATGTATGTTGGTGTTTCTTGGCTCCTACACCTGTTTTCTTTTCTTCAGGAGAGAAAGGTCAGCATAAACATCCGCCTTGGCGTGCGACTCTTCGGTCCTCCCCTGAACGAGGCCTAGATTAGATTCACTCCTCTGGCAGGACCATCTCGTCACAAACGAGCCCTGTGTGCGTCTGGTAATGAGAGGCTCCAGGCTCCCATTAGCGGCGGTCACCACAGTCTGATTTCACAGACAATGCCACCCAGGCCCCCGCCACCAGCTGACTTACTGGAGCCCTGCCGCGCACTCAGCTCAACTCAGCTCAACTCCACTCCTCCACTCCTCAGCTCACCGGAGCCAACCGGTTTCAGCCGGCTCTGTCAGCCAGCTCTGCCCCTCCCTCGCTGTGGCCAATCCCTCTAATTAGGCCCCATGACTGGCGACTCTTCCCCAATCAGCACGGCCCAGAGGCAGTGAGCAAGTCTCCCCATTTACCTGTAACATCATTAAGATGTCGTGAGTGAGTGAGCGAGTGAGTGAGTGAGTGATGTTGTGAGTGAATGAGCGAGTGAGTGAGCGAGTGAGCGAGTGAGTGATGTTGTGAGCGAGTGAACGAGTGAGTGATGTTGTGAGTGAATGAGCGAGTGAGTGAGTGAGTGAGTGAGTGAGTGAGTGAGTGAGTGAGTGAGTGAGTGAGTGAGTGAGTGAGTGAGTGAGTGAGTGAGAAAGCCTTAATTGGAAGAAGCATGCCTGTGTTTATTACTCCCCTGGGAGTATGGCCATAGTAGACCAAGCATCTGTTTGTTTATATTTGTCCCTGGGACCAGGGAAAATGTGGCGCCAAGACTATCCACCATAACCATGGTTCTCTCTCTCTCTCTCTCTATCTATCTATCTATCTATCTATCTATCTATCTATCTATCTATCTATCTATCTATCTATCTATCTATCTATCTGTCTGTCTGTCTGTCTGTCTGTCTGTCTGTCTGTCTGTCTGTCTGTCTGTCTGTCTGACTGTCTGTCTGTCTGTCTGTCTGTCTATCTATCTATCTATCTATCTATCTATCTATCTATCTATCTATCTATCTATCTATCTATCTATCTAAGCAAGCTCTAAGCAAGCTCATAGAGGACAATGGAGTATTTAATGGTGGTATTTGAAAGAAACATCACATCTGTGCCATAAAAGCCTATGCTGGAGCCGCTATTCAACGCCTCACAGGCAATAAGAAGGCAGAGCTGTTTCGGCATGTGTTGTTTCGGCATGTGTTGTCGTTCGGGTTGGGGTTCTCCTCTGCCCAGCACTGACCCACTTCTCTCTTGCTCTTGGGATAAGACCTGTTTTTGTTTGCTGTGTCTCTGCCGTGTGTGCGTCTCTGCTCCTGTCTGTGCCCTCGCCACTAATGCTCCGTCAGGGAAAGCCTTTTTGTACGGAGGGGGAGGGGTGGGGACAGGAGAAGAGAGGACAGCAGAGGAGTGATAGAAGAATGTTGCTCTGCCAGCTGAGGGGGACCAAAAGGCAATTCTATGTCTCTGTGTCATTTCGGGGGTTATTTTTTTAGCTTTCATTTTCACTGAGGGGCACTGAAAAGCTGTTACAAAAGAAAGTGTGGTGTCATCGTGCGTGCATTTTAAGTGAACCTTTTTTTTTTCTTGTCCTTCCATTTGATTGTTCAAGTAATTTCAGGCAAACAAGTCCCTGTCGCACACACCTGTGGCCTCTTCTAAATTCATTTATTGTAATACCGTGGGTAACATCTCCACCACAGACTCACACAAAGCCTCCTAAAGTAACACAAATTGTGTCTATTATTTATTTTTTCCCTACTCAAGAGACTGTGTGATTACTATACGTTTCAGTAACAATGCGCCACTGTTTAAGGGCATGGAGAAACATAATTTACTCAGGGAGGCTGGAACATTGTAGCTGTTACAACATGATTTCTTAATGAAAAGACAAGGCGTCAGTTGACATCAGTGAGGGAACTCGGTGTTGTGAGTACAAGTGCAAAGCATCATGGGACTTTGGGACACAGTGGAGGCTACTGCTGCCCTCAGTAATAATATAATAATAATAAAACTTTACTTGTATAGCACAGTTCATACATGCAATATGCAACTCAAAGTGCTTTACAGTTTGGCAGGGTTGTTGCAAGACAACATTTCTTGCGGTTCAGTGATGTCAGAGCACATAAATACAGAAGCAGACTGACTCTTGCATGAACACAGGTAGGCAGTCCTTGTAGGCCCTAGTCAGCAATCTTTGTAGTCCAGTGGCGTTAGAGCTATGCAACGCTCTGTTAATGTGGGCTCTTATGTGAACATAGGTCGGCAGTCTTTGCGGGCCAGGGGCACTACACGAGGAAAGTTCATTTAGGCGCAGTCGGTTGTTAGTGTCCCCAGGGAGCAACAGGGGTGAGGAAAAACTCCCTGTTTGTTTGATTTGCGTGATTTCAGGAAGAAACCTCAGGAATCAGTGAGTAAAACTCCCTGTTTTTCTAGGAAGAAACCTCAGGCAGAACCACGTCTCCCAGGGTAGCCCATCTGCCGGGGCTGGTAACGGGAAGTCGGTGACTGAGTAGTTAGGTGTAGGCTTGGTTGAATAGGTAGGTCTTTAGTTGTCGCTTGAAGATGTCGATGGATTCTGCTTTTCTGATGTGCTGTGGTAGGGCATTCCATCTCTTTGGGGCGTAGTATGAAAAGGCCGATTCCCCGATCCTTTTGGGTGGTGCGTCTGGAATCCTCAGGAGACCGGCATCAGCGGATCTAAGGGCTCGTGCAGGGGTATAAGAGGATAATGCGTCAGCAATATAGCATGGGGCAAGGCCATTTACAGCTTTAAATACCAGTAGTAGTACTTTGAAGTCAATTCTATAGGATACAGGTAGCCAGTGTAGTTCAGCCAGTACAGGAGTAATATGTTCCCTCTTTCTTGTTTTTGTTAGTAATCTTGCAGCCGAGTTTTGAATAAGCTGTAGTTTTTCAGTAACCCAATATTGAGTGTGACGTAGCACTCAGAGTGGATGAGGAGGTGCATTTTCCCACACAGAAGAAAGGATTCCCACACAGCAGATGTCCAGAAATGTATGCTTTGCAGGACCACCACGTGTTGATTTTGGACAGAGTCTCGCAAAAGATTCGTGTCTCTACCGTCAGTCTGGGGCCTCCGCTCTTTCTTTGATCGTTGACCCTTACTCTCACAGCACACGACCCTTTATATTTATCTAATGTAGTTATGCATGCACACATGAACTGCACAGCGGTTATGTTGAGTCATGCATTATTATTCTGGTGACCACACAATACTCAATGGAGTAAGCTGATATCATTTGCTCTACATCGTGTTTATACATGTTAAAGAGGCACTATAGAATTCCAACAATTAATTTAGTTTTATGAAAGTTTTCATATAAATGCAAAAAAGTATGGTTTACTAATACATATCCGGTCATACAAAATAATTAAAATGGGGACATATGCTGATATAAATTATATCATTTATAACTTTTTAAATGCTTTTTGTTTGTACACGTTTCACCAAAACTAACATTTTGGTTAGACGAAGTTGACGTGTACAACGTGCTTGCCCTAAAGCATTTTCCGTTTGCTATGGCTGTTCTTTCCCTATTCTCCCAGCCCTTCGCCTGGGTGTGTGCCAGTGACCGTACTCTGAACTTACATCTGGAGCAAAAGAGCTGCCAAAGATAGCTGAGGCGGTTTTCTTTTTTGCCAAGTCTCTGACCTACTCTGAGCCAAGCTCCCGGATCGCTCCCTTTCGTCGGCGGTGCCGATTGGCTCTGCCTGGCCTCCCGACTTTGCCTTTGAGCCGCGAACAGTCTCCTTCCCGTCCACCGGACTCCCACCGGGCCAGGCTCGGTTCCCATGCTCACCACACCCTTCACAGCTGATTCAGGAGACTTTCAACAGCCTGCCTTGAACAATCTCTAAGGGCCCAAGGTGGTCATTTCTTTGATTTGAACACTTTATAGTGAACAGTGCAACTGTCAGCTCAAGTAAACATATATCAAACAGAGAACAAAGCCCCTTCATATGTTTTATACGTACATTGGATGGAAGAAGGCTGGGTTGTCTTACTGCAGGCGTTACCAGCAGTAGCTTCTATGGGCACATTTACTGTAAGCTCATGTCAGTGTGTGCCCAAATACAAACACACACACAGGACAATTGAGGACAACAGAGCATTCAGTGCATGAGTAAGGCATTGTTTGGTTCTAACCACACTGTATATGGTGACAAACATTGCTGGGTGTCCTTGAATATTTTCATGCACTATTTAAAGCAACACTCATGAGCAACGCTCAAAAGTCATTTTTTCAGCCTCAAAATAATGTTTCCAAAATCATTTCAGTGGTTTGTCAACTGGTAACAGGGTGAACGGCACTTATGAATTAGCATTGCGGCCTTCCATAGGCTATAACCGCACTATGCAAGTTCGCAAATGTGGGTCGCTCCTACTGTATTTCTGTCTTCATTTCATGTCCACTTCATGTCAAGTAATTATTTTACAGATTCTACAGTTACTGCTTATTACACATAGCAAACCATAATAGAAACTATTCAAGTGGTGTGAACATGCCAGCCACTTAGGCCACCAGCCAGCCATTTTCCCATGATGCAACATAACCCAATCTGTGCCCTACCAGTTGTTGTGCACGCTCACACCAGTTGTGAAACAAAGTTTTGCATTTTCTGCTGTTTTTTAATTGTCTCACTGTAAATCATATATATTTACGAACAATTGTCTACAACTGGCTCTTTTTTGTTAAATAACTGTTAAATACTTGATGGTATATCCACAGTATTGCTTCGGCTAGCTAAATTGAGTTTATGCACAATAAAAAGTAACAATATCTATCAGTGGTTTGAACATGTGCCTGTTGACTAATAGTGGATTTGTAATGTGAATATGTAGCACATTTCTCAGTAAAGTTGCAATAAAGGTCGAATTTCACAACAATTGGCCTGTAGCTGAACAAACTGATGAGAAGCCAACTTCATTGGTTTTATCGCTTTACCACAAACCCTGTAAATATTACCTCACAAGTCAGGAATTTGCTTTCTGACACAAGTAAACAAAGAGTAAACACAACTCTGAACACAAGCACACAACACAAACTCAGAAGCTTGTGTGCATTAGAAGGACATTGATTGTTACCTGCTTTCCTGCATAAACACAACAAGGCAGTAAAGCTCCCTATAGCGGGTTTTAGAGCTAATTCGGACAGAATTTACACCAGGACAGTTTTATTTATAGAATAATTTTATCCTCTCTGTGTGTCTTTAATTTTGTTTTAATGGCTGGTTTCACTTAATGCTAAATATTTTGAGCTAAATTTAGTTCTTTGTTTTCCCAAACCCAGCTAATAGGACCCAGGCTAACTTTTCCACATCTTGTATTGCTTTGGTGGCTAACTTGTAGCATGGATGGAGCGTGCTGGGTCCTGGGAAATGTTAAATGAGCTCTGCAAAACTCAGTTGGAGAGACAATTAATTTGTTATCATGTTTCATTATTGAAGTTAACTGGTTTTCTGTAAGTAATTGAAATTATAAAGGACATAAAAGCTACTGCCTCCACTCCAATGATAGTGATCCAACCCATTTCTTACTGACAGTTTCGTGGAAACTTCAAAAAATTGTGTATATGGTAAAGAAAGAAAGAAAGAAAGAAAGAAAGAAAGAAAGAAAGAAAGAAAGAAAGAAAGAAAGAAAGAAAGAACGAAAGAAAGAACGAAAGAACGAAAGAAAGAACGAAAGAAGGAGAGAAAGATTACATCTCTAAATACTATTATGAGATTAACTCTGCAACATATAAAGTCAAACAGGCACCACTTTCTGCAGTGCATAATCTAGTACCCACAGCAGCCAAAAGACTGTGTCCTTGCTTCACACTGACTGTGGCAAGCATGCGTAAGCTGACGTGCCAGAAGCCAAAATTATGAAATGAAGTTTCTGCAATACTCCAAAGACAGTAAAAAGCATTCCAATAATTTCTCTTGAATAATGCAATAACAAAATACTGAGCATTATTACAGTTCTTCTCTATTGCTTTGGTACATTTTTCGAATCTTTCTTGCAATTTGCAGAAGATCAAGTGCATTTCTCAAAACAGTTTGGACAAATAGCAAAACACTGTGGATCACCTGCAAAAGCCAATCTCTTGCTCAAAATCCTTAGTTTATCCCTCAAAAGCAAGTTTTTGTGTCAATATACGTGTCAGTGCCATCAGAATGTTTAGTCATTGTGTCACTGTGTACGGATAAGACAGTCAAATTCATTAGTCATGTTTGCAATTGAATAGTGCATTTCGAAGGGACATTTTGATGTAAAATGTGGTTTAGGTGTGATGACAAGTGTTGCACATTTGACCTCATATAATGTATATGTGTGAGATTGATTGCAAAAGACAAGATTCACATTTACAGAATGACTTCTTTATTGGCAGACACTGACATTGCAGTGCGTAAAGAAAAAAAAAAGACAGCATTGCACAGAACAAAGGTAAAATACAGTAAGTAAACATAGGTCAACATATAAACATAGGTCATACAGTAAGTAAACCAAAAATATGAACATCTCCCCAAACTTTAAATCCTAATCCTGATCTTCAGCTTCTTCAGCTTCTTCATGTTCCCGTCTGTCAGGCCACAAATTTTCATCCACGTCACACCGGATGTTCTCCTATGCAAGGCAGCGTGGATAGTATCTTCTGGAGTGCCTAATCCATGCTCTGCAGGAATCTGCTGTTATGTCTTGGCATGCTGCATCCATTGCAGCCAGAAGGGTAACTTGTGTGTGTGGCTCATGGTCATACACCTTCCACCTCCAGGCTGAGAAAAAATACTCAATGGGGTTGAGGAATGGGGAGTATGGTGGTAAAAACTCCATCACCATTCTGTTATGGTGTGCAAACCACTGCCTCATAAGTTTTGACTTGTGGAAGCTTACATTATCCCATATTATGGCATATTTCGAAATATGCTTGACATGTTATGATAGCTTGGTAAATCATTTTGCATGGGAAGACTTATATGATGAACTATAGCCTAAATGTTTTGGGGAGTGAGACTATTTGATAGATTCCCAAAACAAAGTATTTTGATTAGCATGACAAAAGCAATTGATAATGTACGAAAAAACTGAGAATTGTACACAATCATTTGCATGGATGAACTAAAGCATTTGCAATTTGTTTAATGCAATGGGAAACTGCCTTTTCCATCTGCACAAATGGCATGATGATGTGACAATTGAACAAGAACTTTTGAGAATTTCAATTCTGATGTGAGAAATGTACCAAACCAATTGAGAAAAACTGTAACGTGTCTATGTGACATCGGAAACTTGGTCACTAGCTCTTAGGCCCCTGGATAACAAGATTGTTTAGACAGATACTTTTTTTTGTGTGACCTTATTTAATGACACACGGCACATCAAGTTGTTTGGTGTTTGGAACGGAAGTCTTTGTTTATCTGAAGTTTTCATAAAACATGTCCAATTAAAACATGGAGAATGTTTTATGTAGATAATGTCAAGAACCGATTGGACATCCACATACACTGGAATGTATCAAAACAAGACCAGCAATTAGACTTTGGTCATAAATCAAGGTCTCTCCGCTGTGTTCTTACATAAGACAGCCTTGGACAAGGCCACTGCAGACCGAAGGGTTGAATCCAATACAGTTTGATGAAGAAATATTTGGTAGGCTACACTTACTTTCACTAAGCACTTATTTAACTTAGTGCACCATAATGATTGTTTTGAGATTATGCCATACAGAAAAAAATGATTCTGACAACAGGAGAAACTCTGTGGCATTTACAGTAAACATTTAGTCAGATGTTTACATGTCCCCTATTTTCTGTCGACATGCCAGACAGCCTTAGGCTCTTTAGCTCTCACGAGCCTAAACACTTGGTTAGTGCCGAGATATTGAAACCATATGTGAGCCAGACTCAAGCGGGAAAAAAAAAAAATCTGGCACCAACGACTCTCTTGGTGACTCCTTCAAAAGCATAGTAATCCTCTCTGTTATGAGGTAAGGGGGCTAAGTTTAAAATAAGCACTCTGATGTAATTTCGATTTTAAATGTGGAAAATGCCACCTCCCCACTCTTCCTCCTCTCCTGCACTCCACGTTGGGGTGGGTGCGTCCTAATGGTCGATTCCACTGGACCATGGAAAAGGATATGAGTGTGTGTACGTGCTTATGCAGGAAAACAGTCCTCCCACCTACACGTTCAAGGTTCCATTCATGAGCTAAAATGGGACCAGGTGGTCGGAGCATTTTCAGAAGCTGCCAAAGAAGGCCAGTGTGGTCAACTTTTGGCTCTGAAGTAAGCTTACCTGACTGGCGTGCGTCTGTTCAGCTTCTATGAAAAAAGCACGTCCAGAGCAGGACCTAAATGGGAACTCGGGGGAATCCCCATTAGTGTACACAGGCTGCCCTAATCCCCTATTATCCAACAGCTCGCCAGTGTCTGAGACGAAGATCATCTAAAGGCTACTGGCAAACATGGCAAACATGGTTTTGCAGCAACACACACTGGATGGACTGTTGCATCAGGAGCACCGCTGGAAATGTTGTGCCCAAGGAAAGAATAATATTTGTGACTACGTTATTATTAATAACAGTATTACTGTTACTTTTACTATTACATTATTATTAACGACAGTAGTAATAATGCCCTTAAAGGGCCGTTTATCAGTGCTGGCCCGTTAAAATCGTCCTAATTTTTCCGTCCCTAGCGGCACCCCTGTGTTGCATTAATGTTGCAGTCAGCTATGTGTGGGCCTTTAAATAAGCCTCCAAAACCCCCTAACTGTAATAAACAGACATACTACAGGCCTAGTTGGTTGGCCCGTGTACTTTGGCTGACCTAAATCTCCTGTATATTTTTAGGGGAGATGGTTCTCGCACATACGGTTGAGCCAAGGTGTTCCGGTAAGTGGATAACAAGCTGTTTGCGTGGGTAGTACCGAGAACTGGCATGGGTCCACATTTGAAACCTGCCTTCCAGGTAACCCTAGGAGTCGTTCTGTCGATCCCGTGTCAAAGTGCATCAGTCCATCAGGTGCAGTTGGATGCCTTGACAAATGTGCCTTTGACATAATCCCTCCGGCCTTCACAGAGGCGACACGTTAAGGAGAGTGAGAAAAATGTATCAGTGCCAAAGCCGTGAGCAAAGATCAAATTTTAAAGCTTAAATACGACATTTATATGTCATCAGTGGCTTAACATTTATTCATTTCACTAAATCATAGCAACAAATGACCTGGAATGTATGAGAAATAAAGGCACTCAGTGAGAGTATTAGCACAATGGTAACACTCCTGAGTCATTTAAGCCATCACTGGGTTAAAAATCTCTTGATACTTAATCTTGCATTTCCATTACTCAATCAGGGTGAGTTTAGTTTTGCCTGGTGAACTTAACAACAACAAAGCTTTCAGTTTGTGGGAAGAGTCTAGGCTCCTGTAGCTGTGTCATGGAGAAAATGATGTAGCAAGAAGATATGTATAGATATGGGCGGGTCCCCTTTGAAAGGCTTTGGGACTAATTGGGGTGCGACTAGATTTCCACTAAAAAGAAAACATGACAGTTTCCCCTCCCCCCCTCTGTCCCTCTGGTTACTAGGGTTTCCCTTATTTACAGCACAGGCAATATATTTCTGAATGTGTGTGTTTGTGACAGTGTGTGCCCCCAGATGTGTGTGTGTGTGTGTGTGTGTGTGTGTGTGTGTGTGTGTGTGTGTGTGTGTGTGTGTGTGTGTGTGCATATGTATGTGTGTGTGTGTGTGTGTGGGCGTGTGCGTGTGCATGTGCATGTGTGTGTGTGTGTGTGTGTGAGTGAGGGGGGAGAGAGAGAGTGTGTGTGTGTGTGTGTGTGTGCGTGTGCATGCATGTATATGTGTGTGTGTTCACAAAGAAACAAAGAAAGCCTTGACGACGAAGCTCTGAGTCATACTGATAGGGTTAAGTGAATCACCCCTCTCAAGGGAGACAGAGACACAGAGGCCCAGAGAAAGCCAGTTGACTGTTGGCTGTGTGTTGTCATTAGCTGGGTTAAGCACGCTTTGTGAAAACGGACACTTTAATTGAATTCTACCGTACTATACCAACTTAACTAAACTGATCAGTGCAATAACCAGCTTGGGAACATGAGGTACTCCACTCCGTTATCTTGATGTTTTGTGTCAGTTTTTTTTTGTTCACTCTCAAGCATCATATGCTACTGTTCCTAACTGAGTTCCTTTTGTAAGACAGCATTTTTCTTAGCCTACTCACCATTTTGCGTTTCACACCTCCACTACATGTTTCCTGTTGATAAGGATTGTGGGGTGAGGTCGTGCGGTCAGAGAAGGTGTGGGCAACCAATTTTTGGAGGGATGGGAGGGGAGGATGGGTGTGTCAGTGAGAGTCACAGTTCCAGAGAAAGACTAATTATCTCCATACCTACAAGGATAGTAGCCACTCCCGTAGCCCAGCCTACTGACAGCATGAAATGGCTTGTTGTGAGGTAGTTTTGAAAAAAGAAAAAAAAATCACTTACACACACAGACACACACACATACACCCACCCACAGACAAACTCTGTGCACAACTTCCAGCAGTGGTGGTTTTGGGCAGTTTCCATTTTTAGCCAGGGTGGTGATGTCATGCGCTGACTCTCAGAGTGTGGTGAGTGAAAAAGGGTGTGGGGGCATGTGGTAAGAGGTCCCAAGTGGCCAATCAGTGTGGAAGACTTCATCTTGCCCGGCGCGGTGCAGCCAATCAGTGTCTGAGGGAGGGTCAGCCCAGGATGATGATGATGAAGTCTTGGGTCTGTGCTACTACTGTAACTGCAGAGGAAGTAACTAAGTGTGGGTGCAAGAGAAGTGTCTCGTTCGGCCACAATGAACACCATGTGTTTTAGACTGAGGTGGACTGTGTAGGAGTGGCCTAGTCACAAACAGATTCCGCCCCCAAGCCCCTTGTGAGGATTGTGAGGATTCTTTCATAAAGATCTCATGTCAACAAATCAGAGATCAAGAAAGAGCAAACCCAATTCTCTTTACAGTATCAAATATAATTTTAAAAGACAGTTACCTTTGAAATGAAATGCAGTACGTAAATACATCAAGTGCAGCTTATGTCACATCAGACAGAGTTGTTGAATAAATAATTTCACTGAACATTGTCAGTGACATAACTAAGTAAGATCACAAGGTATCATTTAACATTAATTATTGTCTATTCTATTTTTTTCTCTTTAAGTTGAGCAATGTATTTACAAATGTCTAAACCGTTTCAAGCATAAATGAAAGTCAGTACTGAGGATACTTAAGATGCAATTTCCAAGTCTGCTGATGCAGTCATTTTTAAGTTTGCAAACACAGTTGTGTTCTGTCCTGGCAGAAAGTATGTTTTCCCACGTGGCTATTAAAAGGCGGTTGTACATCGCTAACTGCATCATCACAGCAAGCTACTTCCTGTTGCACTACTTCCTGTTTTCTCAGTTTACAGACCCACACAGACAGTCTCCATGGAGACTACATGTAGAAGAAGAAAAAAAAAAAAACTGTTTACTTTACCTCAGCTCAGATACGGTGTGTTTGAGACAGTGTTGGCCCTGATAAAGTGGGCTTCTGAAAAGCCTGTTGACATTTTATGGGCCACTGAACAGCCACAGTCGTGTCTGTTGTTTTGGTCTGACTCTTTAACTTTTTCCAAGGCCTGTTGGAAAGTGTCCGTTTTATGGGGAAGCAGCCAGTAGCCGTTTAGGGGGAATGACGACCGCAGTAATGTTGTCTGGCGGTCTTCCTGCTGTGACGCAGGGGTTACCCGGGAATCCCAGACTCTGCAGCAGTCTCAGGGGATAGGGGGTGGGTGGGTGGAGTTGGAGAGCGGATGACGGTGAGGAAGGGAGGGAAGGGGGGAGGGAAGGTCTGCGAAATCTGTCCTGAACCAGCCAAGACCAGTTTTTTCCTGCTGATCTCACCAACCCTGTCACAGGCTTGCTTTGCTTTGCTTTGCTGTAATGGCAGCAATTGTTAACAGTTGCCTAGTGAGGGTGGTCTCTTTTCTGCCTTGTTTGGGCATCTGCCATTTTAAACTATTCGCTCATCTTGCTTCCTTTATGGTCCCACACGCAATTAGGTGTCTTCATCTGTTGCACATAACAATTATCCTAGGAAGTCGCCTACTTACCTTTTTTAAGATTGCATCATCTCCTTTGTGCTGCAATATTGCATCATCCCAGATACAGTATGTCTTAGCTCCTAACCACACATCATTTGGCATGTCCAACTAAACAGAATTATAAGGGTATTGTTTTTCTAGTGGTGGCATTGACCTTGTAACTGATTTACATGACGGTAGCTGGCACTGGATTCTTTAAATAGTTTCTATTGAAACCTCACTTGTTTGGATCTGTTGAGGTAGAAGTGAATACAATCATAGGCATTCCTGGTATGGTGTGATGAATACCAGTACAGGTATAGTGTTATCAGCCCCTGAAAAACCACACAAAGTTCCCAGTGTCCCAGTAAATATTAACACCATTTTGATTTGTCTCACTTTCTCTACCATGCTTGGGGAAGGGAAGGTCTGCGAAATCTGTCCCGAACCGGCCAAGACCAGTTTTCCCTTCCCCCACCACCTTGCAGTCGCTTGAAAAACAACTCCCCTTGTTGGCCAAAGATATGTGCTTGTTTACGTTCACACGTGTGAAAGTCCCAGCAGTCAAGTTCATCAGGTGACGCTGAACACTCGCTTCCTCTGGCGTGAGACTGTTGCATGTCAACAGACATGAGAGAGACACAGAGAAGCAGAGACAAGACACAGCACACACACACACACACACACACACTCACACACCAGGCACACACACACGGCACAAACGCACACACACACTCACACACCAGGCACACACACACGGCACACACGCACACACACACACACACATGCACACACACACACTCACACACACTCACACACACACACACACACACACACACACACACACACACACACACACACACACACACATACTCTCTCAAGTGACCTGAAATCAGTTATGCACGACGCGTTGAGCACAGTGCGAAGGTCAGAGCTTTTATTGTACGTCCGGGCGACTGCAGGACTGGGTGCTACGAAATCCTCCCAGCTGGCCGCCAGATCACTGTTTCCACACGTGCGCGCCGTGCGATCCGTCACTAATCTGAGGTACACCACCTTGTTGTCACACTCTGGCGTGGTGATGACATTGCACCTGGTGTCACTGTCTGTGGTGTAGACTATCCCCTCTGTCCTTACGGGGTGTATAATTATCTAGATGCTGACATTAAGCATAGGGGCTAACAAGCATCTCCCTGTCACAGGATGGACAAGGTCGTTGGCCGCTAAAAGACTGCATTAAACGGTGGCATGGTGATCAAGGCAAGGAAGCCTTGTGTAGCCTGTGTGAAATTACACCATCATCTTCAGACTACAGTGGAGCTCTCTAATTGGCTTACGGTAACACTTTATTTGATTAGTCCACCTACAGAGACATTACACAGAGACATTGATACTGTATATTGAAATGAAGTCTCATTTTTGTTGACATTACACAGAGACATTGAATTGTTAAAATAAAGTTTTATTTTGGTTTTTTTGTTTGCTTTTTTTGCGGACACTTAAACTCAACCACTAACGCTAACCCTAACAAAACACAGTTTCAACAAATGATTAATTAATAGTCTCCTCATCTACAGACAGTCTGTAGAACCGTCTTTAGGACAGTTTGAATAAAGTGTGACCTGAAAAAGGCCTCCAGACGATCGATCCACCACTAGCTTTTGAAACACCGCCCGCACATGAAATTCATATTCTTTCCCAAGCCCTCTGCTCTCTGTCCCGTCGCCAGCATCCTGAGGTGAGGCTACAGTGCTGTGACAGGGATGCAAGGAGATGTAAGCTGTATGAAAACCAAACAGGCGCAGTGTGGCGTTGACCTTCTCAGATGCAGGGGGGAGCTGACCTACATACAGGTCCCAAGTACAGCGACAGCTGACCAAACTGACCTTCAAAAAAAAAGTCCTTCTCACCCATGAGAAAAGGCCATGGGATAGTGCTCTGCTTTGTGGGAGACAAACCAAGCTCTCGTGTCTTCGATTTCTCTTCATAAGAAATCGAAGACACGAAAAAAAAAAAAAAGAAAAAGAAAAGCTTGTGCAACTTTGCCCACCTTCTGGTAGGCTTTGTGCAAACAAATTGAATTTGCTGTAGGAAGCCGCCAGTTTGTTACAATTCTAATTTTGTGACACCAGAAACTGATGGCAGTGGGATTTTTTTTTAATTCCTGAATGACAGTATGTAGAGTCAGTAGAGTCATGACATAAAAAAAATGATTCAATACTCAAAACATTTTTGTTGGCACATTCAAAGGCAAGCGGTCTGCAGTGCTAGCAGATGATGGTAGAAGTAAATGTTTACACAAAGTCTTCTTTTGCTACTGTCTACAAATGTTGATGTCAATTCATATCTCCTTCAATTACATCAAGCCACACTACTCGCAAAAAAGAGGAAGTCTGCGGCACAGGGAACGTGTGAGACAACACTGCCTTCACACAGAACCGTTGCCATGGAGCTCAGTGTTGTGTCTATCTCTGTTGCCAGGTAATGCATTAGGATGTCATGCTTGGGTGGCTGTTGTGACTTCCAACTGTCAAAACTCTCTTGTCGAGAGTTTCACTCCTTTGCAGATGATGTCATTTCTCCTCTCAGTCAGGGCTGCTGATGTAACTTCCTCAGTGCTAACACCAGAATAAAAACATAACTACCTGTTGTCATACATTATTATAGTATTAACACATCAGCTACACAGGATAGAGTGCTAAATTGTATATGAGCACTAAAAAGGTCTCAAACCATCAACTGAACACCAGCAGGTCAGGATTAGGTTAAACAGAGCCAGCTGTAGCATTCCTGCAACAACATCAGCCTGTTCCAATTTAGCTGCCAGCAAGCCCAGGTACCACAGAGAATCATTCAGAGCCGAATGAGGTGAGACATTTAAAGGAAAGGGGGCCTCCTTTAACAAGCGGGCAGGCCGACTACCGTCCATTTACCGCCCACAGTCACACGCATATGCTTGGCTGCCCAGAACATCTCATTTGCACCAGCTTGGCAGGGTGGGGAGGTGGGGGTGGGGGTGGGGGTGGGGGTGGGGGAGGGGGGTGGTCGAGTGCGACAGGGGTGACAGTGATACTGATTTCAGTCACCTGAGAGACCAAGCGCCAAGAAGCCGTCGCGTGCGTAGTGAGCTCAGGCGAGACTCACTCTGACTTACTCTGACATGGCTGACACAATAGTGCTGTTGTCTCGTGGGATAACGTGAGTTTCACACGCACAGCCGGTTTTTAGAAGTGGGACAAAGGACAAAAAGAGCGGCAAAACCTATAGGAAGTGTAATATCTGTGCTAGTTTGGGTTAGTGTGCCTGTCAGACCACATGTCAGCCAATGAAGTGAGCCTCCTTGACCACCTACACAATTCAGTGTTTATAGTTGTGTTACACTTTTTTAGGCTAGCTGTGTTTTAGGCTAGTTTACAAATTCACTGATTAAGATATACAGAATTGTCTTTTTTATTGTCTTCGTAGGGCACGACATAAATAAATAAAAAGCAAAAACATATTACACTCCATTTTAACTTAATTTTAAATTTGGACCTTCCCGTCCATCACAGACACACGCAATGGAGCTTGCAGACAAAAAAAACACTCTTACATAAGTGAGGTTTTATGGACATACAGACTATAGTTACACCTATGTAAATAGTGTGTGAATCCCTCCCAGGTGAGAGTCTAATCGCATCAGTCAGCCTGTCGCCTCCCAGGAATGCATTGCCAATTTTCTCCTCACCATTAGACAGTTTGCCTTCACAGCAGCACTTTCTCATAGAGGAGAATAACTTTACGGCTCATTAAATGCAGTAGCTTGATCGGATTTTTCAGACTGATCTCCCCAAGGGAGGCGTGTCTGACAGGCATCACAACAAAGGACCATATTCAGACAAGCTTCTTCTGCGTGCCTGAATGCCTGAAATTGCATTGAGTCTTATCACACTGTGCAGTCAGGGCCTTCCCATGGGGCAAAGTGTTTTCTGTTTTTTTTGTTTTTTCCTATGGTGAAGAGTGCATCAGCTTTCTTTCTACAGGTGTTAAACTTGTTGCACTTCAGGTGTGTCTCAGACATATCACACATTTTTGTCTGATCATTTTAAGTATGCCTGTGCTCTCTGCCTGAGAGACGGTGGGTGGGGTGGGGTGAGGCGTAAGTAACCTAAGACTTGTCACAGCGCACAACACAAGCCCATGCAATGCCTGAAGGGTGACCCGATACGCAAGTGCCTGCGTAAGCCATCCATAACATAATTAGACCAGATCTCATTTAGGTGATTCTTGTTTGTAAACTGGGTCGGTGCCATTAAAAAAAAAACGTTGACGCAAAGGTGACTGGGAGAGCTCATGGTGGCAATAAAAGCTGGTTGAGCTTCTATTTTCAAAAAGTCTCAACGCTAACACAGCTTACACGATAGTTTCCTCGATTAGTGCGCTCGACCACACTGCAGCATGGGCCCACACACTGACTCAGGAACATGTGGGAAGTGACATTGCCCTAAGGGCCAGGTTGAGGTTTTGGATTAGCATGTAAGTTTCACTCTAAATGCTCTCATTTAGTGCTCAGCCATTTTTTATTGGTTGTTTATTTGTTCGCAAAGTGTTCTGAGGCCTCTCGATAAACACAGTCGCACAAAGCTTTTCTCGAGGGGTGCTTCACTCCACCCTTCTCCCGCACCACTACAGCTGAACATGGCCTAGAGATGGCAGACAAGGAGAACATCTATTTTTGCCTTCTTGTGAGTGTTGACTGCAGACATGTGTGTTAGAGTTCCTGCTAGGCATATTTGATGTCATGAGGAACAGGGGTGGTATTTTAAAAGTGGATGATGAGGGACACGCAGGACCACTCATGTTGTAACGACATTCTGGTGCATGGCCTCGTCTGTTATTTTCAACCGGGCCACTGCCATTTTTCCATAGTTTACAGTTGCTGTGTTTGTGTTTCACATGTATTCACAGTGTGTGTCCCCTTTGCTGTACTTAATAAACAAAAAGGCCATCGGGCAGAGCAAAAACAAACAAAGCGCATTCCTTATTTTTGCAGTTAATAGTCTCCAAGATACATGTGCCCCTTAACTATACTCCAGACAAATCATGGCTATCACGCTGCTGTTCGTTCAAAATGGCTCCGTAGGCTGTCCTCAAATCACCCCCATTAAAGGCACTCTATAAAAGCACTCTCAGTTCCCCCAGACTCCAGAGGGAATGGTCTGTTTATGCTGCAGCTAAAGAGCTCTGTGGCAGCACTCCCCAACAGGAATTAGGATCATCTATCACCAGACATTCCTGCAGCCTTTAGTAGCGCTTCGGTGAAGGGAGCCTTTGCACATTACCTGCCAACTCTTGGCTCGAACACCGTATGCAAGTCAGTCATCCTGCTGTGTCCACAGCGGATTGGCCATAGAATCAAAGCAAGGAAGGGGATTAACATTTCTCCCTCTCTCTCTCTCTTTCTTTCTCTCTCTCTTTCTCTCTCTCTCCCTCCCTCTTTTCCTTCCTCTGTATCATATTTTCTCACTCTCATAGACGCACCCACACACAAATTGAAAAGACAGAAGTTGCTACAATCTCTGATGCTCTAAACATAGTTGGGTGGGTGTTTGAGTGTAACACTAGCCACTGTTATGCTGCTGTGTTATACTTAGAGCCATATATGAACAAAGCTCCAGACATTGATGAGTCATTGAATGCTGCTGACTCGTAGTTTCCCTCCATTTTTTTTTTTTTATCATTCTGCCTCACGCTCTCTCTATTTACATAATACCATCCCATCTCGTCATCACCATGGCAACGGTGACAGGGCACAAATAAACAGAGTAGCCTGTAGCCGTCAGGCAGATACCCTGTGCAGTGGGAAAGAATAATCATCAGAGATCTTCTGAAGACGATGGTATGCAGCGGAGAGAACAGCAACAGCTACAGTTAAAGCTGCTCACATTTTGCACATAGGGGGTGAAGTGGGTCAGGGCATAGTCACAGATGTTAGTCTTTCTAAGCTTGTATGGGTGTCGCAGGGGGATTTAGTCCTTTAGATTAGACTGTGAACTGTAGGCCACAGCACCAAAGTGTAGCCAGGCCAGGCCAACCAGAGATCCACAGTTTACAGATATATCTCTCTCTTTCTCTCTCTCTCTTTCTCTCTCTCTCTCTCTCTCTCTCTCTGTCTCTCTCTCTCGCTCCGTCTTTCTCTCTTCCCTTCTTGCGCACTGTCTTACTTTTGCTCAAGTTCGGGCTAGAGACTGGATTATTGTCCAGAAAAGAGGCCTGAAAACCGCTACAAATAATAGTCCATCCACCCCGATGCATCTTACATAATGTTCATGCATTACAGTCAATTTGCCTAATCTAACACAAACCCTTGGAGAGGCTTATCTGTGAGCTGTTGGCACCTGAACAAACAGACAGTGGTCCTGGGAGCGTTGGGTGACTGCGGCCCCTCTCTGCACGATGCCTGGGGCCGTGTCTCGCTAAGGCCGGCGCTCCACTGCTCCAGATGTAATGGAGGGTTAGCCGATCCTCATGGGATTTATCGTTTTGGAAGCCGGCCAAGAAGCCTCCTCCTCCTCCTCCTCCTGCAGGGTCTTATGGGGTTTTTTTTGTCTGCAATACCAAAAGCCATCTGAAATTCTGTTATATCAGCAGCTTTACCACCTTTAGGCAGGCACGACAAAGGGCCGCTCGCACAGCCAATCCCGCTCAGCTTTGCCTGTTGCATCATCTGAAAGTGGCCAGGCAATTTAGCGATCTACTGTAACTGTAATCTGTAACAAGGCATCTTTATCTTGATCCATTATCTCAGTGTGAACAGTCAGACTCAGATACTGCACCTCCACACCTTGATAAGAAGGGACCATGCCAAATGCGTTTTAAACTTTACACAGCCAGTGACCAGGAGCTCAGTGGCGTCATGGCTTTATTGACCCGTCTCTATTAATTAGGCCTCAAGGGTTTCTGTCACTGCTGAGTGGCAGTGTGTTTCTGAGCTGTGCCCTTGCAAGTGCTCCCACGCGGTGGGTTAGGTCAGCATCAGGTACCCAGCTCATGTGCGAGTACATGAAATCCTTACACCGCCAGCCTCTGTTAAGCATTCCAGTAGCATTCAAATCGGGTTATACCACTAAACCACTAGCCTAATAAGGCTCGCTCTGTTGGACACAGTCACCAGAAAACAATTCACGAGCGTGACATTTGGGACAGTTCCCATGAGGGGAATTACTGTGGCCTTTTGCAAGGACATTCGATGACTCTGTCTGCATAC
>CM050202.1:10863773-10911273 GCA_027475355.1 Coilia nasus | reverse complement strand
TTTGATTGGCTGAGCACTGGGGAGTCATTTGCATATTCCGGTCCAAAATGGGGCTGGCAGTGAACAGTCTCCCCATGCTCTTTGCTGAATGAGTGTTTTTTTTTCTTTCCTTCTTTCTTTCTTTCTTTCTTTCTTTCTTTCTTTTTTTTCTTTCTTTTGGAACTGGGAAGATTTTTTTTCTCCCTTCCCATCACATCCATGGTCTTTTAAGGCATAACCAGAGCCTTCAGCATCTGCTTGGATTATTTATTGAAAAATGAACTATCCTAGCTCCTGTATATATTAACAGAATGAAATGAGAACTTAGCAAGTGTTTTGCTAGAGTGACAGTAAAGCTGGGAAAACAATCTAAAGTCAACAAATGCACAACTCAAGTTTCAGTAAGCCGGAATTAAGTCAAGGTCTTAGTGCTATCTCACGCACAACACTTGCAACCTTCCAACTGCCCTGCTCTTATGCAAGCTTCAGTGTCACTGCCTGCCTCAGTCAAATCATGGGAAAGGCATTCCCTTTCCCCAATAAACCTCAAATATAGAGCACGCTACGTCTGTACCTACAGCAGCACCCATATCGCCGCCTCCAGTTTATGATCTGAAACGCAATCTTTTTTAATAAACAATATGGACCACCAGAGTCGTTTGAGTGGTTTTCACACAGTGTTTATTGTCCTTACCAAAAGCAACAGGATAATGGGCTTTAAAAGTCCAATTAGAAACATATATACATATACCTCTCCAGAACCACACTTCTATTTTGGGATGCCGTGTTATAAAACACACTTAGGTTTGTGGCGCTGTGAGACACTCTTGGCGTGCTCAGCTCCAGATGTTGAGTGTTTGTCCGACAGACTCAAAGCTGTTGCACTCCCGCTCTGGCTCTCGTATAAATATAACTCTGGCACAGAAACCTATTCCTATGCATTGCCTCATATAAAAGTGAGTAACAAGTCCACCATAAAGGCCCTTGTGTGTGTTGCATGCATGTGTAATATTTTTTCTCTTCTTTAATGTTTGGAAAAAAACATGCCAATTGCATTGCATTTCCCAGGCAGTGCTGAGAAAACCACACAGCTGTGTTTGTTTACCGCACTGCTGGAGTATATATGTCATGAAAAATTGCTTTTGAGCTGTGTAGGTCATAACCTTCGAAGTGTCGTTTGAGAGGCAACATCAAATTTAGTGTGATTATATATTTGCATCAAGCCATGGAATTTGTCGTTGTGGGAGACCAGAAAAACTGAAATGCCTCTCTTCCCCTGCACGACAGATCCAAATTTATTTGAATGCCAAAATGAATTTAATTCCATCCTCTCTGCCATCCGGCCCTACATGAATGCCTTTTAGATGCTAGCCAACTCTCTGCTCCACTCTCTGTCTGTGTGTGCCCTGAGGAAGGTCTGTGGACCAAAAACTTGCCCACGGAACGGAAAACGGAAAAGGATTTAAGTGTGCAGACATTCTTGTCCAGTTTTAGTTTTTTCATGTTGAGCACCTTTTAATTGTGAGTGCGGTGTAACTCCTTTACAGATGCTAGCCAAACCAATGACTGGGCCTTGGTATTCCAACAGCAAATTCTCCTCCAATGCATGGAAGGCAATGCACAGCCCTAGCTTGGAATCATCAGCTACTTTATTTGGGGAGCAGCATAAAATATAGGAAACAGGGCCGCTGTGGTCTGGCGTGGCGCAGTACAGAACAGTCTCTTCTCGACTGGGTCAGGGCCGCCGGCACAATGCACCCAGCGGTCCTCATTGTAGGAGACCTTCGTTTCCCTTTTGTGCAGTCGCCGGTTCCAGCCCCTCTGGCCCCTCGGGGCTTTTTCCTCCATCGCGTGCTGCCCTGCCCTGCCCTGCCCTGCCCGGCCTCGCTCCGCTTTTTTTTCTGTCTTTCTTTCTTTTTTTTCTTTTCTTTTTTTTTTTTGCTTTTGCTTTTCTGCCCTATTAAGCCAGACCCCGAACGTTACATAAGCCCCGAGCAAGTCGTTCCAGTTTCATCCAATGCTGCTGCTGCTGCTGCTGCTGCTGCTGCATGGCCATGTGGTCCGACAGGCTAACCCTGTGTATCCATTTTCAAAAGGAGCCTCCTGAGAAATGTGCATCGGTGTGGAGAAGGGAGGGGTGCTGCGTCTGACCTACAGAGGAGTATGTTATGGGAGGACCAGGGTGGAGCACTTTGTCATGCTTATCCTCGTTTGTCTTTGGCCTGTCACAAGTGGCAGGGGACACGCAGCCCCGGACCTGCACGTCCAGGACCATGCCGTTCCCCTCTCCTGCCGTGTGCACCCCGGCTGCCAGGCATTCCGAGAGAGTCTCTGCTCGATGCATTAGCTGCAGATATCTATAGTCCTGTTGCCCCCCTAAACATTTCACTCTCTCTCTCACTTTCTCTCTCTCTAGCTCTTTCTCCCTTTCTCCCTTTCTCTCTGTCACCCTTTCTTTCTTTCTCTTTCTCTCTTTCTCTTTCTCTCTTTCCCACCCACCCCACTCTCCATATATAAAACAGCCTTGTGTCACCCACAACATGCCAAAGATAACAATCCTTGAGATGGCGCTTGGACAAACAAACCGTCCCCACAGAATGTTGTTTGACTTATTTCATGAGGACAGACAGAGAAATAGGACAAAACACAGGCCTATGGGACAGAATGGAGATGGAATATATACTGTAGCATAGTGTAGTAAGTATAGCATAAAGCATGTGTGAGAGCCTAATCCATACGTACAGCATGATCTGAAGGTGTAGGGCTGGCCGTATAGGAAATAGGAGAGGAAAGATGAATGGGAGTGGGGAGGGGGGGTTGTTGAAAGAACGACACAAAAGAAGTAGACAAAGAGTTGAAGCCAGAAGCAGAAGACACAGAAAGAGTTGAAAGAGAAGCAGGGGAAAGAGAGAAAGAAAGAGAGAGAGATACAGAGAGACAGAGACATAGAGAGGTAGAAAGAGATAAATATATATAGAGAGAGAGAGAGAGTTAGCAAGTGATAGGAATAGACAAAGACATAAAAACAGACAGACAGATGGACAGATGGAAAGAGATAGAGGGGGTGGAAGAGATAGGGACAGAGACATAAAGAGAGACAACTGAAAACAGAGAGAGAGAAAAAGAGAGAGAGAGAGAGAAATAGACAGACAGAGGGCTGGATATGGTGGAGGCACGCTACTGGCCTGCAGCACTGCTGTGTTGTTGGCCAGAGGGCAGCGCTCCAAGTAGGACAGCGTGTACTGCACGCGCTCAATCGCTCACACAGTCACACGCAACACTTGGGGATGCAGCTGCAGTGGCAGCCGGACAGAGGCATCAATGCTGCACTTCAGCCCCCAACTCTATCTATCCCTCTCTCTATCGCTCTCTCTCTATATATATATCTCTATCTCCTTCCGCTCCCTCTCTCTCCCTCTCTCTCTCTCTCTCTCTTTCTCTCTCTCTCTGTATCCGTCCACTCCCTCTATCCCTCTCTATCTCTCTCTGTCTCTGTATATATATATCTATATCTCCTTCCGCTCCCTCTATCCTCCTCTATCTCTCTATCTCCTTCCGCTCTCTCTATCCCTCTCTATCTCTCTCTGTCTCTGTATCCGTCCATTCTCTCTATACCTCTCTCTCTATCTCTCTCTCCGTTCCCTCTATCCCTCTCTATCTCTGCATCTGTCCACTTATTCTGTCCATTTCTGTCTCTCTCTGTGTATGTGTCCACTCCCTCTATCCCTGACTCTCTCTTCATCTCCATCTGCTCCCTCTATACCTCGTTCTCTATCTATCTCTGCCCGCTCACTCTATCCGTCTCTCTATCTCCGTCACGCTCTCGCTGCCTTCATCTCTTCATCCAAGGCCAGCTCTAGTCACGCAAAGGCCAGTGAAGACCAGCCAGTCTCTGAAACCTTGTTGTTGCCCTTCACTAGAGAAATGTTTTGGTCTCTGTAGATCTTGTGTTGTCTCCCATGCAGTGGACAGGCTGGGTGAAATGAAGTGTCTGTTAAGTTTGTTTTTAAACTAGTATTTTATGTTTTGTATTTATTTTTCTTTTGTGAATTTTAATAATGAAGTTATTTATATTTGCAGCTGACCTTTTCCTCTGTTTCATGTGTGTTCATGAGATTGGCCCTATTACATCATGTGCCTTGAAGGGTCCTGAATAGCCCCTTTTCATATCAAAGTACCCTCTTGAGCCCAAAGTGTGTGTGTGTGTGTGTGTGTGTGTGTGTACAGTGGGTGCGTATGTGCAGTGTGTGTGTATATGTGTGTGCGTGTTTGCATACATTGTGTGTGTGTGTGTGTGTGTGTGTGTGTGTGTGTGTGTGTGTGTGTGTGTGTGTGTGTGTGTGTGTGTGTGTATACGTGTCTACGTGCAGTGTGCGTGTGGATGTGTGTGTCTGTGTTTGTTTGATGTGTGGTTAATTTGTGGACAAATATATGCACAGGATTAACTATGACTTGTGTGGCCACTCTGCAAAAGGAACAATGGGTCAAAAGGGTCAGACACATTTCCACAAGGGAAAGATCGGATTAAACAGCTCCCGGAGACGGCAGTGCAGACCCAGCCAAAATGAGGAAGAGCGGGGGGGTGTATATGGAGGAGGGGTTATTAGGAATGTCAAAACAAAACTCTTGATAAAACATGTTGTTTACATTTCACAAATAGGACATAGCATCCTGCAGCGCTGCCCTACAAAGCCAAAAGGCAGTAACTGCATATTTTGTCAAACTGAGTTTACACTGGAAATTGACATCCACCTCCTTTGTCTTGCGACTAAATCTCTTGCTTCTTCCTATCAAGAAAGTACACAAAAGCATCACCATTGTTATACCCACAGCACATTTGACTGGGCAGTATGACAACTTTAAAGGCATTTTTCAGTTTCAGTGTTCACACAGTTACTGCACTTTGCCTTTGTAGGGCAAAAAAGGTCTCAGCTGTATGAGTTCCTGAAAACAACCCACCACTGACCTCCCAGTCAGTTATCGTTTAAGGGAACAATCCACTTGAGAAATCAAAACAAAAGACCTTGGACGGCGGTGTTGCCAAATGTCAATGCATGCTGTTTAAACCTGTGACATTTTTGACTGACATTGGTGATGGACTCATTTCAGACTGGTACATTGCACAATGCACATCGGCAGCTGCGTAAAGTTTTTTTTTTTGAGTGCTGTTTCTGAATACACATGCTTGCGAAGCAATGCCTCTCTAGAATATTCTGTCAAAGTGGTAGCTAGTTTATGGATGAATGGTTAGTTATACGGAGATGTTCTATTGGCAGATGAAAACTTTCAAGAGATGGACTTGCATGCCTGTCCACCTTAGCTGAGTTGTCAGCACACTCAACTTTGAACCCGGAGAGTTAGTAAGGATGTGAGTTCAAGCCTGGGGCTGGACTGTGTGGACTGACTTGTATCCTAAACTTCCAGCAGGATCAATAAAGTAACTATCTATTGATGATGTCTAATCAGACCGGTCAAATTTCCGTCATGAATAATGGTTTATATTTCTGTGTGCAATTGTAGCTGTCACTGCCTAAATGTGATCACTATTCAATAAAAATGACAACTGGATGTAGTCCATGTGCCAGATTTGGTCTCTTTTCACCAACTGGTACTGGCCGGTTGTCTATTGATGTAAGCCTCCTGTCAATTGAAATTGAAAAGCGTTTAAGCAGTGGCCCAATAGCTCTTACGTGAACAGAAAGTGACCTGTCTAAACCAGTTTCAGTCTGTCAAAACAGCCATGAAGTGCTTGCTGTAAGTGTTGTTTTTTTCTTGTTTCAAAAGCAACATGTTGAATAACCACCATCAGCACACATATAAGCTAGTCCAAGAACAAGGAAAACACTTAAGGGGGACGACAGCAATCATTATAGTATCTGTCATCTGAGGCATTCATGGTATTCCTTGCTGAGGGGTGGAATGAGCCCTCTGGTTTGCGTACATGCCGCTCTCATAGGATGGGGAAGATGTCTCTCTCTTTAGCTGGCCTGTTCTTGAGTTTAACTGACCTTAGTTAGCATTTGCTGAATTTAATGGTTATATCCTGAGGTCAAAGTGCATCGTGTCAGTATTTGTACTGTGTGCATGTTTGTTTCTGTGTGTGCACGTGTGTGTGTGTGTGTGTGTGTGTGTGTGTGTGTGTGTGTGTGTGTGTGTGTGTGTGTGTGTGTGTGTGTGTGTGTGTGTGTGTGTGTGTGTGTGTGTGTGCGTGTGTGCACGCGCACATGTGTGCTTGTGTTTGTGTGTGTGTACAGTGGGTGCGTATGTGCAGTGTGTGTGTGTATATGTGTGTGCGTGTTTGCATACATTTGTGTGTGTGTGTGTGTGTGTGTGTGTGTGTGTGTGTGTGTGTGTGTGTGTGTGTGTGTGTGTGTGTGTGTGTGTGTTGCACGTGTGTGCTTGCACGTGTGTGCTTGTGTTTGCACGTGTGTGCTTGCACGTGTGTGCTTGTGTTTGTGTGTGTGTGTGTGTGTGTGTGTGTGTGTGTGTGTGTGTGTGTGTGTGTGTGTGTGTGTGTGTGTGTGTGTGTGAGCTTCTGTTTGTGAGTGTCCTTGTGTGTGTGAGTACAGACAAATACATGACAAATTTTATTGTTTGAATATTACTATTATTTGAATAATATGACATTTATCTAACTGTTCTTGATCTATTTATTAATCTGTTTATTTATTCATTAATTTGCTTGTTTATTTATTTGTAAAGTTTTGTTTTTCCTCTGCAGTTTGAAATTAAAGCATCCGGGCAATGACACTATTCCACCTTGGCCTTTGCTTGCAGCGCCATAATTATTAAAGAACGCCTCTAGATGTTTTACTCACCCCTCTTCCTGCCCTACTCGCCTTTCCCCTACTCCAGATGGTTAACCCCGCAACCCCCCATCCCATCCCATCCCCTCCCCCCGCCCCCTGCCCCTCCCCCACTCGTCTCTCTCACTCAGTTGCTCTGACTGTCCCTGTGCTGTTACATAAACCTTACTCTGCTGCGAGACAGAGTGGGCATACCATGTAATAAGTGTTGCATCGTGGGACTCATTAACAGTGGCGAGGCCTAGGGAACACTCTGGTGCCCATATCGTGTTTATATGCTTGTCGTTATCAGCAGCTAGCCCCCTTCCTACTGCCAGCCCGAAAAGCCTGCCTGCCTGCCAAACCACCTCACAGAATTAGAAAGAAATGTTCAGCACCTCAGACGTGGCGGGCTTGGACAGCGTCCAGGAGTTGGCTTTGAAAATGAGTGATGCCTTTTGCTGTGCGACGGCAGAAAAGAGACAGCAGCAGCAGCAGCAGCAGCAGTGGGGAGAGTGGGTCCAGTTAATGATTAGCCATTGTTGCTGTGTCAGTTCCTTTGCGCCGGTGAATTTATTTGTAGACATCTCACTATAACACTTCAATCCTCTCACTGCACACACTCACGTCAGGGTACACGAGGGGGTGGCGTTCAAAATAAAGCCCTGTCATTTTTCTGTGATGGATGGATTGAAGTAATGTAGGCCAATATTAAAATGGATTTCCAGGACAGCAGCAGTTCATTGCCTTCAGATTTTCATTCACCCCAAAGGGCACATTTATGCTGCGTGGTGGGGTGTGTGTGTATGCGTGTGTGTGTGTATGTGTATGTATGCGTGTGTGTGTGTGTGTGCGCGCTTGCACGTGTGTGGGGGTGTGTCTGTGCATGTGTGCGCTTGCATGTGTGTTTGTGTGTGTGTGTGTGTGTGTGTGCGCGTGCTTGCACGTGTGTGTGGGTGTGTCTGTGCGTGTGTGCGCTTGCATGTGTGTTTGTGTGTGTGTGCGTGTGTGTGTGTGTAGAGCTCTGGTGCCTTAGGCGGGTTGGCCAGGCCCTTCACGTGTGTCAGACAGGGCTGTGTGCGACAGCTGAGAATGTTTTCTTGCCCTTTTCGTGTGTAAGTTCAAGCGCACACACAGGAGTTGCAGGGTACTCCCTTTGACCCCGGTCATTCACTCCTCACGACCACCGTTAGCATCTACTCATGGAATACAACTGCATCCTAATGCAAACTACACTTCACACTGGCAACACAAGGCCAGCAGAAACCTGCCGGGAAACGTTGCAAAACTCTTGGATGAAAGAAGTGTTGGATTCTGCTCATGTTATGATAGTGACGTCAAGAACCGCACACTTAAAAACTAATTAACACACTTATGAAACTGTCTAATGCTGGTTTATGAAATCATTGTTTTTGAAGCCCCTGAAGTGTCGTGAAATATGGCCTGTCAGGCATCTGGTGAATTATAGCCTTTATAAGATTTCAGAACCTTTATAGGATCTTATCAACTGATCAGATCAACCAGATCCAGATATTGCAATTACGTATAGTCCTTACGTGTTTTTATCCTCATTTGCATGTACGTTGTTATGAAACTTCTTTAGAAATGTTTACCTTTCAAAACATGTCTGACAATTCAAACAACACTGAGACACTCAACTTTGTCAATAAGGTGCCAGTTAATCACAGGGTTGGCTGATCCCTTGCATTTCACAACAACTCACTGGTGTTTTGGGATGTGAGCTGAGCTGATTGTGCTGCGGATTGCTTAAAGTGTGACATGTTTAGAGTCTAGGGCACCTGCAACGGCCTTGGGAACATTCCGTTTGCGTCTCTATGTGATAGATAGGTTACTAGCCAGTCATGTTTGTTCAAGATGTGTGTGAGGATAGCCGGTATTGGCGGTGTACAAATTGATAGGTTCTGTAGGACCTGAGGGGTGAAAAGGAGAGGTTATGGCATGTGTCATTTTTTCTACTGGTGGCATGTCAGATCTGATCTCATGTCAGTCATGGATTCTAGTTTTGTAACAGATATACTGTAAGATTATATCTAAAAATCTTTTTAACTTTTCTATTTTATAAAGCTGTCTAAAAAACACATAATTTACCTTTTACAGTATTATTTTATAAAAATCTTATATATAACAATACATATAATTATATGCAAACTTCTAAATGCCCCTAATTAAATAGAATATAAAATCAACCAAATGTCTTTTAAATGATGCCACCAAGTTATGAAACTATTCTTCCACCCCCCTGTTCTTTTTTGTGTTTACCATTAATAACATAAACACTTCTGAGTTGTACAGCCTCTGTCCCCTCAGCCTAGCTGTTGTAACATGTTTCACCAGCATGTGAACTCATGTGAACTCATCGTTTACAGTATTTTTTACCAAACACACAATATGTCACAAAAATATTCATTGTGCATTCAGGAAAGGGTGTGTGTGTGCTGACGTTGGGAAACTAGGACATCTCCTCTGCCATCTGTCACAAACAAAATGGAGCATAAAGTTATATAAGTTCAGGTAAACAAACCTGGTGGTATGTAATTAACTGCTATAGACAAGCCCAGGTTCACCTATAGCCACAGACAGAGCATGTTTTTTCATCATAGCCTTCATAACCTCAGTCAGTGGGCGGGGGTGGCAGTAGCATGCACACACACACACACACACACACACTCAAACACACACACACACACTACAGTATGCAGCCTGGTAACGTTCACATTCACATCCCGCGGAAACCACAGGAAAGTTGTAAACTGCGTCGAGAGAACACACTGTTCCCTCATCGCCGCACTCACGCATAGTTCAAAAGCGCCTCCCTCTGCACCCAGCGAGGGAGCTGAGGACAGGTGTGTGTGATAATTAGCACCTTAAAAAGTTGTTCGCTGACAGAAATACGCCCCAGAAACACCATGCCCACCGGGAGAGCAGAAGCGCTTCTCTTTTTCTGCTCACGCACACTGCCTGTTGTGACCGTTCCCTGTTTTATTGCCTTTGATGCATTTTTGTAATTTGTTGTACAAACGAGATAAGCAGTCTGTTGCTAAAATGATATCAGGAATCCATGCATATGATTCACTCTTAAATGACTATGGTTAGGGAATTTGTTTTTGAATACCTTTTTAAAAAAATGACAACAATGTATTCCAGACATAATATTGTGGGGAGCCCTCTTAGACATATTAATCAGAGCCTCTTCTACCCACAGGCAGAAACAGACACCTTTTCAGGCAGAAAAGTTTTTTTCCTTAGTTATCAGTCATTAGGACTGACGTCAAAAAGTTGCTTAGGTGTTAGATGTTGCTCTATGATTTGGGCTGATGTGCATAGTCCAACTGGTCTGTGGGCGATGATGACCTTCATTTTGCCTTACGTAACCATCCGACGCCCTGGTCTGTTCGGCGTCTTTTCTCATCCCAGACATCCAAGGAGGTTAGAGTGTGGATAATAGCCCTACAGACCCTATAATCCATCTGAGGCCTGTGTCATTATGACACTGTGCCTCCACCTCTATTGTTTCCAGCCTCTGCCTCAGCACCTTTGCAGTTTGCATCTGTTTGGCCAGCACGGAGGAGAGAGATTCACTAATGTTTACATCTTTTAAAAAAAGGCCTGAATGCTTCTTTGTATATAACTGTTACTAGATGTGTATGAGTTGATGTATTTGCATGAGAATTTTTACAATAAACCCCATTTTATATATGTAAGACTGGAGATGAACTCCACCGGTAGGCATGAGTTAACTTTTTAGGAGACACATTGTAAGGCAAGGCAAGGCAAGGCAAGCATTATTTCTAGGGCACATTTTGTGTTAATAAAGACAGGTCAAATTGCTTTAGATAGACATCATAAAACAAAGTTTGTAGAAATGCATAAAAAATGCATCGAATTCCATAAAAATGCATAAAAAGGGGGTACATATGTACGTCGCCTAGTATCACAAAACAATTGTAATACACAGTATCACCCAACAGGAGTGCAAATGTCTTCTCAGAAGGGCAATGGTTTTGTAGTCTGCTTTTTATAAGATCATGTTGTAACATGTACATCTGTACAAAGGGCTTTAAACATCTGTTTAATCACATTCTCAACTTTTTGACTTTTTTTTTTTAAATTTCCCAACCTCCCAGTTTCCTCTTCCCCTCTGTTTTTTTTTTTTTTTCATATTGCACACGAGGCACATAGGGCACAACAGGATCTTTCATAACCCAACTCATCCGTGGGAAAAAAAGAGCATTAAGAATCTTCTGAGAAAATGTGAAGCAATATTTCCGTTAGGAGAGTGCCACCCAGTATAAGAGGGTGGGTATGGTTATTTATAGAGAAGGTAGAAGCTGACACTGAAGGTAGCTGTCCTCTCAAGATGGAGGCTGAATTGTCTGTCAACTGAACGTGATTGAAAGAATGACATTTTAACTTTAGTAGTCAGGCTTCGTGACAAAGTCAACCAAAAATAGCTTAGGCTTTAAATAGATCCATACTCAGCCTCCTGTGGTGGCTGGAAACATACAATAAGGGGAACTGCCGGGTGATTAAAAATAGCCAAAATGCTACACAGAATGCACTCAGACCTTCCTTAGGCCCGCTGGTGACAGACCCACATTTTTGTGCTTCAATGCCTAGCAACTATACCCAAATAAGCCATTAAAGGCCACCATTCCATAACTCCTGAGTCAACTGAAAAGTTCTGGAACAGATGCATATCCCTGCATTGGAAAATAGGTCTGAGGTTAGGGCATGGCCTGAAGAAATGTCTTCCACCCCTGAATGTTAGTGTTGTGGCTGTCAGCCAAACTTACAAAATTTTGCCAACAACATTGCCGCTTTTTCCATGCAGTGCCTAGAGGAATATTTAAGGCAGAGCTGATGTGATGACAACAAGCCTTCAACCCACATTTAAGTCAGAGATAAATATCCGTTCAGCTGTTTTGAAAACATACCTTATTAAAAGTACTCCTCTTTGAGGTCACTTCCTGTGCTGTTTACAGCCATATATTTCCTGAGTACAGGGTGACCAAACAAAAGAAGTCAAGAATGGGTGTAGTCAGATTGTATGTTTGTACTGAAAGCACACAGAATGGAAACAAACACAGTTAAATAAGACCACAGGTTATGTCTTTATCAGCAAGATTAGAGATAACAAGAACAATGAACTCAAGACATACATTTGTATTTGTTTATAATCCATATTGAGTTCTCACAGTACTGCCGTATACAGTAGAGTGTCATATCACAATCCCATAAATCCACTTAAAGAGTAACCTCTATTCCGCACAGGAAAAATACCTAACCGCCCGAGGACGACTGTTTTTTTTTTTTTTTTGTCTGCTAACGTCAGAGAAGGAGAAGAAAAAAAAACTGGTTTCAAGTGATTCCTGAGAAAACGCCTCATGCTGTTATGATTAGGTTCTGTTATGAAACCTTTGGGTCCTGGCGAGGAAAGGGATGCATTCTCTGTTCATCATAGTGGAGGACCCTGACTGTAAAAAAATGGCGCCTCGTGTCCAAAAAGGCTGCAATGAGGCCGACCAACAAACAAGGGACCTCAGAGATCTGCCAAATAATGCTCACACAGTGTGCGAGCGAGGGAAAGGCTATTAGCGCCCTGAATGGACAAGCGATGACAGAGCGAAAAGGGGGCCCATTGCGATGGATCACTGGTGGGGACTCTCATCAGCGATTGGTTAGAATGCCGTCATGACAGCTGCCCGCATGTTACTCCATGTGATGGTCTTCCATGCATGTGTGTGCTTGGGGTGGGCGGGGGGCAGGGGGGCGTTGGCCTGGGGCAGAGAGGACCACATGCAAAGAAAGGCTGTGCTTGACGGTTTCTTTCACAGGGAAGCTCAAATAGATTAGCAGCCCACACAAAGGCTTCCATTTCTGAACTCTTTGCTTTCAAAACAGATTGTCAGCAGCAAAGAAAAAAATGGGCAGGTATTTCTTTGTTTTACGTTGGCACAGCTTTTGTTGTACCCTCTATGCCTTCACAAGAGGGTGGAAAAAGTCTAAATCAGAAGGTGGGGTGATGCTGGCGTATAGTTTCTAGTATTTTATGTACAATTTCCAGGGAGAACATGCCTGAAAAAAGGGCTTGTTGCACCGAGTTGAGCAAAAAGACAAATCTAATAATGTCATTCAAATATCTTTATCAGTATAAGAGTATGGAAGAATATGTCTAATTAAATTGGTAATGTACAGTGGCATATTATACTTCCTAATGCACAAGGTGTGGTATGTTACCCAATATGATTTCCCGTAAGTGAAAGCGTGTCTGTTGCAATGAATGCTTGTGTCCCTGGGGCTCTTGCAAAGGCCATGTTTGACACATGGCGCCATCTCTGTGTTTTTTTTTTTATATAATGCCATGCTCATTTTTAACTTAAGAGCTAATATTGTATAAGCTTATGTGTCCCAGTTTAATGCATTGTAGGCCTAGGGGCCACTGCATCAATTGCTTAACTCATCTAAATGGCTAAATCTTATTTTACAGAGCAAAGGAGCTAACGTCACTCCTCAAATTGCTATCAGAAGTTGTCATGTCCCTTGTCAATGCTACTCTTGTCCTCTTTGCTATCATGCACCGCTGCCCAGTGAATGACCTCACACTGTAAGCTAGCTGTCTCTACATAGAGAGCGTTTGCATGCATGTGCTTTTGGAAAGTGTTTGCATGTGTTTTTATGTGGAGAGTCTGACTGGCTTACATACAGTATGACTACTGAAAAGATTTAAAAGTGTCTCAACATTTGTCTTTCTTCCTACTCTAACAGAGCTCGTAGCAGATTAGAGTGCAGTATTTAGCTAACTTCAAAAGGATTTGTAATAATTACTATTAGCAGTAGTAGTATAGTAATAGGAGGACAGGAGTAATACTAGCATCGGTAGTAGTTGTAGTATCAGCAAAAAGAAGAACACATATAAGTACAAAGTGCAAATATAAATCGATGCTAATCACTTTTCTTACTTGACAGTAGAGTATTCTGTGTACTGTGTGCCTAAGGAGTGCATTCATGCATGCTTTTGCTTCTACATGTGGTTTGCCTGAGGACAATGGGGGATAAATATATGTTATTAGAGTACAGAATGTGCGTAACCCATCTGCCCTTAGATATTTACAAGTGTTTATTATAATCATAACCATAATGTTAATCAATACAACTGCTCGGTCGGATGAACAAGTGTTCATTCAATCATTCGCCATTCGACATCTCTGCCCACGTTCTTTCTCCCACAGTCTTGTTTTTCCCTTCTCTGAGCACCGGCGGTATAATTGCTCTGCACTACCATAAGCTATTAAGAGGGAGTCACAGGTTTATCACCGCAGGACGTCGGGACGGGGGTTATGCAACTCTGTCTGCTCCCCTCCCCTCCCCCACTCACACCCTTCTCTCCTACTCCAGCACATGGTAGCGCAGAAACACAAAGAGTCCTGATTTGGGGCCTGAGCCTGGCTGTGCACGTCCCGTGGTGGAACCAGAGACTTGTGGTATTACCTCAAATCCCTGGCGACACGCTGGTGCCCCGTTCTGCCCTGGTTGTTTTGAATGAGATGTTCCAGGCAAGCGAGGACTAGGACTGCCCGGTGAGGGGCATCCCACCAGGTCGTAGCATAACAAGGATTCTCTGGGAACAAGAGGTCAGAGACTGTATGTGGCAGGAGTACAAGACCCAAACGCACCTCGTTTTGTGAGGCGCAGGCCAGTCATTAACTCTTTCCCTCTCAGTGTAAACAATGTGTCTTTCACCACAGGTGAAGTCTATATTACATCACATCGTATCGAAAAGTACTGAGGATCTTTCAGGATTAAGTTAAACAATTGCGAGTTAATTGAAAGGGCACAGTTTAAACCCCCGTAAGAATTAATCCCTTGCTGTGATGGCAGTCTCAAAGGTGCCCATTGTTTTGAAATTTTGCCTTTGAAAGTTTGGCAATATCCCTTTTTGGGGCAATGTTACTAAAACAACTTTCAAAATCCCCCTTTCCATGAATGTTCGGCAACCTCCAGGAGAATGACCACACAAGCAGTGTCCACACCCATACCGGGTTTCACTACATGGTGTGTGTAGTAATGGGCTGCAAACTTTGGCCTTGTTTAACTTCAATGCAACATCATCAGGGGGGGAAACATACAGCATGTGTGCACATTTGTGTGATGAAACAGACACAACAAAAATTAACACAGAGAGACGTTTTGTCCTCCTCATCCTACAGCCATACGTCTGTCCTAGAAAAGGTCATCCTGTCAGTGATACAATGCAAACAAGAAATACTTCCAAACTCTGTGAACAGGGGGAAATGAATGAGCTGCAGGCTAACTGAAAAAGAGGTGGAAATTCCTCATCAAAGCAAGTGTGGAGCCCAGGCGCAGGGGAGGCCGAGGCGCAGCCCTTAGCTTTCATCTGGTGTAAGGAAAGTCGAAGCTCAGAGCAGACTTCAGAGAGTCCGAGCTCGGAGTAGATGTCAGAGGAGGACTTTAATGAGCTATCCTTAAAATGAATTATTACTGTCACTGGGGTGAGTATGAATCACAACAAAGCCGTCACGTCAGTTTCGGCTCAGCTGCATAATCTTCAGTTATGTTTGTTATCAATCACAATAACAACAAAATACATGCAAATATTTCTCTAACAAATATTTTGATATTGTCTGCAGTATCCACAAAAAATAAATGACAGTGATGTAATAAACACCTCTGCCATTGCTCCAAGAAGTAAGGTAGTTGTGAGACTGTTCATTACCTTCGCCAAGGATTTTATGTTTGTCTGTCTGTTAGTCAGTTAGCAACTTTATCCAAAAAGTAATGAACGGATATGCATGAAATCTAAAAATAGATTTTGAGGGTGTTCCTTGAAACCATCTGTATCCAGGAATATTTTAAAGGATTCTTTGTTATTGAAAGGCAGGGTGTGTTTTGGCTGAGGTGTGTGCTCTGGAAGTGCTTTCTAGTTTTAATATGGTTTGCATGATTGCATCTCTGAAGCTATATGCGCCATAGGAAATGCATATTAGTTCCCCACCATGTGTGGCTATCCAGCATGGTGCCCATAATCTTGCATGTTCCCTCCCTGGTCCTGCTGAGAGAGAAATTTGTTTGAATTCAGTCCAAGTTGCTCACAATGCCTCTCTGGACAGCTTCCATCCAGCTCATGTGATACGATAAGACAATGCTTCCTGGATGGGGCCCTTTTGGCCACAGCAACTGAAATATAAGGAGCTGATATCCAAGTGTGGTGTAAGGAATTTCATTTTAACTTGTTTCATGCCTCAGCACATTGTTTATCACCCTACAAAGAGCTTTCCTCTGAGTAATAAAAAATGGCCCTTCCTGATGAAAACACCTTTCTCATTCCTGTTTTTAAACATTGTTGTGTCTCGGCAGGATGCACCTGATCACAGAGCTCCTGGTTACAAAAGGCAGCCATGCTGTTAGGCACAATGACTTTCCATTATGGAGATACTGGAAAAAGGGGGCTTTTTTTTTTTCAGAAATAACCCCAAGCAAGCCTTTGCGAGGGCGGTGCATGGCACAAACATCCTCCTTTGTAATGTTGTGTTTATGGGAGCTTCAGCAAGGACAAACATGGTCTGTGGGGGGGGGCACAAAACCCTGTTTGAGCCTTAAGTGTCTCCTTGCATGCAACCCCAACCACACTCTGGGTAAGGCCTGATATCCGAAACCCGCCTACGACTCCTCCAGCTCGACCAGATGTTGCGGCGTTGCATAACAGCCAAAGTCCTGCAGCTGTCCCTGCAGCCCCAGTAGCACCAGTGCAGCATACTCTAGAAGTAGAAGTAGAAGTCTTTATTGCCACTATCCAAAGTATAGAGATGTGGTTTGGAGCAACAGATGCATAGCCCACTAACAGCACCAGCGCAGCGTACTCCAGGGTTGCCACCTATGTCTGACAAAAAAAACGGCACATTTCGGCAACTCAATCAACCTTTTTGCTTATAAGCAGCGACGTAGGTGCCAGTGTCCTGGGAGAATATTTTTTGCCCCGGGACAGATCATTAAAAACCGGGACAATAAGGTAAAACCAGGACAGTTGGCAACACTAGTGTATTTCGGCAACTCAATCAACCTTTTTGCTTATAAGCAGCGACGTAGGTGCCAGTGTCCTGGGAGAATATTTTTTGCCCCGGGACAGATCATTAAAAACCGGGACAATAAGGTAAAACCAGGACAGTTGGCAACACTAGTGTACTCTGACAGGCCAACTTAAAATCCCTTTCCACACCATCCAACTCTATTTCCTTTTGTCAAACTCCTGCAATGTTATGAACTTTTTTTTAGGGGGACATGTGACATGCCTTGCTGAAAAGGGTTCCATAACGCTCATGTAGTCAGAGGGTCTTCCATTTCCACCACTGCAAATCCCGAGATATGTAGGCCACAGCATGCACTGGATGACCAATTTACTGTAGCCTACATAGTGCACTGATGACCTCCTAGCTTTAGCCCAATTAGCCTACTTTTTAAATGCCTGAATCCCTTCAAAGGCATTTTGCAAATTGAACTGGACATCCCCCTTAGCTTCTACAGAGCTGGGCTATATAAGAGGCAAAACAGACAGGCCTATATGGAACAATACAATCTTAGCTCCATTTGTGCTAGGACATTGTATTACCCAGTGCCATGCATAAGTCGCTAAGCTATAAGCTAATCCCTATTAGATACACTGAGAAGTGAGGCTTTGAACCACAAATGAAATATTAACAGAAGTCAATGGCTCTGTGATGTGAAACCCTTGGTGTCCCTCGTGCTTTTCTCTTTTTTTCTCCTTGCTTTTTTTTTACTGAAAACCTCATTCGACCACATTCACAGGCTGATTTTCAAATGCAAAATAAGACATTACACAAACACTGAGCAATGGTGGGAAAGGTTGGGGGAAGAAAAGAACAACACGGCCAGACAAACCACAAGGAGTGAACAGATACTCTGTTTACCCTCACTGCCTAACATGGCGCGCTGCTGCTGCTGACTTAGGTTTTCCCGACTCACCCTGAGGTGTGTGTGTAGAAAACCCTGGCCAGCTCCGGTTTCAAGCTGGCTACCGGGGGCACGGAGAGTCATCGTCTCCAAAGAAAGCTCAGGCTCTCTCATGCAGTCGATCCTATTCACCGAACCACAACTCACTGCCAGGCTCTGGGAAAACTGACGTTCTTACTGAGCACTGGGCGAGATATTTACGTCTGAGGGACAGGGCTATGAATAGACGCCGAGCAGCGCTGGGGGAAGCAACCCCTGGATACCAAAACTCTGCGGCACCTGAGAGGAAACCTGAAGCAGCCAGCATCATTCAAGGAGCCCACATTCTGAGAACAGTGTGCATGTGAGACAGCAGGGTCGTCGGAAATGGTCTCAGTACACACACTTCCACCAATAATTTAATAGCTGGTTACACAACCGACTAAAAATATAACCATGCAGCACGCAAAGATCATAAGGGCAACTACACAAAATGTACAACATCAGAGTGGTCCCGGGCAATCTAAAGAGATAGGTCTGTATCAAAAGAATGCCAAAATCCATCTACCAATGCTACCACATTGCTTAGCAATAGGTCTTGTTTACATTCATTACTATAGGAATCACTACTTTTACTGAAGTAAATAATGCTCTAACAAATTCAATGATCCAAGAGTAGAGTCTACAAGTGTAACAAATAACACAAAGAGAGGAAGGGACTAGTGTAAACATAAGGTTTATTGCAGTGTGCATTTTGTATCCGTACAACAATGTTAACAGCCATCCCATTGGACACAATAGAGCAACAAAACCCCACGTTTTCTTTTTTCTATTTTTCCCCAAACTACTGCTGTTAAAACTTCTCCCTGTGAAAGTAACACATGGTCCTGGTTGGCTTGTGAGTACGAGGCAAGTCTTTGGTAGTTAGAAAACGCAAGGTCCATTCTGAAAACATGGTTCTCGTCACATAACCTATACAGACGTTTTAACACATGCGCTCACGCACAAACGCGCACATACATACATACATACAAACATACATATATCGTGCCAGGAACAAGTTGGCATGTAGTCAACAGAACACAAATGTCTGGCAGGTCATTGTGGGAGTGCATTTGTAGCAACAGACGCCAGCTGCTTTGCTCAATATCTGAAAGGTCAAATAAACACTTTATACAAAATGCACCAATTTACAGAATTAAGCAAATGTATACAGATTTCTCTATCTCAACTGAATCATAGCTTTACACATCAATTATTAATGATAAAGTGAATTTTGTTCAGTTTCATCAAATAAACAAAACAAAACAATGCAGTATTTTCCCCCATAAGCAGCAAGCCCCAACTGCACAGAATACAAGCAAATGTTTGTGAACGGTTATAATGATCATAGAAACACTGGCTGAGCAAGGCACTGATCAGAAACCTTGCTCTTGCTTGACACTCTCAAGTCCTCGTTGACAGCGTCTGGTGTCTTGGAGTTTTAGTAACAAACTTGTAAGAAGTGTGAAGGATGTTACAGTCAAGTCTGAACGCGCCCCCCTTCCACTCCAAAAAAAAAAACTTGCTTGCATCAGGACCGAGAAAACAACACTCCGCGTGGGGCTCTCAGGAGACGGGAGGAACGTCTCTGGAGACTTCCGGGTCCTTGGCTTGGCGCAGGCCTTGGACGGCGTCACGGCGGCATCCATCCTTGGGCGCAGATCTCTGGATCACTGGGCCAGCCCTGTCTTACACACACGTACACAAACACACATATCCCCCTCTGCTCGTCTTCATCGGAAGAGAGGGAGAAAGGCAAAGCTGGGAAACCCCCCTACTCTGCACACACACATATACACCCCCTTCAAAGGATTGCAAAAAACAGGGGGAGGGAGCAGGTGGTGGTGGTAGTGGTGGTGGTGGTGGAGGTGATAAGGGGGGTCTCAATGTCCCAGTGTAACCTCAGGCATCACAGAGAACTCGCTCTCTTTTTCTGCCTTAGTCCGAAGAGATTGTCGGGAATTACAAGAACAGGTTGTATGCCGACTGGAACATGGTCTTTTGTATGCTTTCATGTCAGATTTCATCTGTTCAACCAGCTTCATGGTTGTTGTGGAGTTGCACGAACCTACAACGGGAGGTCCATTTCAGATGCGGCAGTGGCTCTGCCCGCCCCACGACAGAGCCACTTACACAGCAGAACCGGCCCCGTACTGGGCCACGGGCTCTGTGCTGCTGCCCTCCTGGTTGTCCAGGGGCAGCAGGGCCTCTCGGGGCAGCCGTGACTGGAACTTCTCCAGCTGCTCCGGACTGGCCAGGTTCTTCAGCAGGCTGTTCTCGCGCTCAAGCTGGTTGTTCTTCTCCGCCAGCTCTTTGATCTGCTCCTTGAGGATCTCCACCTCCTCGCGAACGGCGTACATCAAGTGGTTCTTTACAAGATCCTGAAGAGACACAGGTAAAACAAGGAAAAAAGTGGTTAAAAACTATGGTCACATTGTGTGGAAAATTCAGAGCAACATACAGCATTTCTGGTTTTAACTAGAAAGTCAGGCCATCTGCACAGTGTTTTCACTGGCTGCCATGTCACATGCACACTAGATCCAAGGTTGTTCTCAGCTATCCACGTGTAACACGCAAGGGCCTGCAGCCTTCTCCTACTTCGATTGCTTGTGTTGTGGCGTATCGATTACGGACACAAGTTTGCCAATCTGAGCCACCAACAGGATGGATAGCCAAAAACATTTCGCAAGTGAACACAGTTTGTGTGCCAAATTCTGCAGTGTGGGGTAAGTTTGGCTTACCATTGCTTGTTCAATCTTGTTGTCTATCGCCACAACGCTAGCACCTGAGGCACTGTAAAAAGAAAAAGAAAGAACATGAGTATCTCCATCACAATCTCACAATTCACCCAAACACACAACAGTCTAATCAATAGGTACATACAAACACAAAGAAATAGACGACCTTCATGATTTGGTCATTAAGTCAAGCGACATTCGCATGTCATAAAATGTTGTTTGCAATTGCACCCTAGTGCAACGTAGCTTCATGATAACACTGCCATGTCATCGCATAGAACTGATAAATGAATACAGGCCACTATTATCGCTGTGGACCTGACCAGGTTATCACAATAGAAAGACAGGGTAATTTCGTTTTCACAGCAGCTTTCGACTTCATAAACGGCCAAAGTAGCCATGTTGAAATTAGTTCACTTCGCTAGCGTTGTCTCTGTTACCAAACATCAACAGGCCTTTCAGTTCAACAGTATTATGGTCTGCAGGTAAAGGATTTCCAGCAAGCATTAACTTAAGTTTCCTTGCAAAAATCTTTGAAGTGGAAAGAAAAACAAGTTGCCGCTGTAGCATTGACCAACAGCCATAACACTGCGCTCGCTTGAACAATACAAATAACAAAATGCAGCTTAAATTCGATCATTCAGCCAATCACAACATGCAAGTTTGTTTACCTGTTGTCAAGTTTGACGGATACAACATCTCCCCCCAATAACGAGGAAAAAAAGGAAATAGAAAAATTATGCAGCTGGTATACTGCCACCTCCATTGGTGTTTTGAGCATCTCCGTACTCATATTCAATACAAGACCCGTTTGAATAATACTTGTCGCCACGTTTGCGATTGGATGTGGTCTATCAGTAGCTAAGATTACTATTGTTTTCGTACTACGTAGCGCTTAAAGCAGCCGAGTGCTAGAGACTGCGATACGGTTTCAAGGAAACTCAGTCAGAGAGTGATTCTATTTCGGCTGCTCTGAGGATATTATACAGAGCAGTGCTCCGACGTCACATGACGCGTGCATATCTTATGTTAATGAGTTTGCTGGCATAGCTTTTCCACCTGCCCCCTCCCTGAACTCGGAGATAGTTCTAAGCTTGAATTGACCCGGTACAGCCAAACAAACACCTATCTTCCTACAACATAACTACATATTAACAAACACATTTGAAGCAAGAGTGCGTTGAATAAGTTTGCCATTACCAGACTAAGCATATTGCAGTTTTAAAATTGTATTCCATTCACAGGGAACCGTATAGGATAGCCTACTGAACAACTGCACACAGTAAGCAAACAAGTCCTTTTTTGTTTTGTTTTTAAGGTGTTTTAATCGCCTCGAGCTTTTTCACTGTAGCTTGTGTTGTTGGCCCAACGGTTTTGCCTGTTTGGTTGCAATGATATAAGACAGAACTTAGCGATTGCCCTATTCAAACCTGCAAAAGAAAATATGCCTACCCCTGTTATTGTTTTCTGAAAAAAATCAAGTTCGGAAATTTACCAGAAAAACAAGAACATACAGCATGTTCAGTACACTGTGCACAATTTATGGAATCTGGAGGTGTACGGGAATATTGTATTGGAGTATTTTTCCATTCAGGTTTTCTCAGTATTTTTCCCCTTTCTTTGTCTCATACATGTCGGCCTCTAGTGGCAAAGCTTCATATTGCAAGGAATGCCACCATGCCCTGACATGTTTTTAGTAAACAAAGACACCTTTGGTTGGCCTTCGGTCTTCCAAGCAATGAGATGCGTGAAAATCTTGTTAAGCGATAGACTAATTAAGGGGGTAGATATAATGTTCAGGTTGCAATCAAACACTTCGATATAGAAGAACTTTTCTAAACCACTATCAAATATATAGTTTAAATGACTGACACAAAAGAGTGTGTTAATGTGTGAATAATTCCATATACATTTTAAAAATGTAAGTGTTCATGAGAAATGATTAATTGTGACAGCTTTAATGTTTTTGCACCACAATGACACCCTATTGTCAGCTTATAAAGGTCTTCACAAGTTCACAATACCCTCCTCTTGATGAGTAGTACTCTGTAAACTGATAGGAGACACACAGTGTGACTAACAAATCCAATCACCCAAGGCACTTACGAGATGTACTCTTGATGCAATACCACAACATGCGTGGGTGTAGAGGTGAAGGAACAGTTGAATACACAACATACAGGAACAGGGCAGTTTCCAATGCAGTACATGGTAAATGTATGCTTATACTTATATCAAAACTGTCTCTGCTTTTCGAAGGGTAGTATATTGATATGTGTATTGCATGTTAAAGGGCATGCATTTTGTTTCCTGCCTGTTTCCTCAGTGAAAAGATGTGAAAAAGGTAAAGTTGTTTTATTGCAGCTGAAACTGTCTATAGGCCTACATGTGAACATGTAGAGGCAGAATGTTTCTATGCATTCGAGGCTGTTAGAGATGGAAATGTGTTTTGACTAAAGCCACACTTGCAGGAGTTTTTATAGCCTGTTACCCCTCTTGACTAACTATGAATGTGTGTTAGGCAAATTAACATATTGGAGAAGGTTATGAGTGTGACAATAGGTCCGTTTTGGGATGCATTAAGCAAGACTGGGGAATTCAATTTGATTTTTTTTTTTTGATGCATTAAGCAAGACTGGAGAATTGTACTTGTGCTATCTCCCTCATTGTCTTCGTCATGACGCCTAGCCTCAGAGAGGGATATTGGATTATATTCTGTGGGAGCACAACATTCTGCCTATCTCGTTTTCCTGATTCAGCTCTTTAAAAAAAAAAATCAATATTACTTTGAACAGACACATTCAACTAAATGAAGGACCTGCAGCCTCAGAACTGTTTCATTACAGTAAGAATGAGTGATAAATTCTCTCTGAAATAAAGGAACAATTAATTACCAAACTGGCCCAGTGGAACCATTTGTGAGGCAAGGGCTCTACGTTGATCTCCACTAACAAGATTTAGCAGAAAGGCATTGAACAAGAATTAGTGTCAATAGTACCTGTCAGTTTTCATTTTGTGTGCAGCTGTAAGGCTGCCAGATTCAATTGTGGAGCGGTAAAGTATAGCAGAAAGGTAGGGGATTCCACCTGCTCTCCTGTGTTCTAAACACCTACTGAGTTCTACCTAGACTAATTGGCAGCGCTTGGTTGCTTTCGTGTACTGTGTGAGTAAATAGCTGCAGAAGGATGCTTAAAAAACGATTCTCATGATCACCATGGAATACATAGCCTGGTGTCAAACAAATTGCTCTCCTACAAATCATCAGTAATGGATTACAGGCCAGCGTGAGCCGACGGGTGTGTAGTGAGAATTCCAATGCTGCTTCCTTTCTCTGCCTTCCCTATACTTTATGTAGTTCGATAAGCAGAGGACGTTCTCTTTCCAGAATCCAGAGATAGCCAGTCCGTGGCCATGACAAAGATTTCCATGATACTGACAAGCAGAGTAAACTAGTCACAACTTCCACCCTTCTTAAGACAGAACTTCAGAGAGAAAAAATACTGTAAAATACTGTGGTTTAATGTCTTTCTAGGTGCTTCTCTTTTTTTTACTTTGTTTTGCATTTGCTATCTCTTCATAACAAGTCTGAGACATGAACAAATGTGTTTAGCTGTGAGAACAACAAGAGCAGGAGGAAAACAATGGGACAGTGACAGCCATGCTCAGTGTCACTAAGAGCCTCTTTCTGTATCATGGAGACAAGAGGTGATGTCTCCATCACAATGGCTCCAACAGGCACAGCCCTGCGTGAAATTGCACTGTGCTGTAAAGCACACCAAAGTCAGGAATGGATGCAGAATGGGTTACTGCTGAAACACAGATATGCTACCAAAGCATCTCTTGAAATCATGGTAATCACAAAGTAGTATTTCAATGACACCGGTTTATAGTCCGGACTACTAACTGCATTGTATATCACTTGCTTGGGATAGCAGTGAGTAAACGGCTTTAAGTTAGACAAAACTCTAAAGTTTTACTTTCTGAATGGTTTATTTTGCGCTCAATCACTGTAACTAATACAAAAGCAATATCATCCCAATTTCTATCCCACCCCATTTCTAATCCTAAAATTCCACACTTGTTAACATGAAATTAATAACTAACTAATTTAGCTAATGATTAATCCCACTGGGGTAAGTTGTTTTTGTGAAATGTATCCTAACCTTATCATTTTCCATATTACATGTAAATGTTTTGTTACTGCTCCTGTCATCAGTAGCTAAAATGTTTCTGATTTTCTCACCCTCCACAATCCATCACCGCCAGCTGTCACTGCTAATGACACGCTACAGAAACCTGACCACAGTTTTTACTTACCGCCGGTCTCTCCTCTTGAAGAGGCTAGGTGAGTATGGGGGTGGGTAGCTCATGGCTCTCGCTGTGGCTTCGATTGTGGCTAATGCGAGAGAGTTGGGGTAGTTTGCTATCAGGCACCCCAAGTGCGACTAAGAATGGGGAGGTCAGTTGAACAGTGACTCTCTCTGTCTCTCTCTGTGTCACTTTCTCTCTCTCTTTCTCTCTCTCTGTCTATCTATCTATCTCTGTCTCTCTCTTTTTCTCTCTGTCCTTCTCTCTCTCTCAGTTTTTCTCTTTATGTCTCTCTCTCTCTCTTTCTCTCTCTCTCTATCTCTCTCTCTATATCTCTCTCTCTCTGTCTCTCTCTCTCTTTCTCTCTGTCCTTTTCTCTCTCTCTATCTCTCTCTCTCTCTCTCTCTCTCTCTGTTCGCCTCCCTGGCACAGGCTGGTCCTTGCATCACTGAATCACTAAATCAAGAGAAACACCAGATATAGAGATTGCTGTGAGGCAAAGTAATCGACCCTATTTCTCGTGGTGATGTAGCACAATGCCTTGCTCTCATAAATCGTTGTTATTGCTACCTGTCAGGCGTGAGGTATGTGCTTTGTTTACGTCCTTTGTCTGACTGTGTGGAATGCGTCCAGCACACCCAGTCTAAATGTTACTGCTCTTTAACGGAGCTATCACTGTACCTATCTTATACTTGCCATTCATCATTTCTTTTTATTACGCTGATGTTTAGCCTGTTGTGTAGGGCTGCACAAGTTTCGACACACACACCTCAACAATGGCATCACATGTCAAAGTTCTTTTGTTGAATGTACTATACCACTGTAATGAGCACAGCTTTGGGTTGAGGCAACAGTTGTTGCTATATATGCAACAACTATGCAGTAAAATATGCTATGCAATTTTCTAACGAAGGCTGTAGGTCCTACACAATTTCAAAGTTATGAGACAACATTTGCTAGTATTTCAGATACATCAAAGGGAGCTGTTTAGACATGTCAATGAGTTCTTTGAAGCTAAGAAATGAACTGCAATCTGTTTGATTTATTCTGAGGCCAGCTAATTTTGCCAGATGCATTTTTTTCTTTAATACCAATAAACCACATATCAGTAATGAATGGAGAGCTCTAGTCAGAAGTTGACTGCTTTCCTGTCAGGCCTGCTGTGTGCCCAGTGCCAGCCCCCTCAAACCTCTCGCTGCCACTGCCAGCATGGATCGCCATGTGTCCATCCACACTTATCTTTCACCGTTGTCATGGATACTTGGTTTGGTGGAAATTCACAACAGTGTCTATTAGGGCTGCACAATATCGGAAAAATGTGCGATATGCGGTAACATTGCTGAACGTTGCAATGACGATATGTTTTTGCGATAAATAAAATTTACATTTTTAAATATAGTTTTGATATCTTTCAGCTTAATCTTCACCGCTAGGCCGTAGCCAGTGCCCAGCCTATGGGGGTGGATATTACGAGTAGTAAGACTCCATTTGATTTCCCAAACATCTTCATAGGTGGAGCGTGAAACATCTTACAGTAATGTCCCATTTATTGCAGTTAAGCCATGTTTTGCGATATATATATCACGATATTGTATATTGCGATATCACAATATTTTCAATATATTGTGCAGCCTTAGTGTCTATGTCTAGCGTGGCCCTGACATGCGAAGGTTGCCTATCCACCGTCCAGTAGACATGAGAGCACGGGAAGAGAAAACAGGCAGGCGGTCATAAAACCGAGATGCGCATCGCTAATGCATGTTCATGTTGCAGGTCGGGCGGGTTCACCGCTGCGGTCACTGTCGTGAGCGAAATGAGGTGAGGAAAACAGGCTCATTATTCCGCCTCGTCACCCACGCCGTGGCTTTCATGGAGCTGGGCGATTGCCCGAGTAAATAGGGCTTTGCGGCCGCCGCCACCGCTGTTCCTATCTGATGACACCTGGGAGACACTTATGTAAGGGCTCTATTTGAATAGTTACAAAACGGCCTTCGGGGTCATCATTTTTCCAGGTGTAGCCTGTGTGTGTGTGGGTGTGTGTGTAAGTGTGTGTGTGTGTGTGTGTTTGTGTGTGTGTGTGTGTCTTTCTGCCTGTGACCACTTTGGTCCCAATTGCTTCCAACAGTAGTCAGACAACGCCCAGCCACACCAAACTGTAAGCTCACTCACTCGCTGGCTCTCTGTCTTTTCCCTCTCTCCCTCCAAAAGCCCAAGCTGGAGTAGAGTCAGGCCCCAGACTTACACAACTAACCTACATTCTATAGCATGTGCCATGGGCTCAGAGGCGATGAGAACATTCTGTGCATTGCCTCGTATTAGCTATGCACCACAGACTCCCAATCCGTTATGGCCAAATGAAGCAGAAATCCCAGTATGCACATTGTGCAGGAGCTGGAACGAGCTGGAAACAAATAGCTGAAGATTTTGGCCTTTTTCTTTTTTCCATCCAACCCCTTTTCTTTCTCCTGAACAACAACTGAACTTGATCTCACATTGAAATGCCTACATTATACCTAAGCAGAACATTTTGTAACTGACGTATACTGAGGCCATTGATTTTTTCTCCAGTAAGGTGTATTCACTAATGCATTTTGAGCTGCAGAGAGCATTTTGTCACATGTTAAAGTTGACAAATTACCAGTCATTTGCATTAAACTATCAGTTGCATTAACCTAAACGTTTGGCTGATGACCATATTGCTACAAAGAGTCCCAGTGTTGATTCCTGGTACTCTGCTGGGATTGAACCGTAATTTCCTCATCAACACCATCGCCCTGCACTGCCCATGTGTTCCACCATCTTCCCACCCTTTTTAGAGCCACAGTGTGAAGAGAGGCCACCCCATCTGTCAAAGCAACCTCAAGCAGCTTGGCCTTGCACGAACGCCTGCCGTTGTTTGCACTGAAAACACTTCCGAAGTTGAAGCGCCTTTCAAATAGTCCAGAGCAGCGTAAGGTCTCCTTGCAGCCCCTTTTTTGGTGGGATGGGATGTGTGTAGAGAGGGGGAGATGTGTGTAGTGCAGACAGCTGCCGTTTCCAGGTTCACTGACCAAGATGGCTCCTACAGTACACTGCTTCAGTAAGAGCTGAAAATATGCAAAACATTTCACTGAGGCTCAAAGCCGCCCGGGTACACAAGCACCGGGCCCTCCGCTTTGCTCCTTAACATAGTGACTGAGCCTGGATTAGCTCTGTAGTCACTTTGGCCTCTGTCAGGGTTTTTGTTTTTTTTGGTTAGCTGCAGAGGACAAATAGTACACACAAACATTGCGCAATTGAACATTTTGTACACTTGACAAGGAACAGAAAAAGGACACCAAACGATTATCCATCTTCTTTTGGCCCGAAGCATGACACCCACCTCTGAGGAGGAGGCATGGTTTGTGTGGGGAGATTCAATTACAGAGACCCAGGACCAAAGTTTGTGAGATCAAAGCTATACATTTGGGTGTCCTGTTTGCCCTACATCCTCCACGCCCACGCCCACGCCCAGTAAGGATGCTTTATGTGGGAGGAGGTTGCTCTCAGTCCAGGAACAAGATGTGCTTCCGCCCGCCTCCTGCACGTACCGCCCATCCATCCGACCAACTCCACCAAGCCTGTTCTCACGGCAGGAAAAAATGTGGCACCAATGTGCCACTCTAGCCAGCGGGGGGCTTCTCTGTGTCGCTCAGTCACACATGCTGCACACCTCTTCCTCTTCACATGGGCATGGCCCTTTCCTTCCGCTTTGCAATCTCTGTCTGTCTCTCTCTCAATCTCTCTCTCTCTCTCTCTCTCCTTCTCTTCCTCGCTCGCTCTCTTTCTGTCAGTGTTTCAGTCTTACACACACACATACACACACACCTACTGTACATACAGACATACAATACGACACTATAGCACGCCCCACAACATGGGTTGGCGTGTTCACATCAAACCTGCCCCGGCAAAAAGTGTAGGGTACGAGGCGGGTCAATTGCCCTGTCGTGTGAACGTGTCACCCCGTGTCGGTTAATGTGAAAGGTACAGACGCTCTGCTAATTTGGGGTGAAAATCGCAGGTTTCTCAGCAGTGTGAAAAGGCCTATACACACATACACACACACACACACACACACACACACACAGACCTGCCCATCACTGTCAGAATGCTGACACCAAAATGAAGGCCTGCCATAGGGAACACTCCGCACACACACAGAGTGCACCGACTGACCGCAGCGGAAAAGTGCTGTTCACCTCCGAGTGACCGGCCTGTGAGAGAGAGACAGGACCGTGTGAGCCAGAGGGCGTCTGAATGCAACAGCTGTTTAGTCAGCACACGTGTGGGCTGTGATTTGACCCCTTATCCACATATAATAGAAGCTTATAGAAAGGGCTAGGGCAGTTAGCTAAAAAGTGATGCATCATTTCGGTATGTGCGGTAATGTTGTATCAGTCTTGCACATTCGCTGTTTAGTCAGGACGTGTGGGTTGCACCATTATCGAATGCGTGAGAGGCAATATCGTCACTGCACATACCGAAATGATGCATCACTTTGTAGCTAACCTCCCTAGCCCTTTCTGTAGGGGCTAGGGCTAACATTGCAGTGGACAGAGTCTACCTCCCTGCTCTGTCTCTCTCTCTTGCTCTCTCTCTGTGAGCGAATAAACGTAGAGTTTCTCTCTGGCACGACAATTCATTTCGGCCTCTGAAATGGAGCCCAGCTACAAATTATCACAACAAGCTTTGCAAATCAGATTAGCTTCCCTGCGCGGCACTGCGCCGGCTGCGAAGCTAGATTGACTCAGTCCTCGGCAATCCATTTTGTAGCCTCAACAAGGAGATTCCCCCTGTCAACCTGTGTAGAGGGTTTTTATTTTGCCTTTATGAAGTTAAATGTTATGGCATCTGTGAGTTACATGCTAAAGACCACCCTGTTTCCTCTCTCTCTCTTGCCGTCTCTCTGTCTGTTTCCTCTCAGTCTCTCTTTTTTCTCTTTCTGTCTGTCACTCTCTCTCTTTCTCTGATGAGATGGACTCCGGTGGTAGCCTGGTAAACCCGCCCCTCGTACTTCAGTTCATTTTGTACTGGACAGGAATCTCTTGAGGGTCATTTAGTCGGCCCCAGCAAGACCGATCCAATCAGCGAACAGATGTTGTGTTCGTTAGCCGTGACGTTGACCTTGTGTGCTACATTTGAATTGTAGTGCGTAGGTAGGCTAATTGCATACGTGACAACCAGGCGTTAGCGATTGGGTAAAGGCAGAGGCACTTTTTTTAAACTTCAGCAGCATCCACACCTCCAACAAATCGTTTCTGACGGTGTCTGTTCCAGACGCTCTGTACAAAATGAAATGAAGTACGAGGGGCTGGTTTACCAGGCTACACTGGTGGCCCATGAGAATGCAGTGCAGAGCAAAGCATGATGGGTACGCCAGGAGTGTGCAGTCCACGCAAAACATGCTCCAGATGAGAGAGCAAAGTACAGTACGGCTCGTACCTCTCCGAAGCCAGGCATCTCCTGCCCCCCCACCCCCACCCCGAACAGGGGTTGACCTTACTTCAGATGTGGCCGTGTTCCGTAGGTCAGAGGTCAAGCCTCGCGAAGGAAAGGAGGTGAGGGGGAAAAAAAAACAATGAATGATGTATTGTTTTCAGCCGTCTCTCAGAACTGTCGGAGCGCATTACTCCCGCGCCGGCTGAGCTGAAGCAGGGGCCAGTTCAACACTGCCGTGTTACACAACCAGCACAGCTTCCCTCCTGCTAGTATGCCAGAACAGGAGCGCTCGGCTCTCCCGCCACCCAACCCCTTCACCCAACACACTGGGGCCTCCCTGACCTCTGGGTCAGTCTGTCAGTCCATTCATTCGTCTATTTGTCCAGCATGGCAGGGTTGTTATATAAATCACCCGGCATATGGAATAAATGCTTAAAGACAGGAGAGAAACCCTCTACTTCTACTTTCCCAGTTTCCCCAAAGCTGATCTATAAAACATGCATGGCTCATACAAGACACACACTACTGCACTGGCTTCCTGCTCCTCCTCTCCTCCTCTCCTCTCCTCTCCTGTCCTGTCCTCTCCTCTCCTCTCCTCTCCTCTCCTCTCTCCCCTCAGCAGCTCCACTGTGCCTGTGGCAGGTGGCAGGATGGTGACAGTCTGTCTTGGCTAGAGAGACGGAATGGAAAATTTCACGCTGCAAACAAATGTCTGCTAGCACAGTCCAATGACTGTATGGGTCCAGAGGGTGACCTCCATCTTTTGATAAGTGGGGTGGGGGTTGGGGTTTGGGGGGGCTGATATTGCCAGTGACTGTGTATGTGTCCAGAGAGTGATCCCCATCTTTTGATAAGTGGGGTGGGCGTGCGAAGGGGGTTTGATATTGCCACTGACGGTGTATGTGTCCAGAGAGCGACCCCCATCTTTTGATAAGTGGGGTGGGGGTGGTAATATTGGCATTATGTTGTCTTTTATGTCTTAAGTTTGAGTGCAGCAGCGGCTGTGTGGCTCACGGTAATTAATAGGGACGTTGAGAGGACACCCCGTGGCGCAGGTCGGGAATATGACAGGGGACCACACCTTCGCTGACGTCCGTGCTGCCAGGCAGAGCAGCATGGGCAGGGCGCGGGGCTGTGGCTTGGCACGATCGGTGGGGGTGGATGTGCCAGGAGCCAGCGGGGTGCCACCGCTCTGATGTCAGAGCGCACCACAGGGTATCCACTCCCACTCAGCCACGCTGGCAGAAAGAGAGAGAGAGAGAGGGACCCAAATGTGCGTAATGCGGTCCAATACCAAGAAGCGCACCGGTTTACATTTCAAAGGCGGCACGTCGGTGTCAGATGCGCCTGCATGACATTAACCGGTGTGGGGATTAAGTGTGGGAGCCACCGGCAGCCTCTGCTTCAGCTGAGAACAACTTTTATCCTCACCGCTTTGTGGAGGGATCGCTTTGTCTTTACTCGTGTTGCAGTGACTGATGAGCTCAGAAATAAATTGAAATTAAATACTTTTTGTTTTTGTTTATCCACAACCTCGTAATGAATGAACTTCCTTCTGACTGAGAGAAAGTAATAACCATAATCAAAAGGTTGCGGGACATGGGCACTTACTTTTTATGGTTAGGAGGAACATCAGAGAAGACACAAGTGATGAGGATATTAATTTTGTCTGAGCAAGAAATTTGGATATTGACTTCCATGTTGTTGGGATTTGCAAAGTATGACTCATTTACAACCATTCAGTAATTTTCGGTAATTGCCTTATTAATTGTAGATATGAAACAATAAACAGGCCCAGAGCCAGGAATTCCTGCAGACATAATCGTTTTAGGCTGCACATGTAAGCGATCCTCTTTGTGGCATTATGGTCGTTACAGAACACAACAACAGTAACAACTGTAAAATTTGTCAATAACTCTCATGCAACTGACATCTTTGGACGCCAGAACACTATATCAGATCTGGTGGTCAGGGAGATGACTTGCAATGTTCCTGTTTACTTTTATATGTCAAAACATGTTTGGTCAAAACCAGCCCTTCCTAAGTATAAATGCTTTAGCAAGGCGATCCAGCAATTATATAAGTGTACAAGCACACCACAAGATTGTATATTTTTGTGATAAATATGCTGACCTTGACGTCTACAGGCTGTAGATAGTCTCGAACTTCTTTGGTGAATTAGACATTCCGTTTAAAGAGCCCTTCAGTGCAATCTTTGCACAGCATTGCATTTGCTGTGCAAAAAATACAGTGACCGGACCAGTGACTGGAATTTTTGTAATGTTAAGTATGCATCTTACCCTCTTGACCAATGTTATGCGATAAAGGTTTATGTAAGCGGTTACATCCGACGAGGCGTGCATTATACAGTTTTAACTGTACGTTCACACCAAACGCGACCAAAGCGACCAGAGCGACGGAAGTCATTGTTTCTCTATGGAGGGTCTGCGAATTGGGCGAACAAAGCGAATTCGCCGGCAGCGAAGCGAACTGGGCGACCAGAGCGAAAAAGAGAAGTTAAAAGTCAGTTAACTTTATGGTAATGAGCTATGACGCGGTTCGGCGAATACCAATCGGAATACATTGATTTACCAACGTCTGACAATCAGGTGGGTTCGAGGAAACAAACGGTGTAACTTTAGTACCTAGTTCTTTGTATTAAAAATGGCAACGGAGAAGCTCATCACAGCAGTGGCAGGCTCTTCGGTCCACTACGACCCAGCCCTGTTTTTCTACAGGGATGCAAACAATTCTAACTAAAAAGTAAATTGATGTACTCAGTCAGCGGCTTAAATAATTCATGAATTACTGTATGAATATGAATATGTTTCAGCTGTCAGTGCATGTAGACATTTTATACTCTTTTATTCCTTTATTAACCAAACATGTCAAAGTTCAAGTACATCGATGTTTTGCCCTACGCATATACATGTATTGGCGCTTTCACAACTGTTGGTCGGGGAGTTTTTTTTTGCTGCGGCCCTTTAAATGAAATGAAATGTCATGAGCGAACAAAGCGAACTCAACGGCGAAGCTTCTTCAGCGACCTCGGCGACCTGGTCGCTTCTGGTGTAAACGTACAGTAAGTCAACGAGGTGGAGCCTAAGAACTTCCCAACGCGAAGCGGAGCTACTATTGCTACTGCTCATTAGGTGTTAGCTAGCTTGGATTGAGCAAAGCGACACATGCAATACTTATTCCAAAACGCTGATTTATTTGTTATTTTCGGTTTACTATTTTTTTAAGTTCATGGAAATTGAACTCCACATTGCCATTAATTGTGAAGTTTGATAGAGGTAGGTACGTACATTCTATTGGGTATTGATATGGAACGGTGCTGAAGTTTTAAACTTTTTTGCCAGAACTACTTTCAAGGCGTGCATGATATACGATTTTACTGCATACCTAGCAACCAATCAGAAAGCAGCACCACGTTCCAGAGGGTCATAAATGTAAATTAATATTATTAAGAACTGGAATGAGTAATGTCTGGGTTAAGATGCATGTGCCCATTTTTCCTAACCTTGGCGGTGAATAGCTGAATGGTAATGCATTTAAACTGTTTACACTTTGTAAAGAAGTTAAAGAGAGTAAAGAAAGAGAGTAAAGATCGCACCTCACTGACTCGGCATGTGTACACACTGTACTTAAGGTTGATTGCTGTGTATCTATTGTTTGCCTTTTTATTCATTTATTTACTCTGTTTTGCAAACCTTTAACTTATATTGGTTTAATTTCAGTCTAATAATCATGTGAAGGGTTGAAGGTCCCTTTGTGTGTGTGTGTGTGTTTGTGTGTTTGTGTGCACGCGTGTGTGTACGTGTTTGTCTGTGCACACGTGTTCACACTGATTTGAATGGTATCGGTCTTTACAGCGCGTTTATTGGGCCTGAATGTGGGTGAGGTCATAAACGCCAACAGCAGCAGCAGAATCAGCATGCGTGCTCTCTCTCTCTCTCTCCCCCTCTCTCTCTCCCCCTCTCTCTCAGGCTCTCCCTCTCCCTCTCTCTCTCAGGCTCTCTCTCTCTCTCAGGCTCAGCTTGGCCTTGCCACTCAGGTTCTCTCTCTTCTCTCTCTCTCTCTCTCTCTCTCAGGCTCAGCTTGGCCTCACAGTCCTGTGCTGCTCCAACATGCTGCCAGTGAGCCTCTCACATGCAGCACTGATTTACACCACCTGGCCCTCACACACACTCTCTCTCTCTCTCTCTCTCTCTCTCTCTCTCTCTCGCAGTCTCTCTAGCACTGTCTCTAGCTCTCTAGCTAGGCTAGGTGAGTATGGGGGTGGGTAGCTCATGGCTCTCGCTATGGCTTCGATTGTGGCTAATGCGAGAGGGGTAGTTTGCTATCAGGCACCCCAAGTGCAACTAAGAATGGGGAGGTCAGTTGAACTGTGACTCTCTCTGTCTTAGTCTCTCTCTCTCTCTCTCACTTTCTCTCTCGCTCTCTCTCACTCTGGCTCTCTCGCTCTGTCTCTCTCTGTCTGTCTCTCTCTCTCTGGGGCTCTCTCTTTCTATCGCACATTGTCTCTCTGTCTTTCTGTCTCTCATTCCCTCACTCTCTCCCTTTCACTTTCTCTCTCTCACTCTCCCTTTTCATTCTTCCACTCCCTCACTCTGTCTCTCTCTCTCCCTCTCTCTTGCTTACACACTCTTCCGGTCTCTTTTTCTACTTTCTTTCTTTTCTGTTGCCTTGGAGATGGAAAAAGGAGTCCATGCCGAGTCCATGTCTTCACTTCTGAATGGACCTCGGAATGAGAGGGAAGGAAAAAGGAAAAGATAAATCTAGAGCTGTGTGTGCGTGTTAGTGTGTGTGTGTGTGTGTGTGTGTGCGTTAGTGTGTGTGCGTGTTTGTGTATGTGTGGGCGTGTTTGTGTGTGTGGGCGTGTTTGTATGTGCGTGTGTGCGTGTGTTAGTGTGTGTGTGTGTGTGTGTGTGTGTGTGTGCGCGTGTTTGTGTGTGTGTGTCTGCATGTGTCTGCATGTGTGTGCGTGTTTGTGTGTGTGCGTGCGTGCGTGCAAAATTGCATGTTGTCATCCAATCGTGCCAACGTACTGTACTTTTGCAGAAACGGAACAATAACAATACACCAAAACAGGACCTGAAACGTTTTGTGCCTGAGTACATTTTCAAAGAGAAAAAAATGAAAGAATCTCAGGTACTGACGTCAGTGTCCTCATCACAGGTGGCCATGCAAGAGCGAACGTGTGCAGGTGAAGGGACTTGTAAAAAAGATGTCTGTGGCTGATCAAGCGCCTGTACACACGCAGGCAAAGGAAGCGGCCAGCAAGCTGTCACACTATCTGCCCGGCCGATCTCCAAGCTCTCGCGCCTGCCTGCCTGCCTGCCTGCCTGGAGGTGGCTTCCAGAGCCCGTGGTGGGGCCTTGGCCCTTGGCCAGTGCTGCACAGAGTCAGCAGAATGGGCTGAGAGGGTCACAGGAGGTGAGGACTCGCAGGCGTTCCTATAGCTCTGCATTACAGCGTGCTTACTATGGAATGTTTGGGTTACTGTTGCAACACTCAGCGAATACCAGCAGCCCAGCTTATTGCTGTGTGTACATGAGGGCACTGCCAAGTCATGCCCACTTCATTTAATGCATTAATGCATGCTGAATACAGAGTGACTGGGAACAGGATAATACTTAACTTAATAACTTATTACTTCCTTTTTAGTCACATTGGAACTGAGTCTCAATAACTAGGGGAGAGGTGGGGTGAAGGGGGGTCACATTAGGGTTGAATTTGTGCATTTTTATCCTTTTTGTTAAATCTTGTATCTTTAACTTTAGCTCTCATTCTATTGCTCATAGTCTTTTTTAAAACAACACGCATGACACTGTCCTTGATTTTAGTTGTTTTGTCATGACCACATTTTCCTTCCCTTTTTTAAAAAGAACAAAAAATGCCAAGTTGTTCTTACGTAATCATGACCTCAGATAGCTTCACCCTGTTTACCCTCTGTATGTCTAAGGCTTAACAAAACATACATTCACCATTCTTATATTTTTTTTTGTTTCAGTTTGGCTAACGGGTAAGTCACATACTGTAACCACTAGTATAAAAGTTTCACTTCACTGAGAGGAACAATAAAACATTTGTCTGACCTCAGTTCTGGTGTACTACTATCACACAGTCATGAAAGGAATATGTGTAATGGACATATGTTTACAAAACTAGCTCTGGTAGGACATGGCAGTCATTTATTTATCTGTCAAATCCTATTAACAACTATGTACAGTACGCGCTGTAGAGAGCCTCCATAATCTTTGTGTCACTAATGCCTGTATGGTTCAACTGCGAGGAGAAAATACAGCTGGAGAACCTGAAAAATCCCCAAGCTTAATGAATGTTGCGTGGGACAAAAACAAGACCTTCCTGGAGGTTACCGTGTGCAGGCAACAGGGTTGTGTACGGAGTCTGTCAGACAACTCCAAACAAACGCTTTCAACATTCTCAGGTACTTGGACTGAAAAGGGGTGGTGGTGCTACTGGCTGTGAGGGGAATGGGCATCAACATCCATCACATGTCACTTTTGGTCACACACTGACAGCAGATTGGTAATGGAACCATGGAGTGTGTGGTATGCAGCACGTCTGCCAGCGTCGGGCAATAATTAGGGTCTTAGTCTGCCTCCCGAGTGTGTGTGTGTGTGTGTGTTTGTGTGTTGAGTAAGTGTGTGAGTGTGTGTGTGTGTGTGTGTGTTGAGTCAGTGAGTGTGTGTGTGTGTGTGTGTGTGTGAGTGAGTGAGTGTGTGTGTGTGTGTATGTGTTTCTGTGTGTGTGTTTGTGCTCTGAGTTGTCTGGATCATAGCTATTTCTGGCACGGGTAGAGGTGCAGGGCAACTGGCTGCTGACAGCAAGAGTGCCCTGCGGCAGGGAGAACGAGGTGAGTCACCACCATCACCTGCACCGATCCTCCTGCACGCAAACACACACACACACACACACACACACAAACACACACCCACACACACACAAACACACGCCACTCCGTCCCGCCATGCTGTTCTCTCGTTGTACCTTTTGTTTACCCAGCAGACTAGAGTATTTACCTGATCTCCACGCCTGTGAAAGGCTGCTCTGCTCTGGCACCATGCTCTATTTGCATGCTTTTGTGTTCCCAGACAGGCACTCCTGGCTGTCCTCACACCACCTCCAGAAACACACCCCTGTGCACTGGCAGACTGTACACACGCATGCATGCATGCACGCACGCACGCACAGACACACATACTGCATATGCACACACATACACATGCACACGTAAACATGCGCGCACACACACAAACATACATACACATACAGACATGCACACACACACATACATACATACACACACACACATACACACACACACACACACACATGCACACAATGTCAAACACATCTACTCAAATGCAGCTTCCCATTGCATCAGAAAATGGAACAGCATCGGCCTGCTTTTTAAAATAAATACACACTTCAAACACTATAATCCACGGCAGTGCTATAACAGGCTTTCCTGAAAAGTTCCATTTGTCAACAGCGTGCACAGGATGGAGCCGTGTGCGTGTGTGTGTGTGTGTGTATATATATGTCTGTGTGACCCCCACACGAGGACAACAAGGAAGCCGACTCGAGGCCTATTATTAGACTCAGGCTGCTGGAGTGTCACAGACAGACACTGATGCTGGCCTTGGAGGCTACCCTCACACAGAATGCATGTTTAATAACAAAAGCTTCGGACAGCAGCAGTTTCCCTCTGCACCAGACAACGCCATCTCCAAGCTCAGGCGTCCTGTCTGATGTCAAAGCTCGATACGCCCCCTCATCTTCATATATCATTTCCTTGCGAAATAAATGCACAAAGCTTACTGTCGTTGTTGTTCATGCACAGCAGAGTGGAAAAGTTATACGTCTAAAAGTTAATAACTAGACACACACTGGTGTTAAAGTCATGTGTGCTCTCACAGACAGTGAGTCATGAACATCCCAGACACTGTGTAATACAAAGCGTGTGAAGGGAGTCCAAAAAACTCAAAAAGAACGACTGACAGAGAGAGAGAGAGAGAACGCGAGGAAGAGAGCGCGAGATAGAGCGAGATCGAAACAGGGAAATGAAAAAAAATGAGGAAGAGAAAGAGGGAGGGTGCTCACAGCTGTTGTTCTGCTGGGTTTCCTCTGATAGTGAACTTGGCTGTACTCCCAGTTCTTTGGGTAAACTGTTGAAAACACAATTACCTTGGGACACTTTTTTTTCTTTCCAAATAAAAAAAGAGGAGGTGCCAAAAAACAGCCCAGAGGTTGATATGAACAATTATTTTAACTGATTTGGGGCCTTTTTTTTGTGAAAATTCTGAAGTAAAAAAAAGAACGCTTCAGCCATTTGTATTATATGACAGTTACGGGGTTGACTGAATGGTTTTCATTCATTTTTTGAGTAAAATATACACGATTTTGACGTAAGACAGGTGTGCGACGTGTCAAATGTTTAGTGTTATAATATATAGAAAATATGCTGACATATGGGAAAGCTATTAGCTTCTTAGTGTAGGATCACAGACTTACAGGGCAGCCTTTAATTCTGTAAGCTGTGTTAATCGCCATCTGAGGTTCTGGGGACTGGCAGAACGAACGTGGCGCAGCTCGTGAGCTGGGGAAACATATTCTGGAATACTAATTCAGTCGAACAAAAAACACCCTGCGAGGGTCCTTGGCCATCCTCTCCAGCTGTTGCTATGGTAACCTAAACATGAAAGAACGTGTCCATCTAAAACGCAATTAATGGGATCTCACACGTGGACTTGAACATCTTAGAGGGTGTGTGTGTGTGTGTTTGTGTGCAGTCAGACTGCATGTAACAGTGTCACGTTCCATGAGCAGCAGAATAACTGGAAAATACTTTCCTCCCAAATGTGCAATTTGGTAACACATAATTTGAGAGCTGGGTTGTTGTTTTGTTTTGGACTGTGGCCTCGCGCAGTAGAAGGGCAGAGGGAGCTAGAGTTGTAACATCAGTCAGCGGCATGTGTGTAACTATGCATTTACCTGTCCTCTCCACACCCTAGAAAAATAATTAGACTATGGCTCTGTTTGCAGTTAGATGCTCTACAGCTGTCAAATGATCATCCATTTCACATGGTGATGATTGGAAAGGAATTTATCATGATTTGCTCGGCTCACTTATACTGGCTTGTTTGTTTTTTGTTTTCTGAGGTGTTTTTACTGTGTATGGTTGTACTGACAGAGCCACTCAAGATTGAAATTTTAAGTTGGGAATTCAACAGGCAAGCATGCAGCCCACAAATCTAGACAAAATGCTGTTTATGGTGTCAATTTAGTGGTAGGTAAACATGGCCTTATGAAATAGTCTGATTATATTCAGTAAACGAAATGTTTGTTTCGGCAATTAGTCAGTCTACGGTTCAGCCATAAATCCTCTTTTATGTCTGTGAGTGAAATTCTGGATTAAATAGATTTGAGCTTTGTTCACGTGGTCCTTTTTCCATATGTTTACAAACAGATGCAGTGCAATTTACAGATATGATCCTTACTGTATTTTTTGTTTACCTGTTCATTCAGCTTTTATGCATTTATTTATTTATTTCTACCCTGTCGGGCTACTTGCTTGTACTTTTCACACGTGGGCAGGCATAGGCCGCCCTATGTGGGTGTCCACAGGATGTCAGCAGTGTGGTTAAAATAAGTCCACAACAATATGTAAGTGAGTGACTTATTTAGGAACACTGAAACAGGAAGTACTTCACTGATCTACACATTAACCCTAAATGAGCGGCGGTAGGGGGTTGTGTGAGGGGTGGGGTAGGGTTGAGCTGGCTTTGGAGGCCAACTTCCTGAGTGAACCGTTGCTGTGACCTTACTTAACTCTGAAACCCGATGCCAAGCGACAGCAACAACCTGTACGCGTCAGGCAGATTACTCCAACCGCGCAGCAGAGGGAACAAACAGGGTTTGCATTAGCAAAGGCAGGAAATTAAGCATGGCATCCATTCGAATGAGGTCCTGGGGAACCGCGTTTCTCAGCTGGTTTGCATGCAGTAACTCTAGCACCCGGTGCGTCTTGACAGACGAGGCTTTAGTGTACCAGCTCTGTGCCTGCAAAAGAGCGAGCCAGGAGGCCTGGCTCACGTCTGGCTCAGGGACAGCTGCGCTGCGCTGTGCTGGGTTGCATCGCACACTTCAACCTCCACTGCCTTGGCTTTCTTGCCAGGAGTAACTCCTTGGCTCTTGTGTGTGTAGATGCAGCCCTAGGCACCAGTGTTTGTGTATTCAGACTATTTACATTCGCTTGCATGCTAACAACAGGTCGGACCCGGGCGCAATGATGACTCACTTAATGACATCTCTGTGGAAAGAATGCAGCCGCCAGAGGAACAAAATGGCAGCAGCTAATTGGCATCTTCGGTAAGGACGGCAGCCACAACACAAGCACAGGCACATGCATTCAGAGAAATCGGGGCTCGCCCCTACATTCAACCCCAACCCCAACCCCAACCCCCTCTCCCCTACCACCACCACCACCACCACCCCATCCATCTTCCCACCCCCCACCCCTCACCCCACTTCTCCAGCCTGCCCTCTGTGTGGCACCATCAGTCTTGTAAACAACACTCGGGAGTGTGGTCCCAGACAGGATGCATCTTGTTTGCAATTGCTCATCCACGCTGCCAGTGCTGGGCCTGGGCTCCGGCCAAGAACAATCACAGTCAAACACGACTTGGCGAGCGTGTGAGCCCGTGCAGTCTTTTCTGCATGGCAACAGCCTCAAATGAGCGGGGTAGTTCGGAAGGGCAAATAAATCTTTTCTGTCCTGCAACGCCCACCCCCCCGCCGCCACCCCTACTCCCACCCCCACCCACACACCCACCCACACACCACACCACCACCACCCTCTATGAAGACACCCACCTCCGGTTGAACTGCAACTTTAATGGCCGGTGCTTTTTGTCAATTTTTTGCCTTGCTTCCTTTTGGAAAGAACATAGAACCAAGTCTAAACTTGGTGGTGCTAATGAGTAACAAAGAGCCACCACAATTGTGGGGCAAAAAAAGAGAACCATATTGTTAGAGGAATGCTACCATGTTTTTCAGGAGGGCGTAGAGTTTCCTGTAAATGATGGGAGAATCACCTAAGAGCTGCCTATTCTTTCTTATTGCCACAGCTGTAGGAAACACTGCATGCTAGAAATAAGTGTGAATGTGACAGTTTGGCAGAAGATCCCTCAGCACAGAAACACATGTTTCCACCACGGCCGAAAAACAAGCCCTAATTAAAACCATGTGGATGTTTTTCAGCTGGCAATAGCCGATTTAATTTCCTTTCCTGTACTTAGGAGAGCGTGCGTCCTTGTGTGGTGGTGCTATTGACCAATATCTCACTGAGGCTTTCTCTCGGATTAAGGTTTGTCAGCTCTGTGGTAACATTACTGGGTGGGGTGGGGTGTTGTTGTTATTTTTTTTCTTCTTTTTTCTCTCAGACGCTGTAAGGTGAAGACACCATAAACTCCACCACAGAACAAACACACCTCTTGAGAAACCACAGTTTGAAGCACGCCCCAAGAACTGGTTGCCCAAAACATCCCCTCTAGCTTGAGACATTCTGCCTCGGGTGTCCTGGCTTGACCTCCTTCAAGTGTTTTTTTTTTCCCGAGCTCTTTTAAGTGCCTTCTTATCCCTCGTTTCCCTCGTGTTTTTTTTTTTTTTGTTGGATGCGAAAAGGAACATGTCCTTTCATTGTTATATAACAGACTGGGCAGAGAAGAACATAGTTCTAAGGGGAGGAGTGATCTGTCACTCAATCAATCATTGCACCCAGACAGGATTAGACAAATCAAGGCATACCAGCCATACCAATCTATATGCCACACTGACCTCTACATGCAGTAAAACCTGCTGTCAGTTTTGTTTCAGAACCATTCTAATTGCATAAGTAATCCAATAATTCTTCCGTTTTGTAATGCAAATGACACACCACACAATAGTGTGCATGCAAGGTTTGTGTTGGGCCGAACAAACACAACGTTTCTATGTGATGAAACACACTTAATATTTCAGACTGATGTCTGTGTTGCACAATACTGTCAGTTCGCTAGCGTGAGAGGAGCCGTTTAGGGTTGTTTACATCTATAATTTAACAAGTCAAGAAAAACAAGAAACCAGAGTTTTTTTTTTACTGTTGTCTCTTCTGGAAAAGCAGCCTTTCAGAAACCCAGTGCCTTACATAACCAACAGTGCATGGCACACAGGGCAGACAGTGATATGTGGCCTGATCTGGCAAAATGAGTCTGAAATTGCAAATTCGAATTTTAAGGTACAGACCAGAAAACCTTGAAAGTATACAATTTAATTTCTTGTTCTTTTATGAAACAGGTAAGAAGTGTATCGGCTTGTCTTTTCACTGGTACAGAAATCTCAATTGAAATTGTTGTGTCACGGTGACTCATTTTGCCAGATCTGGTTTTGTTGGTGTGCGTCTAGCTTGCAGTGCCCTGAGACATCACGTGCGTAAGCAAAACCGATCTGATAAAGCCTGTCAAAGTCACGCACGGCTCGAATTAAGAAGGTGACAAAAGACCGGAGCACTCAGATGCTTTTTAAGTGAAGGTTTTTATTGAGCGCAGACAAGACTTTTTGAATTCACCTAAGAAGCATCTCAGTGGGTTCAGTCCTTTGAAGTGGCCTAGGGCTGTGTGCTGATTCTGAGGTCCTGCTCTGTCAGCACTAAAAATAAAAGGCCTGAGCGCAAGTGACTCCTTCTTCAGTACTTCCAGGTGACAAGACTCTGGGCCACGAGTCACGCCAGGCTGGCCCAAGGTGGCATGAGCAAATGGATGCCCTTTAGGTTTATGGGGCATCATGGCGTGACGGAGACACAGAGGAGCGAGGGGGATCAGCGGGGATAAGCGGGTGAATCACTCTTTCCAGAGAGCACCACGAGAGGACCGCATGTTCTCGCCACTGCCTTCAAAAGCCTGCTCGCCCTCCAGCCAGGGCTTGTCCGAGTTAATCACCCGTGGACTCCCGAAGATGGGATGGTGACACATATACACACACACACACACACACACACACACACACACACACCAAGTATTGCCAGTTTGGCCCCAATTGCATTACTGTTTCATCATCTTATGAGCAGCACTTTGAGGTGTGAGCCAGGGCTAGGGCTGGGCTTTCAACTGGTGAGGATACACCCTTATGGTGTTTTGACTGCTCCATAACTGTGTTTTCATGCTGGATGGCCAGCAAGCTGTATCCACGCAGCTATCAGCACAGGGGTGCAGAGCAAGTGAAATCTCACTAGCTATAAAGAGAAGGGTTGGAGTGGGGGGTAAGTGGATTTTGCAGAGACAACTTCTTCAGGCTGAGTTCAGTGACATGGCTGCCGGGTCTCATGCTGACAGGCTGGAGAAAGTGAGTGTGTGTGTGTGTGTGTGTGAGAGAGAGAAAGAGAGAGAGAGTGTGTTTGTGTGTGTGTGTGAGAGAGAGAGAGAAAGAAAGAGAGTGAGGAGAGAGAGGGAGGGGGGGGAGCTCCAGGAGGATGGTGCGAGCGCTGACAGCTCCCCCTCATTATCTAAATGGACACCACGGCCTGAGCACAGCCAGATAAGGACGAGGGGACCAGCAGACGAGTGTGCCGAGCTCCCACCGCTGAAACCCAGCAGCCACAGGGCCCATTATATTACCACATGCCCACTACGGTGTCAGCTAGGCAGCCTTAGATGGATGACAACATGACAAGAGGGCTTGGTAAACACACGCCATGAGGAGAGAGCGAGAGAGACAGGCAGAGAGAGAGAAAAATGCCCCTGTACAAATCCAAGGCACTCCCTTGGCTGGCGAAATTGAGCAAATGTTTCCCTAAGAGCCTTTTTGTACTCCCATTTGTCTGGGTCATTGATTGGACGCCAGGTCCGTCACTATGGCTTCGCAAAGTTAATTCATTTTTAATACGGTTCTGTTGACGCTGCAGTTTGATTGGGAGGTTCTCTTTAAATAGGCAGGTGGAAAAAAGAGAGAAAGATTTCTTGTCCTTCTTTGGACGCTGGCTAGCCGGATGGAAGCCCAAGCCAGAGATACCTGGCTGAGCCGTATTGTAATCAAGACTCCCAGCTGCTGAGATTTCACAGGTTCAGCTAAGGACGTCCTCTTAGGCGAAAGAAAAATGAATTTCCTGTTCCTTATAAACTCATTCAACCCCCAAGACACACTCTCTTCTCACCCTTTCCCCCTTGGCATGATCTTCCTGCAAACACAATCTTTCAAGGGCTGTCTTTTCCAAGAAAGGGCTATGTCATCACATCGAACGATAATGTGAAACGAACCATTTATTTCATGCCAATCCTTTGATTCACTTTCGTTGTTAACCCAGTTATTCTCCACGCCTGGGGGAAGACTGACATGCAGTCCTGCTGACTGTATGAGCTTGCTGAGAGAGACCTTTTGTTTCTGTATTGGCAGTCAGCTGTGCGTGATACCTCCATCACTCTACTACACCAAACATTATTACACTTCTGCAGAAGCCTATGGGGGGTGGTATGCGTATCGCCTCAAAACCGCACAGACCTCGGCACAGGCCGAGCGAATCATGAGTCATTGGCCGTGTGCTCTTCAGCGACTTTTATCATGACCTGTGTCACAGCCTCCAGGGCTGTCCTAATGAGAACGGTCTGCTGCCGTCCTCAGGAATCACCGCGGAGGCGTTTCAGCTCATTCCAGGCACGCTACGCCACCACTGGCCTCATCTGACCTTTCCCTGTCACCTCCGACACCTCTCCTCATTTGGCTCTTTTTTTTCTCTCTCTCTTTGTCTCTTTCTCTCTTTTTCTTTCTTTTCCCCTCATCCGTGACACTGCCTGAAGTAAGAACAGGCTCGACTGGTTTATAGTGCTACTGTAGTGGAGGGAGTGAGTGAGGACAGGGACAGTGTGCATCAGTAAGACTGTACTCTGTACACTACAATGTGAAGCCTTTATCTTCTCTTTGGCTCCGACAGCTCTGTAGGGAGTCGGTTAGGGTTAACACAATCTGTGCCAGTGCCCATTGCGTGCCACACTTTAGCCGCGGCTTAGAAACTTGTGTTTGGGTTAATCATGGCCCTCAATGCCACACACTTACATCTTAGCTCATTTGACCACACACACACACACACACACACACACACACATACACACACACACACACACACACACACATACACACCTCCCACAGCGGCAACATTAACTACTGCTCTATACACATATAATGGAGACAGCCACCATTAGTGAGACCCCACACAGACTGTCAGTCAGTGCCTGTCAGTACCCAGTAGTGTAGCCCTCGGGGGGGAAAACAGACCCCCTTATACCATACAACAACAGCACAGGCTTCCACCCAGGCCCTGGCAGACAGTCAAAACTCTTCCCACCTAGTCAAAACAATGCTGCTATTTATGCAGTCAATTAAGGAGACACTGTATACCTCGAGCCTGCATGTGTTGTGATTGTGGCAGTCGCGCCATTGTCTGTTCCATAAACATCATATGGAAAGACTTGTAATCAGACTGTACAGCTGTTTGTCATATCTAAATGCGTAGCCTGTACTCACAATTTAGAAAGGATCAGTTTATTTACGTTTTTTTTTCCCATTTGTAGGCTCAAAATATTCCACCAGAGGTGCGTATCGTGACAGACAATCCAGTGTTATGATAGCTGGAGCGGTTACCTCATTATTTTGACAACAGGGAGCTGTTTGTCTCCTTCCCAGACAGGCTATTTAGCGAGGTGCATAATGTATGGGTGTGTCCGCTCAACCTTGAATGTAGCCTATGTGACAGAGGTGTGGTTAGACTTATGGAGCCAAAGCCCTGGCACTAATGAGACATGACAAGCAAAATCCAGCAGGTAGCTTAACTGAACATTAGACATATAGATTGTGCAGGATGACTCAGCATCTTTGCTGTTCTCTGAAAACTTTTGGTTTGATGATTGTAATTTTGAACATCTTTTTAAACTGATTTAATTTTTTTTTCAACTACAAGTGATGTGTTTTGTGTATTCTGCCTTGGAGAATATCTTTTTCCCCCACTGACTGTCATTTTTACCCAGTGCTCGCACATGACACTTGCCTGAATCACTCACACAAGAGACCTGGTGCCCAGTGTGCTATACTGCTCTACAAAGCCAAAAGGCAGTAACTGCATAATACGTCAAATTGAGTTTAGATTGGAAATTCTTCCTATTAAGAAAGTACATAAAAGCACAACATGTTTGACTGGGCAGTGTGACAACTTTAAAAGTAGTATTTTACTCTATACTCTACTATGTCACTGCACTTTGAATGTGCAGCGCAGAAGAGGTCGTTGAACAACACATGCATAACAGGTCGTTGTGTTACTTCGTCCATTCGTCCAGTGTAATACACAAGCGGTTTCCGCCATTGCTACAGGTTAAGCCCTATGGCTGGCGCGAAGCTGAATGTGTGGAGTCGAATCCTTCCCGGATTCTGCTTTAGATCTCCTCAGAAGCCCGTGATTTCCTCCACGTTGATCCTGCTAAAGCACAGTCCCCTTCCTGCTTCTCTTTTTTTTTCCCCTCTCTCTCTCTCTCTCTCTCTCTCTCTCTCTCTCTCTCTGTCCCTCCCAAAACAAGGCAGGAAAGACAAAGGCGGAGTGCCCGGAGAGCAGTCTCGGCAGCACTCCATGAACCTTTTGTGGATTTTTTTTTTTTACGTAACCACTCTCATCCGCCCACCTTCCCTTAAAATCCTCAGCAAAGTCAAGAAGAGTCCCCACAAAGTTATCTAATCACATAATAACACACACTCCCTGATGTCTGCCAGTGTCATTCTCCCCGTAGACATCAGGTTGTTACTGAGGGCCAGAACGAACGCTGGGAACACTAAACCACCGTGCCGCAAAACCATAAAGGAATAATTAAGGCTATATATCGGCCTTTATGCTGTGGCCCTTTGTTTGACTTGGGGGGACACAGATGACTTAAGTTATGAAACAGGCAAATGTGTACCATCTGTCTCCGTTGCGTGCGAGCCGTGCATGTGTATACTGTAAATCTTACACTGCTAACAGTTTTCAGGACAATCTTATTCCTCGTATTTTCCTTTTCCGGAGCGACAGATTGACGGGGACTGCAGTAAACACCTCTTATGTATTCTTCCTGCGAGTATCGGAGCACACGTTTTAACTTTGGAGACTCTGCCCAGGACATT
>CM050202.1:10858773-10861273 GCA_027475355.1 Coilia nasus | reverse complement strand
CATCCCCCACCCCCACCCCCAGGCCTCTGCGCAAATATCAGAGGGCCACTGTTGGGAATAAAACGGGGACAGGGATTTTTATCGAGCTAAAAGGGACAGATGTTTGCTTTGGTGGTCGATGTTAAAAAGCAGCAGGCAGAGTTACGTGAGGTAAATGGGGTAGGAAAAAAAAACAGATCATCCTTCAGAGTCAGCAAGCGTCCTTATTAGTCTCCTGAGGCAGGAGTGCCAAGGAAAGGCAGGCTCCACTCCTCCTCCGATTAAGACAGCGACGACAGAGGTTGCTTTCAGCTGTCAAATCTTGCGTGCCAGACTTGAGGTGCTGTGTAGTTAATCAATCAAGGTCAGCCTCCTCCCTGACTGACTCCCTGAGATTGCTGGCACTCGCCACATATCAATATGTTGTACCCTGAGATATTTATGACCTTAGATTAATGCCTCAGACCGAGACCTTCCAGCAAGCCATGTCCAAAAGGGCAGCCATTATGATAAGCTGGATTAAACATTAACTGGCACAAAACCCTTAGGAGATATTATCTGTGCATCGTTGCCCTTGTGGGTGACTTCAGCGTCTTGGACGTACATAGAAACCACACAACAAATGAGGTCTTTATCAGAAGTCCTTAGCTTACAGCAGAATACCACATCAGATAATAGATAACAAGAAAAGATTCCATGGCAATAAATGAGCGTGCCAAAAAAAAAATCAACCCTTACCTTATTTTGGGCTACTAATCAATATTTACCTGCGTTATCAGATTGGTGATTAAGGAAAAGATTGCATGTACTCTTTACTTTCTCAAAAGTACACATAACCTTTCTCCTATTCCAGAACGAAATTTACTATGTTTACATTCGTTGGGCATAATACTCTCAGCTGACTTTACGGGCTAGTTTTGAAGACATGTAACCATGTCTATAAGCCTGGTGTGAGAGTCAGTGTGTACTTTTTTTTTTACAGCTGAGCTTAAAACAGCAGCTTTACAGTGTACAATATAACGATGATGTCATTTCTCACATGGCAGTAAAATGTGACAGAAAAATGTTTTTTTTATGACATTCTTATCAGACCTCCTGCCCTACACTGTATGTCTGCCAAGTCAATTGTGCACCTTCAACCCAAATGTCTGCGTCACTGACGTAATGACACCTATGGGAAGGCTACAGTCTGTATGTCAGCATTTGCTTTAAGATATCAGTTGCCATGTTGTGTACAGTAGCCAAACCCAGATTTTAAAACAGGGAGCTGGTCTAACTACCACATATTTCCTGTGTGGAGCAAATGTGTTTACCAACTTTTCACCCAAAGCCCCTAAAGATTATCAACATGGACAAACCCTTTCCTGTTTTGCTGTCACAGTAAAAGAAATGAGGCTGATACTAGTTGTTGTTGAACCTACTCACCTGAAGGCAGACACATATACTTATTAGGCTTAAGTGCTCTGTTTTAGGGAACTGCTGCCAACTGCCTCCGGCTCTGCCTCTGCCTCATGTATGACATTTTAATCCTCGTGAACAGCAAGTCAGACTATCTTTTAGACCAGCTTTAATTTTACATTCAATCTATTGTGCGTTTCATTTCAGTAAAGCCTAATGGTTTACAAGAATGTCAGCAGAAAAAGAGGATTAGATCTACCCAGCCTAAAAATTATTAAACTTATGGAACAATACTGATTATTAAAACATATGAACAATAATAATAAGCAGGGGCTGTTCATAGTTTTTATCCAAAACCAGTGATGCGGTGCAGAACACATACGTAACAGGTCGTTTCAGTACCACGTCATTTGTGGGTGTTACTCCGTCTCTTTAAAATTCTTACCTCTAAACAGAAACAATGGCAGGGGCATGCAACATTCTTAAGTACACTGGTAATATGACTCTGTTTTACTTTAAATTGACCTAAAAGTCCTAAATACAAGCAACGTTTAGAAATTAGATACTGTTTTGTCCTCTCTTACGATTTAGCCTTAGGGGGGTGACATTCCTTCACAATTGAAATGTGGCATGAGTTTGACTCATGAGTCTCCTCACCTTGCAATTACACCTCCCAGTCCCATTGTTGTCAGATTTAAAAGTGGAGGGATGCCAATAAGTTTTTCTGTCCACTCACGGAATCTCTTAAAAATGGATGTCGGTGACTGGAATGGCTAAACATCACGAAAGACCCTGAACTTAAACAGGTGAAGTTTTCTTATGAGTCTTTTGTTATGGGAGAAAAGAGCCACAGTTGAAGATAAATTAAGAGAGGGCGCCATGCATACATACCTGTGGAAGAAGAGCAGGATGGAGAGCATGGTCTGGTCGATGTTGCTGTTGCAGATGCCCTCGTTGAGCAGGTAGCAAGGGTCGCGCACCACCGACTCCAGGGAGTCCTGCCGCATGATGATGTTGTTCAGCTTGTCCGTGTTGAGGTTCTGGAAGAGCAGCTGGTCGCGCAGCTGCCTGAAGTGGTTGCTGAAGGTGGGGCTGCCCAGGCCTCCCAGGCCGGCGTGCCCGG